>CM075985.1:12952156-13168562 GCA_038087875.1 Malacoraja senta | reverse complement strand
AGATTTGGATTACTGAGCTGTGGCCGATGGAGAAATTAGATACAAATAACTAAAGTGAATCGTGAATGGAAAACTGGTCTGACAATTGTGGAGCTACTGCACACTCATTAAAACCCCATCCTACAAAAATGCCTGGATGATGAAATTTGCTATTCTTAGCTAATCCATCCAACATGTGACTTCAAGTAAAGAGAGTGACTTCAAGTCTGTGAACAGTGGCTCCACCCCGAGATTAATTCCTTGAAAAATGCATTGAGCTACTGTAATGGTGTGAACAATGCTAAATACATGCAAGTGATTTTGAAAGGATAAGAAAGTTGATTAGATATTTAATACATTATCATAAGGTCAGTCATAAGTGCCAGGAGTAGAATTTGGCCATTCGGCCCATCAATCTACTCTGCCATTCAACATGGCTGATCTATCTCTGCATCCTAACCCAGAGCTGCCAACCCAGAGCTGCCAAGTTTTGTCAGAGCATTTCAGTGTTCTAGTACCTGAAAATCTGTATTTTGCTGAGGAAATCGGTATTTTTGGCAGTGCCATTTTGCTGAAAAAATGTTTTTTTTAAATGTGTGGTCATACCCAAATAAGAGTACAAGAATGCATAACTTTGCTACCAATTGACATGTCTTCTACGCACCTTACTTGACAGTGCATTCATTGCCATCTCTTTGTATACTGCTGCTTGAACGACTGCTTCCTGCTTTTAGCACCAGATGATGATGTAGAAGCTATTTTGGAAGTCTCCCTCTCCCTCCCTCTCTCTCCCTCCTTCCTCTCTCCCTCCCTCCCTCCCTCACTCCTTCTCCCTCACTCCCTCCCCTCTATCCATCCCTCTCTCTCCCTCCCCTTTCCCTCCCACCCTCCCTCTCTTCCTTCTTTTTTTCTCCCTCCCTCTCTTATTCACTCCCTTTCTCTCTCCCTCCCTCTCTCCCCTTCTCCCTCTCACCCCATTGAGCCCACCCACTGTTCTGTAAAATCAAGGCCAACCCCAATGTAACTGCAATCCCACTGGTAACCTTTCACCACTAGGCTTATCCAGAATTCTACCACTGCCTGAAAAATAAGCAAAGGCTCAACTTCCACTGAGAACGAGAATTCCAAAGACTCATTCTTAAACGAGAATTTTCCCGAACATTCTGTGACCCATAGCATTGTGGCCACAGCGCTATGTGCAAAGCCCACAGCGCTATGTTTAAAGCCCATAGCGCTCCAGCCGGTAGCGCTACATTTAGAACCCATAGCGCTGTAGCTGACAGCTCTTCATTTAAATTCGCACACTTTAAACTGACAGTGCTCTGTTTAAACCTGGAGCGGGACAGGCAGATCAAACCTTACAAAAATAATCATCCAGATCTTGAATGAAAAAAAATTAATAGATTTAATTTGCTATAATTTGTTGAGGTACAGTATGACTTTTTATATCCTTGCATTTTTTAAGCAGCAAGATCTTAAATCAATTTCACCAGCTTATTACCTTTCCATTGGTGAGTGGTATGTTAATGAAACAGGAAGTCGGGGCGATTTAAAAAAAATCTGTATTTAACAACGCAAAATCGTACATCAGTATTCTTATCGCATTTCCATACAAAATATGGAAAATCCGTACTACTTGGCAGCTCTGCTAACCCCATTCACCTGCCTTCCCATAACCTCTGACACCTGTACTAATCAAGAATCTAGCTATCTCTGCTTTAAAAATATCCACTGACTTTGCCTCCACAGCCCTATGTGGCAAAGAATTCCACAGATTCACCACCCTTTAACTAAAGAAATATATCCTTCCTAAAAGGACGTCCTTTAATTCTGAGTTTATGACCTCTAGTCCTAGACTCTCCCACTAGTGGAAACATCCTCTCCACATCCATTCTATACGAGCCTTTCACTATTTTGTATGTTTCAATTAGGTAATGAAACATAGAAAATAGGTGCAGGAGTAGGCCATTCAGCCAGCACCACCATTCAATATGATCACGGCTGATCGTCCAAAATCAGTACTCCTTTACTGCTTTTTCCCCCATATCCCTTGATTCCGTTAGCCCTAATAGCTAAATCTAACTCTCTCTTGAAAACATCCAGTGAATTGGCCTCCACTGCCTTCTGTGGCAAAGAATTCCACAGATTCACAACTCTCTGTGTGTAAAAAAAATTCCTCATCTCTGTCCCAAGGAAAAGCTTTTTCACCCAAAGAGTTGTGAGAGAGTTTCACAGGTAATGAAGGTAATGAGGTAATTGTGAATGAAAGAGTACTGAGAAAACCAATGTTTATGAAAATGCTGATGCCATTTATACTATCACAATTACAAACGTGAAACTGGTCCTGGTATCTGACTGACCTTTTCTTTCTATAGCTGCAAGATTGCTGAACAGATGGGGTGGGAGATTGCAACCTTCCCTGTTTCGATGAATGCAATCAACCTGGCGTGTACAACCAAATAAGATCAAATAAAAAAGTTGTCCTACAACTTTAGGCTGTGCTCGCCATACGCAAGAAGAAGAAGCTGAACAGATTCTCTGAAAAAAAGTGAATGGAAAATAAAACAACTTCTTCTTGACAACTTTAAAAACTGAAATTGCTATGGAAAGACAGCCTGAACCCGTATTTCCAAGTGATGTTTATAAATGACCGTTATAGAACTCGGTCCTCTTTCCTCTCGCACATCAGCTGTCATACAGTAAGAGAACCAAATCACGATAATGTTTAAGTAACATCTTTGTCCCAGTTTCTCTCTCATTCAAAAAGTCACCCCATTTACTTTTACATTCTTCAAATCACATGGTGTGATTCACACCATTGATTCCAATTCACACCAAGTATTTATGAACAATCTTATCTGATTACTAACTCATCCAATGATGCATTCCCAAATAAATAATGCTTAAACTAATGGCCACCTTCTTAGGACTCCAGGCGAAGTCTCACCAATATCCTACAGAATTGAAGATAATCTCCTGCTCAATTCAATTCAAATCCCCCAGCAAGAAATGATAAAACTATTAACTTTGCTATACCCACATGCTAGCCTTTTGTAAATTGTGCAGCAGTAAACCCAGATTTCTGCAACTCAGTGTTTAAGAAGGAACTGCAGATGCTGGAGAAGGGTTTTCAGTCTGAAGAAAGGGTTCGACCCGAAACGTCGCCTATTTCCTTCGCTCCATAGATGCTGTCTCACCCGCTGAGTTTCTCCAGCATTTTTGTCTACCTTTCTGCAACTCAGAGCTGTTGTAGATGCTGGAAATCTGAAATAAAAAACAGAAAATGCTGGAAATATGCAGCATGTCAGACAGCACCCGTGAAATGAGGAACAATGTCTGTGGTGGGATCGTAAACATCTTGAAATGTTAAACTCTGCGTTTGTTTCTACAGATGCTGCCTGACCTGCTGTGTGTCGCCAGCATTTTTTGCTTTTATTATTTTTCCTGGGTTGTGCTTCCCAGGGCTCAGAAAAGCCCGTAACTGAAGGCAGTCGTTCCTATCGAGCACTGCTTGCGGGTCATGAGAAGTAATAAAACTTGTGTGTTCCCCTAACCCCAGTAACCCACTCCTCCCATCCCCCACCCCACCCCACCCCAACCACCCTGGTCCAAATGAAATGTTGAAGTTGCAAGGTTTCAAAATCCTTCAGTCGGGGCCTTTCAATTCCAACAACACAACCTATTGAGTGCTCCCCTATTACTGACCTGACAGCTAGACCGAGCAGAAGAACGAGTCCTAAGCTGCAGACTGTAGTCCAGGCACTCTGTACGACAGCAATGATCGTCATTCATGTAAAAATATTGGATTAATAAAAATGAACTGAAAATGCTGGTTTATACCAAAGAAAATACTGGAGAAACTTAGCGGGTCAAGCAACATCTCTGGAGAAAATGGATAGGTGGCATTTTGAAGGGGTTTGGACCCGAAATGTCACCGATCCATTTTCTCCAGAGATGCTGCCGACCCACTCTCCCTTTCATGAAGTTTTGGTGAGTGGTAGAATCTGGCGGGAATGGATGAGGATATGAGGAGGGAAAAAATAGTACAAAAGATTAATGTCGGGTTATGGCCAGCATTGACTCAATGGGCTGAATGGCCTTAAGTCTCCAAGATTGATATAGTCAGACATATTCTCCCCAAAGATTTTATTTCAGCCTCTTGGAAGTATTGTCTCTGGCATTTATGAGGGAGTTGGAATGATTTTTGCAGATGGGGAATGCAGAGAAAGAATGCATTGACCCGATGGATCAAATGGCAGAACCTCACTGAATCTTTTCTGATCAAAATACTGCCTACTTGTTGAGAATGCCTTATTAAAACCTAGTGGGTTCAACTTCATCATATTCATCCAGGGTTCAAACTTCCTCCATGCATTTAAAGTCTTAAAAGTTAATTTGCTCTATAGGAACAGCACATTGTTCCAAAGAATTCCTTTCGGCTACCATAAAGATGTAGATTCCTTGGACATATGGAAACTCTATTAAAAGTGCTGAGGGCATTTCCCATGGTACAACAGGAAAGAAAAATTCCAGGCATCAGCACCTTCAGATGAGTCATGAGTTAGTGTGGATAAAGCTACGCCACAAGTCGACACCAGTGAGCAAAGTATTTGTCGATGGAATGCTACTTCTACTTGCAAAGCTATTGCATCCACATGTTGGAGTTATGCCTTGGCTGGGAGAACTGGCTTCATACCATACGGGACATTTTAAGGGGCCATTTCCTTCCTGACTGCAGTACACACTTGTTTTTTCTCTGAAACACCCCATTGGGAGACCAGATGCTTACTGCTATTTAACAGATAATTTTAGAGGCTAAATGGTGCCATTATCAATCACTTTAATTTCACCTTTGCGATACATGTTACTAAATTAATGGATGCAAATAAGCTATTGTGAAAAGCAAGCCTTGCCAATCTTATGGGTAAAGCTGAATGGATAGCAAATTGGCTCCATGGAAGGAAGCAGAGGATGATGGTGGAAGGTTGCTTCTCGGACTGGAGGCCTGTGACTAGTGGTGTGCCTCAGGTTTCGGTGCTGGGCCCGATACTGTTTGTCATCTACAGCAATGATTTGGATGAGAACATACAGGACAAGATTAGCAAGTTTGCTGATGATATAAAAATGAGTGGTTTTGCAGATAGTGAAGATGGTTGTGAAAGATTGCAGCAGGATCTGGATCGATTGGCCAGGTGGGTAGAGGAATGGTTGATGGAATTTAATACAGAAAAGTGTGAGGTGTTGCATTTTGGGACGTTGGACAAGGGCAGGACCTACACCGTGAATGTAGGCCTCTGGGTTGTGTTGTAGAGCAGAGGGATCTAGGAGTACAAGTGCATGGTTCCTTGAAGGTCGAGTCGCAGGTAGATAAGGTGGTCAAAAATACTTTTGCCACTTAGGCCTTTATCAGTCAGAGTATTGAGCTTAGAAGTTGGGAGGTCATGTTGCAGTTGTATAAGACGTTGGTGAGACCGCATTTAGAATATTGTGTTCAGTTCTGGGCACCATGTTATAGGAAATATATTGTCAAGCTTGAAAGGGTTCTGAAAAGATTTATGAGGATGTTGCTAGGACTAGAGGATGTGAGCTATAGGGAAGTTGAGTAGGCTGGGTCTCTATTCCATGGAGCGCAGGAGGATGATGAGAAATCTTATAGAGGTATACAAAATCATGAGAGGAATAGATCAGGTAGATGCACAGAGTCTTTTGCCCAGAGTAGGAGAATCAAGGACCAGAGGACATACTGTAGGTTCAAGGTGAAGAGGAAATTATTTAATAGGAATCCGAGGGGTAACTTTTCCACACAAAGGGTGGTGGGTGTATGGAACAAGCTGCCAGAGGAGGTAGTTAAGGCTGCAACTATCCCATTGGTAAAGAAACAGTTAGACATGAACATGGATAGGACAGGTTTGGAGGGATATGGACCAAGCGCAGGCAAGTGGGACTAGTGTAGCTGGGACATTGTTGGCGGTGTGGGCGAGTTGGGCCGAAGGGCCTATTTCCACACTGTATCACTCTATGACTCGAGATCATATTAATACTTAAAAAAGATAAAAATATAGAAGAACCAGGATCATATAGAGCTATTGCTTTGTTAAATACGGATCAGAAAATAATAGCAAAAACATTAGCCAATAGATTAAGCAAGTATGTTAGTAGACTAATACATGAGGATCAAACAGGATTTATACCTAAGAGACACTCATTTAATAATTTGAGACGTTTGCTTAACATAATGCATTCACATAAATCTTATGACCAAGAGTTAGCTATCATCTCACTGGACGCAGAAAAAGCGTTTGATCAAGTAGAATGGGACTATATGATCAAAGTATTGCAAAAATTCCAATTGGGAGAAAACTTTATTGCATGGATAAAACTACTATATAACAAACCTACGGCTAGAATACTAACTAATAATATATTATCTTCAAAATTCGAATTATCTAGGGGCAACAGACAAGGATGTTCACTATCACCGCTGTTATTTGCTTTGGTAATTGAACCCCTTGCTGAAAAAATAAGAACACACTCGAATATTCACGGTTATAACACAAAATATTCAAACAACAAACTATCCCTATATGCTGATGATGTACTACTGTACATCACAAAACCACAAATTAGTATACCAAATATATTAAACTTAATTGAGGACTTTGGATCCTTTTCAGGATATAGAATAAATTGGAACAAAAGTGAAATTATGTCGATTAAACCAAAAGACTCAACACATCTCAGGAAATTCCCTTTTAAAATAGCTATGGAAAAATTCAAATATTTAGGAATTGAGATTACTAGAAATTACCATGATATGTTTAAAGCTAATTATAATCCCCTACTTAAGAAATTAAATAATTTGATTAAATTTTGGAAAACACTTCCGATGTCCTTAATAGGTAGGATAAATGCTATAAAAATGATTTTCTTACCACAAATCCTTTACCTATTTCAATCAATACCTATATATCTCCCAAAAAAGTTTTTCAAAAAACTGGACTCAGACATTACAAATTTTATATGGGATTACAAATCCCACAGAATACAAAGAACACACCTTAACAAACGAAAAGAGTTGGGGGGTCTAGCGCTCCCTAACTTTATGTATTATAACTGGGCAGTAAATATTAAAAATATGATTCACCTGCTGGACAATTCTGCCCAGCAGGTGGACTGGATTATAATGGAAAAAGGGGATTGCTCCCCGAATAATATAGGAGCGATTATTCTCTCTCCAATAAATTTGAATAATAAAAATTATAATAAAAATCCAATTATATATAGCACTATTAGAACATGGAAGCAAATAAAACAGAATCTAAAATTAAGAAACCCATCTCTCTTAATACCAATAGTCAATAACCCATCGTTTAAACCTTCAATCATAGATAAATCATTTATACAATGGGAAAGAATGGGAATCAAAACGCTCGAAGATCTGTATGAATTAGAAAAATTACTATCATTCCAACAACTACAACTGAAATATAATTTGAAAAATAATCAATATTTTAAATATCTACAAATCTGTGACTATTTGAAAACACACACAAAAGATTATTATAATATGCCTTCCGACTTACTAGATGAAGCAATGAAGACAAAGGCGGAATCAGTTAATTTAATATCATACTTATATAATATCATCTTAAATATAGAAATACCCACAACAGATGGAATTAGAAGAGATTGGGAACAAGATCTAGGTATAAAAATTTCAAAAGAGAGTTGGGATAATCATTTATTACAGGTGCATAAATGCTCGATCAACGTACGACATACGCTTATCCAATTTAAAACATTACATAGATTATATTATTCAAAAACCAAACTAAATAAAATCTTTCCTAACGTCTCACCAATCTGTGATAAATGTATATGTCAAGAAGCTACCATAGCACATTCTTTTGTTTTTTGTACAAAAATCCAAAAATTCTGGTTTGAAATATTTGATATTTTTTCAAAATTAATCAAAATAAAACTGGTACCAAAACCAGAATGGATTATTTTTGGAATATCGGAAGGTATTCCTGAATTAAACGTGTATCAGAAGAATTTACTCAATTATGGGCTAATAATGGGAAAAAAGCTTATACTTAAATTCTGGAAAAATGCGCCCACACCAACAATAAAAATGTGGACATCAAATATGTTGGAAACATTACATCTGGAAGAGATGAGATTCCTCCTAGTAGGCAAAGTAGACCAATTTCAAAAGACGTGGTCTACGTTTTTGGACCTATTACAAGCATGAGGTGCAATAGTAATTTAGAAAAACAAATAAATAAATAAAAGGTATCTGGACCTGGTAATGGGAGGTAAAATAAAAACAGACTTGGTTGGTAGTTCCTTCTCTATGAAGTATGGTATAAGAGTTATAATAGAGCGATTGTTCCTTCTTTCTTTCTCTTTCTTTTCTAGGGTCTATTTTCTAACTTTACTTCCTTCTCTAACTTCTTTTCTAAGGGGCTTTCTTTTCCCAACACTCTTTTGCACTTCACAACCTTTGCGCACTTTCTTCACTTTTCTTACTTCTTTCTTTTTCTTTCTTAAAGTTTAAAAAAGTGAAGCGGTACAAAAAATGTATTAATATATACGTGTTGTACATTACTGTAATCTACCGTACTTCTATTAAAAAAATTATTTAAAAAAAAAATTAAAAAAAACTCTATGACTCGAAATGACCATGAATAAATGACATTGATATCTCAAAATGTACATATATTCTTAAATATTTGTTTAAATATTGTTTTTAAGGTAAACATTCAAAAATAAAAACATTATAGTCAGTTCAATTTTGCAAGGCTAACTTAACTGACTATGATATCAGGCCATAGCATAGACAGATAGCATAATCTAATTTCTGGAGTAATTTGAAATTAGTTTGAACTTCCTTTGCACTAACCCCACACTCGCAACACATATAAATGGTAAATGGCCACACGGGTTAAATGCTGCATTGCGGAGTTGCAGAAGCTGCTTCTCCTTTTCTGTAAATTAAATATTTACCTTTAATTATTTGTTGTAGCTCGAAAATTGAGTTGGTCAGATGGAATGTTGGAGCATAACACATCATAATTGCACTCACTCTTCAATCTCCAAGCTTATCCACCAGCCAGCTAGCTCACAGCTGGTGTCTCGCTCATCACCATTCTTTTGGATTCAAATACCCTAACACCCCAGCTGAAGAAAAATCTCTCTGTTCTCAATCTGTCTTTTGAATAGATCCCCAGCCTCAACAACCTTTTGGAGAAGTGAATTCCAGATTTTCACAACAGTTTGTGTGGATTATATTTTTTAAATGTATTGAACTTCCTTTGCTTGTTATCTCTGAGTACTGTGTTTACACACCTGAATGCTGCTGCAAGTAAGAATTTCAATGACCTGTTTTCAGTACATATGATAATTAAACACTCTTGGAAATATTTATTGTATTAGCACACACAACCTGGCTCTAATTTTAAGGTGATGTCCTCCTAGTTCTGGGCTTCTGCTTTGGAGGAAATTGTTTCTCAGAATCTAACAAAGCCCTTAATACTTTAAACACCTAAATTATATCATCATTTAATCTTCTGTACTCAAGGGAACATAATCCTTGATTCTCTGGCCTTACCTCACAATTTAGCTCCTTTAGATTTCACATCATTCTAGTTCCACCCAAAGTCAACATATCCTTCCCAAGGGGCTGCAACAGAACATTGTCTGGTCCTCCAGATGGGGCCTAATCAACAGCTTATATGGGAACGGCATAACGTCAACCCTTTTGTAGTCCAGCATACATGAGCTGAAGGCTAATACTCTATTGGCCTTATTAAATTGTATTTTGCCTGGTACATCTGAGTGACTTCTGCACAAAGACTCTGCGTGAGTTAGATGCGGGAAAGGCTGTCCTATTTGACAATTCATATCCTGTCTAAAGAACAATATGCCTTGCCTCAGTCAGGGGTAGCCAGGGCAGCAGCTACGTTCAATAGTCTGTACATACAAATGCTTTATATATACAACATATTTAACAATGCAGGCAACCTGGAAATATTGAGACTTTTGCCTCCATTCTACGAGGGAATTAATGAATGGCTTTGTAAATTGTGGCTCTCACATGAACTATTAATTTCACACGTTCACTCGTGATGGTTTGCAAGGATTTGATGATGTTTCTTGAGAGGAATGCAAAAAAAAAAATCAGCAGGCAGCTGAAGCATGGGGAACAAAGGGATTTCAAAAGATTCTTCTGAAGATAGCCAGTGCAAGAAAGGAAACAATCAAACCTCAAGTCTGGACTTGTGAGAGAGACAAACTACGAGAAATCAGCAGAATGCTGAAAGATAAAGGAACGCGGTTTCTGATGTGACTTCATCACCAGCCAATTCTCACACAACTTCATCATCCGCAGCAAGGTTGACCATGGAACTTTATGGGTTTATGTAATAAAAGATAAGACACAAAATGCTGGAGTAACTCAGCGGGACAGGCAGCATCTCTGGAGAGAAGGAATGGGTGATGTTTCGGGTCAAGACCCTTCTTCAGACTCATTCCTTCTAACCCATTTTAAACCATTCCTTCTCTCCGGTGATGCTGCCTGTCCCGCTGAGTTACACCAGCATTTTGTGTCTATCTTTGGTTTAAACCAACATGTGCAGTTCCCTCCTACACATTTCTTAAGATTTTGTAGTTGACATTTATATTCATATCCAACATTATCCATTAATAGAGTTCTCAAAGTCATTATCGTTGTCAAATCTACAGTTTCTTCTAACGTTCCAGTTCTATAAATATGACTCTATAATGGCTCAAGATTAAACCAGGTGTTATAAGCCAAAAAGTAAAATAGCACTGGAACTGAAATCAAAACCAGGATACAAAGTCTCAATAATTGCAGAGAGAACAGAGAAATAAGAAATAATCTGTATATTATTGGCATCAGGGTTGAAAACCAAAAAGGAAAAAGGTGGAATAAATGAAAAGGAAATCCAGAGGAAGTATGAGTGATACTTGCTTGACAAAGCCAATTCAACAGAAGTATTAGAAAGCACTGCAAAAAAAAAACCCATTAAATGTATGATACTATAAGCCTCAAGGAGAATTAAAATGGGGCAGAAAAGTTTAGAAAATATTAAATTAAACTTGAAATTTCCAACGCAGATGCAATATAGATAACGGTATAATAGGTTTAACTCTGCCAACTTTAGTGTAAAACCTCGTTCGCAAGCTCCAGAATGGAAGCTTCCTGTTTAAATGTGGCTGGGGATTTATTGGCATTTAATTTCAGGACAGACAAGCTGATCATCTAGACCAGAGAACCCTCCAGACAGCAATAGAAAAAGTAAAAAGCAGGAAACCTAAAACAAATAATGTACATAAAATGAAGTAATGACTGGAATTTCTATGTGGGGATGTAAATCTTTCCTTATAAAAATAATTTCAGGGCTGGAGAAGTTCAATAGAAATCATAACTCAACATGTTACAATAAAACTCTGATAATCCAGCAGATTTAGGACAGTGGAAGACCATTAGATTTTCTTGACTATTGTATATTACCTCTATTAACCCTCCAAAACATTTGTATTTAAATTCTCTCTAAAACATGATGCATGTGGTGCAATAAATGTTTATTTGAACCCAGTGTGTGAGTTTAAAGGGAGCAGGAAATACACAAGCACTCTAGACCCTTGCTCTAGTCTCAAACTTTCAAAGTTCTTAACCCCTGGTGTTCCAGACCTCCATCCCAGCCTTAGCCGTACAACCCCTGTCTCTGGCAGCCTATTCCACTTGTACTCCAGACCCCTTGATTCACATTTCGACTCACATGACCGATCATCAAGACTTCCCAACAATGAAATGCCGGATTATCAGAGTTTTACCATATTTTAAAATGTTGCCTCCATTGCAGCCCATTGAAAGAGGGTTAAGTTAAGGGCCTGTCCCACGAGCATGCGACTGCATGCGGCTAGCGCGACCTAACGTGGTCACGCTAGCCATACGGCCTCGCGGGGCCGGTCCCACTTTGTTCGCTGGAGCCGTATGGAGTTGTGCGGAGCTGGTCCCAACACCGCGCGGGGCTCCGAAAAACTGAGACCGTCCAAACATTCCGCGCAGCAACGGCCTGCCGGCCTGCTGCTGCATTAAGGCCATACGCACCGCCTCGACGCCGTACGCAGCGTCTTGACGCCGAACGCAGCGTCTTGACGGTGTAGCCTAGCGCGTGGCATTGCACGATGACGTCACCGCCCGGCGTGCCGTTGCGTGATGACGTAACCGCCCGACGCCGTGCAACGTCCAAATTCAGTCGGCCCGCCTCCTGCCCAGCTGATTGGTGAGTATGATGTCGGGACCAGCTCCATACGGCTCAGCGGTTGGAAGTGGGACCGGCCCCGCGAGGCCGTACGCCTCAAGCCACCACGTTTGGTCGCACTCGCCGCATGCAGTCGCATGCTGGTGGGACAGGCCCTTTATAAGAACAGAGGTCAATTAACTTAGGTTTACCATAATGGTGATATCAGTGATTCTTTCCATGAAGAATACACCTTGACAGTGACAGGAAAGGGGACCCCTTTCAACAGAGCATGTGGAAGTCAAACAGCACTGTCAGTTTACCCAGAAAGAATGTTGAAAAAGTGCCATTATGCATACAATGAAGTTTGACAACCATGAATGCCCATAATGTGACGATTTTTCTTAAAGTGATCAAAGGGCACATGTATCTCAAAAGGCCACAACTATGAAGAAAGCAAAGGAGTTTAATGAAAAATTAAAAATCACTGAGCCAGGTTTTACCTAGTATACTAGTTGTTGTTTTTTGAGTGATTCATATGCAACTAGCATAATCATATACCTGCTTGTCCTTTCCACCACATCCCCATGGATGTAGCGTAGCTGAGAGTATACTATATAAAGCAGCCAGGAGAGCAGTTTAAATGACAGCTTGCAGCAGAGGAAAAACAGCTGGGAACTATCATTACATTCCAGTAGGAATAGCGAACAGTTTTCTTGAGCAGAGGCAATCTGATGGAATGAGGAATTTGTCAAATAATTTGCAGTGAACAGCCATTTTCCAACAGGAGCTTTTTTCATGTTTAGTTTTCATTTTCCTCCTGACTGAACTGCTCTATACCCAATTATCTCAGGGAAAGCGGATTATCTCTGGTTATTGTGGGGAATGTCAATTGTTTCCTATTTATTGTGGTGAAATGTTTTATTAGCAAGTGCAAGAAAACAGCAGATATATTTGGCTGGACAGATTTCCTTTGCTTCCCCAACATTCCCAATGCAGAACCTTCCTGTGGTGGCTGGAATGTGGAGTACATGAGGCCTTCTTAGTGGAATGATAAAGACGAGACCTTATAAAATGTTGGGAAAACAGGTCATCTTGGCACTGCCAAAATCTAGTAGCAATACCAAGAAATGTAATTATTTCCTCCAGCAGCTTCTCAATACAGATTTTCCACTTCAATAACTATTTCCCCAACATGACGGTAGATTACAAAAACCTTTTGTTGCAATATGAAGGAAGGAAGTTCTTAAGTTCACATTCGCTGGCTGAGGTTTAATAACCATCACTGAAGGAGATTTATTCCAAGGTATTCTATACACAAGTCATTTATAAGTTTCACAAATATTCTTCATAACATTCTTGGCATTTCCCAAGATTATAATTTGGTGATTCAACCAAATGTGCCAACATCCCTTCAGCAGTATCATTTCACAAAATATTAGACAAGATCACAACCTAACCTTTGACAAATCTGTGATGAAAAATTCACATGAATAGTATTAGTATTGAGCAAAACATAAAGTGCCAGAGGAACTCAGAGGGTCAGGCAGCATCTGGGGAGGGAATGGACAGATGACGTTTCGGGGCAGGACACTTCTTCAGACTCTGACATCTTTGAGTCTGAAGAAGGGTCCCAACCTGATACATTACCTGTCCATTCCCTTCCCAGATGCTGTCTGACATTCTCCGGCACTTTGTGTTTTGCTCAAAATTCCAGCATCTACAGGCCCTTGCGTCTCCATAGTAGGTATGTTACAAAACGTACCTTCAGCGGCGCTGCAGTTGTCACTGGCCGTGTGCGCGACTTTGGCGCCTTTGAGAGGGGGGCGGGTTTAAAATGCCGTTTTCTCCAGCCTGTTGAAATCGATCTTTGTCGGGCTTTTTTGCTGAAGAAAAATCGCTCCGACTGCCGTTTTATCAAGTTTATTAAAAATAGCGCTGGATAATTTAATAGCAGGAGTAAAATTAAAATCGTCTTCTAAAGCCGTCAACGCCGACAACGGGACGGATCTCACGTACAGGACAAAGCAAGGTACGACGTTTATTTTTACATATAAACGTGCTTCTTAGGATGCCTTTAATCAAAATTTCACGTTGCGAAAAGGTGATTTAGGCCCCATACGAACCGGCAGTGTTTTTCCTGCCGATATGGGGTTTAAATTCACCGCAAATGCAACGTTCCAATCGATCGTGTTCCACAAAATCTCACTCGCAAGATGATTTAAATGGCCATTAATTTACGGGAATTAAACACTAAATTCCTTTCATTTGGCCTATAAATTCATGACAATGAGATTTAAAAATCATGTTATATTGTGAATTCTTGTGTGAATGTTATTTGGACACTTAGGCTATTTAAAAATGTTAACCTTTTCTTAAGAAATGGATAGATGTTTAGATCTAGTAAATGAATTTTGTAATTTGCTACAATTAGGTAACTAACTAATTATATGCTTTAATTTCAGGTCATCCAAGTAAGATTGTTTCATATTTGTTTCAGAATGCTTCAATCTATAATAACTGAAAATTTCATTCAGTTCTCTTAATTTTTAAGAAAGTTATGGGCTTTTGACTGTCCTTGATCACAGCTTTTGTGTTAAGTCAATGGAAAAGCAATGGCCACAAGATGAAAATGGCCATAACCTTTTTAATACTGAAGATATGAAAGTGAGTTAGGTTTCAAATTCCAGGTGATTTTTAAAATCTCAAAATTTTGTGACATTGCTATCCACAGTATTAGCATTGTAGGCTTGCCACAAAAAACAAATCAAAAACATTTCCGGTCTCAATCCAAAGTAAAGTCACCTAAATTGGGAGTTTCCTGTGAATTATTACCAAGTTAAGGTCACAGCCTGAGTATCAAATGTTGTCAGGAATTCTCAGAATTAAATAACCTGTCATCAGGACTTCTCAAAAGAAAAAAAACATGTTGAGATGCATAATGCCAATTTCCAAAGTATCCAAAGCAAAACTTCCAAAGCACTCTAATCAAAGTCCTATCTGAAATAAGATACAAAAAAAAGTGTGCACTGAAAAAAGGATATAAATTCTGAAAGCACAAAAAAAAAAATCGCAGACAAATTGAAACTTTAAGGTTATGGTTTTCAATAGTTCAGATACTTGCATCAGTTTCAGTTTTTTTCAATCTTCTTTTGTTCTTCTTGCATTGAGTGCCAAATTCCTACTTTTCGTCACCTCTTCTCAACAAAACGTAGCTTTGGAATAGTGGATCAAAATAAGTGTTTAGGCAAACTAATCTAAGAATGAGCCCGTGATGTGATAAATCCATTGTTGAAATCCTCTCAAACTGCACACGTTCTCAGCCCACGCCTAACACCAGCCCATACGCCCCTCTTTCCTCTGAGCCTCTCCCTATGATATCCCCACGAGATCCCTCCCCCCTCAGATACAGTGTCTGATGCCACCCCCAAAATTATGTTGTGTCTTCACCATTCCTTCTGATCTCCCCCCCTCCAATGCGAGATAGAACGAGACATCTTGTTCTATAGCCTAATTGAGAATGAAAATCCATATTTAACTGATAACTAATAAGAGGTACTGGGAAAGGCTAAAAAGAGAGCAAGTGTAATCAAAAGCAGAAAGCTGCAAAAGCTGGAAGTCTGAACTAAAAGTAGAAATGGCTGAAGATCCCCAGTGAGCTCGGCAGTGTCCAAGGAGAAAGAATTATGTTTCAAGCCAGATCCTCGGCTTCTAGCATTTTCAGTTTTCAAAGTAATGGAAGCAGACCAGTCAGCTTTAAAAAAATCTTGGAAGTGAGAGACGAGAAGATAATCTTGCACTTCAAACAAGATATCAGCAGAGAGGAATGCTGGTGTTAATAATAGAGAATGCAGGAGAACTTAAAATGCAACCAAAGTACATACCAAAGTTCATAGAGCCTCTCAGTATGCATATCAGTGTGACAGGATTTATAGTATCCAATAGAGTACCAAAATAATATACATGTTTGAACTAGCACATTAGTTGATAAAATATAACATAAACTAACAATTGTTACCCGAGATTAGCTATGACTATTCCTGCTCACTCATTCGCCAGGTTTAAACATTACAAAATAAATGCAACTCAATCAGAGAAGAGTGAGTCATTGTGCACATTATAGTCAGCTTTCATTAACAGCAGTCACCTTCCGAGGTAGTGGGTGGTGTTGTGGAGGCAGTGGGGAGGTGGGGAGAGGAGAAGGGCAAGGACGGTACAGTTAAACGAGGAATCAAAGAACTATCAGATGTAAACACGCAAATGCTGATGGAAATGAAATTACCTGCACTACCCTGCTGATCCCACCATCAGCTATTAAACTTTCAGGTTAATCGTGAAGACATTGCTTTGGAAGCACCCATTCTGAACACAGACTTGTTACTACCTGTAGTTTCATTCCACTGAGCCCTGTAGTATGAGCTTAAACAAATAACCCAGTGCCTGCAAGCTAATATCCAATCTTTCACAGAGTTGATGCTGAGAAGCAGGTTATTCAACATGTTTTTAATTATCGAACGGGAGTATGCCAATTGAAATCAACATAAATAATGGTGCACAGTAAAGTTGTAAATGGCTGAAAACATAGTTTCTGCTGGGACAAATGCCTTTGGACGTGCACAAGATTTCTGTGTTGCTAGTTTCAGTGATCCAACAGTTTTTATTCCTTGCTACCCACATAGTTATGACATTAATCAGATTTTAATCAAACTTCCGTGACTCATGTTCCTAAATTCCAATGTTATTTGTCATTTGAGATGTTTTAGCAGGTCAAATCAACATGAACAAGATTTTGGATATCAAAGGACATCTGAATGTCAGAGAAACATTTTTTGTTTTGAGATGGGAATGCTATTCCTTAATCATTTACATGAAAGAAAAAACGATAATTCTTCAATAGCGTTATTAAATGCAGATGCATAAAAGGGAATAATTTATTTTAAAGATGGTCCTGAGGAGGTTTACAAGAATGATTCCACGAATGAGCAGGTTAACCTATGATGAGTGTTTGTCGGCACTGGGCCTATACTCGCTGGAGTTTAGAAGAATGAGGGGGGACCTCATTGAAATGTACAGAATAGTGAAAGTCTTGGATAGAGTGGTGTGGAGAGGATGTTTCCACTAGTGGGAGAGTCGAGGACTAGAGGCCATAGCCTTAGAATTAAAGGACATTCTTTTAGGGAGACAAGGAGAAATTTCTTTAGAGGGTGGTGAATCTGTGGAATTCTTTGCCACAGAAAGCTATAGAGGCCAAGTCAATGGCTATTTTTAAGGCAGAGATAGATAGATTTTTAATTAGTAAAAGTGTCAGAGGATATGGGGATAAGGCAGGAGAATAGGGTTAGGAGGGAGAGATAGATCAGCCATGATTGAATGGCGGAGTAGACTTGATGGGCCGAATGGCCTAATTCTACTCCATCACTTATGACTATGCCCTTATGAGCATTTTGCCACCAAACTTCAGAGTACAAAACTCAAGGTGGCGAGATACTCCATCCACACCTGCTGGACTGTCGGGGTTATCCAGAGTGCAGTGGCATGCTCTGGGTGTCTAAATAATCAACATTTAAAATCTTAATTGTCACCCTTCAGTCTGAAGAAGCGTCTGGACCCGAAACGTCACATTTCCATGTTCTCCGGAGATGCTGCCCGACCTGCTGAGTTACTCCAGCATTTTATGTCCTTTTGTGTATTAACCAGCATCTGCAGTTCCTCGTTTCCACTTATATATCTTTCTGATATTTTGAATACATTGGGATGAAGCAACCAGCAAATGGAGACACGCACTAATCTGTTGTTTAAACACTTACATTTCTGCAGTAAACTGCAATGTCATGTTACAAGATCCAGCGCTGGATGGAAGTGGACTCCATGCCGCAGGAGTAAGATGATTTAGAAGTGGCCACTAAAGGTGCGTAAGTTATGGACCCTTAAATGATTTTTGAAAAGTAGGTAGAGGTAGGCCAACACATGAGGTGGTGGAAGTCCCAGGCACTAAATGAAGCCCTTGAAAACCAGTCAATTATCCTAAGGCACAGTAGAAATGACAGAAGGAATTAAAAAGGAAGGGTAAAGTATGAACATGGTGAGAATTGTGGAGTCATTGAGTCATATCTGATGCTGAACATTTTATATTTAAAGCACCAGGGGATTATTCATCTCCTATGTCAGTGCTCCTTTGTACTTCCTGAGAGACCCATTGCCTAATTCCACTCTGTGTACTGTGAAACCAGCAGTTCTCCAGCAAAAGATTTTACTACTGTTGCCTGGAGGTGCCAAGAGGGAATAATGCAGTCATAATAATTGGATGGATCAGGATACTCTCAGTGCTGCAGCAGGGTAGAAACCAAGAGACAAAAGGGGATTCAAATGGAGCTGCAGGATAGAGCAGAAGGTGGCGACCACATTTTCTAGGTTATGCAGTGACAATGTACAATGACAGGCGAAATAGGCATAACATCAAACTCACTGCTCCCACTTTCCCAAGAATGAGACTAACTAAAATGTTTCCTAAAGATTAGCTTTGCAGAAAGGAACCCAGCCAAGAGTAAATCATCTTCAATATATTTTAAATTTCTTTATTTAAATGGAATTGGCCTTCTTCACACCGATTCAAAATGGACAAAAAACAGAAAAAGTTGGAGAATTCTGCAGGTCAGGCAGTTCCCATGAAAAGAGAAATGGGTACCATTTCAGATCAAAGACCCCTTCAGAACTGAGAAAGAGAGAAACAAGTTTAATCAGGTGGCAGTCTGAAGAAGGATTCCAAACCGAAACATCACCAATCCTTTTTCTCTAGAGATGCCGCCTGACCTGCTGAGTTACTCCAGCATTTTGTGTCTATCTTTCACAGAGAAAGGGCCCATAACTTATATTTCACACATTGCTCTCCCCTTCCTTGCTGCTTAGACTAGCTGCTGAGTTTTTTCCATTTTAATTTCAGAATTCCAACTTCTGCGCCCAAGAGACCACGTCATTAAGTGCCTGTATAATTGGGAAGATGACATACCTTGTGGGGATCAGAGGAGCATTTCTGCTTCAACTGGCCTCAATTCACTTCCCCGACAGGTTGATGTGGTAGGAAATCTACTGAGGCTTCCTGTTTACGATACCTTAAAGCTGCATCTCTCTAAGGTTTCGAAGTTCCTGCATGTTAGAAAGGTCCCCCTATGACTTTGGGTATTTTTGCCAGCTGCTCAAGGCAGCAGACTAAAATAGCAAAAAAATAAGCACTCAGTCTTACAAGTCTTATAATTTTTATATGGAGCGAGAGACGATTAGTTAAAAATTACAGAAAATTCTGGAAACAGACAGCGGATCGGAGAGCAACTGTGGAAAGAGAAACAAAATTGACAGGAGAGATGGTGTGGCATTGTTTAACGGGCTGTATGGTGGCGTATCGGTAGAGCTACTGCCAGAGACCCGGGTTTGATCCTGACTACAGGCGCTTGTCTGAACGGAGTTTGTACGTTCTCCCCTTGACCTGCATGGGTTTTCTCCGAGATTTTCGGTTTCCTCCCACGCTCCAAAGACATACAGGTTTGTAGGTTAATTGGCTGGGTATAAATATAAAATTGTCCCTAGTGGGTGTAAGGTAGTGTTAATGTGCAGGGATCGCTGGCCAGCGCGGACTTGGCGGGCCAAATGGCCTGTTTCCACGCTGTATCTGTAACGATGGGAATCTCTCTCCCTGTCAGAGGTATTCACAATATACTGTTCTAATATTTTAGGATCAATCTTCTGACTAGGCACATTACAACATTTGGGTCTCAATACTGATTTTAGTTCCACAATTAAGTATCATCCATAATATTAACTCCGTTTTTCCCTCCCCTCAGGCAATGCCTGATCTGCTGGGCCGTTCCAGCATTTTATAACTTGCAGGTTCTGAAATAAATGTGACATGCAGTTTACAGCTTCAACATGCGTTTTATTTTTCTAATTTTTCTTGTTAATCGATTGACCAGGCAGCTCCGTGAATGAAAACCAAAATAGTACAGATGCTAAAAATCTGAACTAAAGAGAGAAAATGCTGGAAATGCTCAGCAGGTATGGAAAGAGAATCGGAGTTAAACTTTTCAGGTTTGGGAGCCTCCATCAGAACTGGGAAAGAGAGGAAGAACAATAGTTTTCAGTGAGGAGAAGGTGGGGGAGCATCTGGTAGAACAAAGATGATATCTCAGAGGGCATCCAAATGGGTTAATGGAGACAATTACAGGGACATTATGCTTCTTTGTCCATGTAACGTGTTGTTTACAGCAAGGTTGTGGGGCATGCTGAGAACAACCAGACTATACCAATAGAATAAGAGTGGTCATCATGCAAAAAGGCCAGTTTTGATATAGACACAGAGAGAGTGAGCTACCTAGCGATGAATAATTCCAAATGGAGTCTGGAAAGCTGCAACAGGCTCAGACAAAAGATGAGATATTGTTCCTCCAGCTTGCCTTGGGCCTCACGATGATAGTTCCATAACTTTGCATTCTTCTCAGCAATCCTGGCCTTGCCTTACCAATGATATTCCATTTGTCCAATCCATTCTCTCCCATCCCCATCCATTCTGCAATTTAAAATAAATTTGTTTTCTCACTTTTCCCATCATGATGAATGATCTTTTATCTGAAAAGTTAAACTTTGCTTTGCTTTTTGAAAAATATGATTTGACTAGCTCAGTGTTTGAGGTATTTTCTGCCTTTACTTCAGATTTCCAGCTGTTGCAGTTATAGCTTGCTTAAAAATATTTCCCATTAGTTTCCCACTGTTTTTTCACAAATCTCTTTACCTCTGTTTGGTACTAATGCAGTCTGTCTCTCCTGAACCATTCTTTTCCACCAGTAAGGATCCCAGCTCTTTCTAAAAAATAATGGTATTGGACATGACTGAGCCAGCCTCCATTCTTGAATCGGTTTGCGTCTTTATCTTTCAATCGACTTGAATGTATGTGGTTTAACTTATTTCTCGTGTCATGTATGAATGCTTCTTTATGAACCTACACCTGTCTTCCATTAAATCCTCTCTGATCTTTCTTGGTAAACAGCTCGCCATCTCAAAAGTACCGATCTCACAAATGCGTGTGCCTGAGCAAAAAATTACAAATGCTTCTGTCGTGCTACAATGACATGTATTGACCAATAAAGATCAATTGCGGTATTAAAATAGCCAACCGAACAAAATCAACTTGTAATTTCTAGTTCTGAATGATATTATAATGAGCCAATGGCATTAATCATCACTTGTCTAATCCAGTACAATACAGAAATAGCAGAGCTTTTGCATGATTCACAGCAGCTCCCATCCAAATGCTATCGTATCCTGTACCTACGTCAGTTGGTGATGCATTTCCTTCGCTTCGGTTCATTTTGAGCACAATATTTCACAACTGCTAAAAATGGAATCCAAAAATTGGAAACGTATCATGAATTTCAAAAATGTCATCCTTTGCTAAAATTAGTTACCTCTCCCTTTTACAGATACATTCCCTTCTGAAGAAGGGTCTTGACCCGAAACGTCACACATTCCTTCTCTCCAGAGATGCTGCCTGTCCCCGCTGAGTTACTCCAGCTTTTTGTGTCTTCCTTCCCTTCTCACAAACTCTTTATAAAGATACTTTACTGCGCCAACCCTGATAAAACCAGTGGTTAAAGTAATTACTAAATAGTAGCATTTCTTTTAAAGGAGGCTTGTCAACTTTAAAGGCCAAATTTATGTCCCAGGGTCATTTATTCAGAAGAGAGATACTGACATGTTCTCAATTAGATATTACATCCACATGCTGCGAGTTCAGTCTCACTCCACAGAATTGAACTCAAAATTCTAGTCTGATAGTCCAGTGAAGTGTGACATCATTGGAGATATCATCTTCTGCATGAGAGTTTAATCCAAGGTCACATTTGCTCTCTCAGGTACATATCAAATAAAAGTCTCATGGTACATTACTTCAAAGACCACTAGAGAGTTAGTCAAATTGATTTCACAAAAACAACTGATTACCTGACGCTTATCACAATGTGTTTGCTGCTATCTTTATGCACAGACAGGCTGCCCTATCTCTGAGACTAGAACAATTACATTGGAACTAAAGAAATAAAAGTATACCATTTGGCTCCGAACACGTGATCTTTCACTTTGGTTCCATCTTCCAGCACTAGCCTCCTATCTTAAAATCTATCCAATTCTACCTTGAAAACACTTGTTGACTAAACTTGCATAATCTTCTGGGTAAAGAAATCTCTTCTCTTCTTAATCTTGAATCCTAGCCTGGCCCACATTTTGAGACTGTAACCTGGTTTTTGACACACCAGCCAGGAAAACATCACCCATGCATCTATCATGTTAAGTCCCGTAAGAATTATGTATATTTTAATCAGGTCACCTCTCATTCTTCTAAACTCATGAGCACTACTGTGCTTATTATCGCTTCTTATGTTGAACTCAGCTTCACAGGAATCAATCCAGTTATTCTCGATTACAATAATTCATTTCCTTAGGTCGGATGACTTGACCTACACCTAAATATTTTTGAATTTCAATACCTTTCAATCTCTCAAAAATGAGAGAGCCAATTTGATGCCTGAACATAATTAAAAGTGTGAAATAAAGCCAGGGCTTCTTTTTGGAAAAAACTGCAACTACTTTTCAATGTTTCATTGTGCTATGCTGAATTATAGGTGTCAAAATAGACAATAAGTCAAACTTACAGAATTTAGATTTCAGGTTTGAGTCATGCACATGATTTATTGCCGTCAACCAGCCTCTAATGGGCAAGGTGGCACAGACTAGCAGAGCAGATACCTCACAGGTCCAAAGCCTTGGTCCAAACCTGAACTTGTATAGTTTGCACATCCTACCTGTAACTGAGTGGATTTCCTTCGGTGCACTAGTTCTCTCAAAGATGTATGGGGTGTTAGATTAATTGTCCACAGTGAAATTGTCCCGATTCAGGGGTATTGATGAAAACGTGGGGAAATGGTTTATTGGGGAAATTAGTGGAGTAATAGGATTGCTTTGTGAGATCATATAGACTTGATGGGCCAAAACAGCCTCTAAGATGTGAGTAATCAGAAGCTTAACATTCTATCCAATTTGTATAAACTCTTAAATATTCATTGTAAATTGATGTAGGGAGGAAGAATAAGAAAGGAAAAAGCAAAAACTTTGAACCATCTGCACAGTGATGGAAATTACATCACAATTCTACCTTCGATTTTCCAGCATCTGCAGTTCCTTCTTAATCACAATTCTAATAGCTGGGCTTGAAGGACTAGTGTATCTTGTCTACCCTCTCGTGAATATTCTTAAATGCATTTAATTTAAAAACATTGTACTGCCATGATGTTCAATCTAGTATAACAGTGTAGCTGATTATTATATGAAGGAAAACAAAAATAATACAATCTTGTTGTCCGACAACTGACAATCAGACTGTCTTCTTGCACATTGTAAAATGTGTTCCTGTCCATCTGCCCCTGGGAAAGGTAATCAGTTTCTAAAATAAATTGTTTTCTGTCAGATTATCCGTCAATTTGCTCATCCTGGTGTAACGTATTTCTATAATGGTTGAGGAGGACTAGCTTAATTGAAATCTTCTTTTCTACAAATGTAGGCATTTGCCAAGAAACTTTAGTCAATCATCCATCAATGGATCATCCATCACCTTTATTTTTTCGCAAGATCCAGAACCACTGAATTACCAAACAAATTGTTATGTATCTATGTTGAAGATAGATGGATATTATTTTACATGATCATCCAAAAGGCGTAGAAACGATTTCATAGATTTAAACTAAAAGGAAGAATGTTAGGATTTCAATTAAAGTTGCTGCACACAAGTACATAGACTTCAGCTCTTAAAACAATACAGTAATACAACTACATCCACCATTACCTGGAACTGTAGCAATGTTTTTAAAAACATCTGCTGTATAGCAACTTGTGGTTTGATGAAGAAAGATAGGATTTCCATATCAACAGTAGTAATATGCGATTATGGTTTTAATATTTCCTCACAGGATGTATTATAAAAAAGCATTTTGGTAAAAGAACTACACTGTTTACATAAAAAACATTATTTAAATATAAATTCTGCCAGACGTTAAAAAGACTGCAAAAACAAATTATTAATGCAAAACACAATTAGATAATATGTCCACGGTAGTGCAACGGGTGATCCACAATGTTCCATTGCCAAGGTAGGATGAGGCTCACTATAATCCGAAATACATTGACAGTTAACATAATGGTTCATTCATGCTGCAAAATAAAACTAAGTCATCCAGATAATTACATAAATAAGAATTTACAGGAAAGAGTTTAAAGCCATCCGAGCGATATCAGGTTTAGTTTAAATAGAACAATTATTATAGGAATTATTAATGAGGCTGAAATCAGTATATTTCCATGACCTGATGACAAGGCTTTGAGAGTGCTGGCTACACAGTGCCAATACTGGGCTCTCACTTAACTTTTTTTCTCTGTTTCCAGCCTGGTAACCTAGGCAGCTTTTTAGGTTGCCAAATGACAGTTTAGGTGGTCTTTTAAGACGGCTTGCATGACGCGTGCGATATTGTGCTCGGACGAAATATGTAGTTACCAGTCGGAATTATACTCAATGAAGCATTCACATATTATTTCTGCTTCAAATAAAGTCACATACTAAACATATTCACCAATCAAGACATGATATATACAATGACATGCAGCAAAATTATAATACAGTATATACAGTACCTCAAGTCTTTTTACACGTTGCAATGAATGCAATTTTTATTATTTCTTTCCAAACAAAAATGTGGTTGGATTATTCAGCGTATGTTCAATCTTGGTGAGACCAAGCGCAGGCTTGGCAATCGCTTTGCATAACACCTCCACTCAGTTCGCAATAACCAACCAGATCTCCCGGTGGCTTAGGACCTCAACTCCGCCTCCCATTCCGAATCCGACCTTTCTGTCCTGGGCCTTCTCCATGGCCAGAGAGAGAGGCCCACTGCAAATTGTAGGAACAGCACCTCATATTTTGTTTGGGTAGCTTACACCCCAGCGGTATGAACATTGGCTTCTCCAATATAAGGTAGTCCTTGCTTTCTCCC
Source organism: Malacoraja senta (assembly GCA_038087875.1). Taxonomy (NCBI): domain Eukaryota; kingdom Metazoa; phylum Chordata; class Chondrichthyes; order Rajiformes; family Rajidae; genus Malacoraja; species Malacoraja senta. The sequence continues at coordinate 13,143,229 of CM075985.1, read as the reverse complement.
TCCTTCCCCTCCCATTCCCAGCTCTCCCACAGCCTACTGTATCTGCCTCTTCCCAGCTCTCTCTCAGCCCACTGTCTCCGCCTCTTCCTTTCTTCTTCCCACGCCCCCCACCCTCACATCAGTCTGAAGAAGGGTCTCGACCCGAAACATCGCCCATTTCCTTTGCTCCATAAATGCTGCCTCACCCACTGAGTTTCTACAGCATTTTTATCTACGCATTCACACAAGTTCTGTTATCCCACTTTCCTCACCCACTCCCTACACATTAGGGGCGATTTTACAGAGAAGTTAACCTACAAAGCCAATGCGTCTTTGGGAAGTGGGAGGAAATCCACACGCTTGCAGGGAGAGTGTGCAAATTCAACACAGGCAGTGCCCGAGGACAGGATCGAACACAGATCTCTGGCGTGTGGGCAGCAAGTCTACCAGCTGTGCCACTATATTCTGTTTTCCAACACACCCAAAATTATACATTGATAACTTTGGTTACTAAAAAAAAGAAACTATCCATTTTCAGTCTTAAATCTCTAAGTGACGCTATGTCCCCCTTTACAGCTACTGTATGTTTTAATTCAGTTCAAGTCTATGGGGCAGTACATTGGCCATAAAGTTGCTGCCAAAAGTGCCAGAAACCCGGAATTGATAGTGTTTATGGGTGCTGTGTGGTTTGCTCCTTTTACCTTTTATCCCATGGGTTTTCTCCGGGTGCTCGTGTTTCCTTCCACATTCCAAAGGTGTGCAGCAACCTCTTTCAGACCCAACCCAAAACATAATATTTTCCTTTTGTCCAGAGATTCTGTCTGACCTGTTGAGTTACTCCAGCTTTTTGTGTCTATCTTCAGTTTAAACCAGCATCTGCAGTTCCTTCCTACACATACGATACTATACGATAGAACTTTATTAATCCCACGAGGGAATTTGTGTGTGTGTGGGTATATATATGTGTGTGTGTATATAGGTGTGTGTGTATATATATATATATATATATATATGTGTGTGTGTGTGTGTGTGTGTGTGTGAGTGTGTGTATTTATATAGTTATATATTCATATATAAATATACACTTTGTTTTCTCGTTTATAACATTGTTTACAGAGTACTATGTTTATATATTCTGTTGTGCTGCTGCAAGTAAGGATTTCATTGTTCTAACTAGGACGTGAGAGAATAAAACACTCTTGACTCTTGACTTACGTCGCTAATGTGTGGGATAGAACTAGTGTACGTGTGATCGGTGGTCGGCGTGGACTCGGTGGGCCGAAGGGCCTGTTTCCACGCAGTATCTTTAAATTAAACTAAAAACACTCAAACCAGAGGGAGTCTAATGAAGGGTCTCTACCCGAAACGTCACCCAATTTCTTCTAACCAGAGATGCTGGCTGCTCCATGGAGTTCCCCCGCACAATTAAAGCATGGAATAGTCTTCACCCTCCCATAGTTACCCAACCAGATGCAACTAAATTTAAGGTAGCTCTTTTTTCCCCAAGAACCCTTTTTTTGCTTAAGTCCAAGTCAAGAGTCAAGAGAGTTTTATTGTCATGTGTCCCAGATAGGACAATGAAATTCTTGCTTGCTGCAGCACAACAGAATATGTAAACATAATACAGAATAGGAGATAAAAGTTCAGTGTGTTTATATACCATAGAACATATATATACACACAATACATAAACAGATAAAGTGCAATAGGCTGTTATTGTTCAGAGTTTGGAGTTTGGTGGTGGACCCTAAACCACCTCCAGTTTAAATTCCATTTGGAATATTTTTGGAGGACCAGGAAACCAAGAAGCAAGAGTTACTCCAGCTCCAGGGTGTGATTCTGCGTTGGTTTTCAGCATTCGCGGCAAGGTGGCAACAGGACAGCAATGGCGGCCAGATCGCCCACAATGCAAAGGGAGGGAGAAAGTGCCCGGCGCCAACCAGTTGACGTGGCAGTGAGCATGTGCAGGATGGCCGATGATGTGCTGGCCGTGGTTGTGCGTATGTGCAGGGGGAGGATGTGCAGGCCGTGGCAGTGCGCATATGCAGGGACGGCCGGCCGTGCCGGCGGATGAGGAGCAGCCGGAGAACTGGAGACCTGGCGGCCCGGACACGGATGGCAGGCGGATTCGGAGAGTGACAGAGAGAGAGAGAGAGAGCTAGAGAGGGGGGCCCGCTCAGAGCAGGTGTCCAGGGTGCTTGCTAAGCCGTGCAAAATGACATGACTTTTAGGTTGCATGGCGAGACTTTAGGTGGCCATTGGCACCCGGGCAACCGTTAATTTCGAGCCCTGCAATAGATTCCCTGGTTGTCAAAATTCAACAAATTCCAGTACAGTTCCCCCACCTCGTTCCTCACTTTAAACCCTTTGAGCTATTAAATCTCCACACTCAATAGCTTCCACAATCAACAATTCATCGTCAGCAATGTTCCATACTTCCAATAAGATGTCCTCAGCAATGTCCCATACCTAAAAATGTCCTCAGCATTGTCCCATACCTCCGATAAGATGTCCTCAGCAATATCCAACACCTCCAACAACATGTCACCACGACACACAACTTCCCAAACTTAGCACGACAATGGGATTGTTCTCTCATCACTTTGATTTACTTCTCCATTTCCAATAATATACAATCCTGCAACAACTGTAGCAAATGCCACCCATATATTTTTAACAAATCTTTCCCTATCATCCAGCATTTCAATCATTTTTCCCCAGAGGATGTACTTTGTTCTATTTAATCAACTAAGTTTCCTACATTTGGAGGAGACAAATATGTGGATTTAGTGACCATTTTGCAGAGCACCCCCCATTCAGTCTGCAAGAGCATTCTGCAAGTCCCGTCCAGCTGTCACTCACATTTTCCTTGGACTCCTTTATTGTTCAAATACAAGCTTAAGACATAAATACCTTGCGGCTTTCCAGATTCAATAATTCCAGATATTGAGCATTTACAAATTTCCATTTCAGCTTTGAGGCTCAATATTAAATGTTTCCTGCTTATACCTCCTCCAGACACAGCACGCGATTCTTCATGTCCCATTCTCACCTCTTTTCAGCTTGTACTTTCATTCCAGTTACTCTCTCCTGCTTTACACCCGGTGTTATTCTTCTTTCCACTCCTCCCTTTGCATCTTGAAACTAATTTATATTCCATTAAAACTGAAAAGAATTTACTAACTAAAAGCTTTATTGCTATTTTCTCCCCATAGATTATGTTTGACCGACTGCATTACTTGCATTTTATTTCAGAATTCAAGCCGTTTGGCAAATTTGTCTTTGCAGTATATAGTTGCAACTTCTACAGGTGTACAGTAGAGTACATATTGACTGGCTGCATCATGGCCTGGTTCAGCAACTTGAACACCCAGGAGCAGAAAAGACTGCAAAAAGTTGTGAACACTGCCCAGTCCATCATCGGCTCTGACCTCCCCACCATCGAAGGGGGTTATTCCTGCTGCCCCAAAAAGGCAGCCAGCATCATCAGAGACCCACACCATCCTGGCCACACACTCATTTCACCCCTACCATCGGGAAGAAGGTACAGGAGCCTGAAAACTGTAACGTCCAGGTTCAGGAACAGCTTCTTCCCTGCAGCCATCAGGCTATTACACACTACAACCTCAAATAAGCTCTGAACTTCAAAAAACTGGGGTGTAAACTACCCAAACAAAATATGAGGTGCTGTTCCTCCAATTTGCACTGGGCCTCACTCTGACAATAGAGGACGCCCAGGACAGAAAGGTCAGATTAGAATGGGAGGGGGAGTTGAAGTGCTGAGCCACAGGGAGATCTGGTAGGTTAAGACAGGCTGAGCGGAGGTTTTGTCAGTGAAATGATCGTCGAGCCTGCGTTTGGTCTTGCCGTTGTAGAGAAGTTGACACTTGGAACAACGGATACAGTAGATGAGGTTGGAGGAGATGCAAGTGAACCTCTGCCTCACTTGGAAAGACTGTTTGGGTCCTTGGATAGAGTTGAGGGGGGAGGTAAAGGGACAGGTGTTGCATCTCTTGCGGTTGCAGGGGAAGGTACCTGGGGAGGGGGTGGTTTGGGTGGGAAGGGACGAGTTGACCAGGGAGTTTAGGAGGGAACGGTCTCTGTGGAAAGCAGAAAGGGATGGAGATGGGAAGATATAGCGGGTAGACGCGGGGGGGGGGGGTGGTGTGTGTGTGTGTGTGTGTGTGTGTGTGTGTGTGTGTGTGTGTGTGTGTGTGTGTGTATACACTTCTGGGTATGTGTTTTTTTCTCTCTCGTTTATCATATTGTTTACAGTGTATTATGTTTACATATTCTGTTGTGCTGCAGCAAGTAAGAATCTCATTGTTCTATCCGGGACACATGACAATAAAACACTCTTGACTTTTGACTCGTGTCAATGCAATTCCATGGTAATTAATTTGACTTTAAGATCCCAAATTGCTTGAACTCTCCCACTTTGGCAAGCTCTTTAAATGTTCCCTCCCTCCACCCACACTATTCCCATCTGACCTCTTCCCATTCCTCCCTTATCACTCATATATTATCAAAGTACATAATCTGTAGCCCTTTGTTGTCTCCTCTAATCACTTTCCAGTCTCTGTCACTATCTCCACCCCTCCCTCTCCCGCCCAGCTCCATCTTCCTATCAACCTCTTCACCCGATCCACCTATCGCTTGCCAGCTCCTGCCTCAAACCTCCCCCTCAATTCTATACTGGGTACCGCACCTTTATACTCAGTCCTGATGCAGGACTTTGACCTGGAACGCCAACTATCGCTCTTTTCCCCCACCGATGCAGCCTCACCCACTGAGTTCATCCAACAGTTTGTTTTTGTGCTTGAAATGGCCTGATAGTCAGAGTCACAGAGTGATACAGTGTGGACTCAGGTCCTTCAGCCCAACTTGTCCACACCGGCCAACATGTCCCAGCTACACTAGTCCCACCTGCCCGCGTTTGGTCCATATCCCTCCAAACCTGTCCTATAAATGCGCCTGTTTAAATGTACCTTCTTAAATGTTGGGATTGTCCCTGCCTCAGCTTGTTCCATACATCCACCAACCTTTGTGTGAAAAAGTTACCCCTCAGATTTCTATTAAATCTTTTCCCCTTCACCTTAAACCTATGTTCTCTGCTCCTCGATTCCCCTACCCTGGGCAAGAGATCCGATCTATTCCACTCATGATTTTATACACCTCTATAAGATCACCCCTCATCCTCCTGCACTCAAAGAAATAGAGTCCCAGCCTAATCAACCTCTCCCCATAGCTCAGACCCTCTAGCTCTGGCCACAATCTTGTAAAACTTCTCTGTACCTTTTCCAGCTTGACAACATCTTTCCTATCAAATAGTGCCCAGAACTGAACACTAAATGCGGCCTCACCAGCACCTTATACAACTGCAACATGACCTCCTAACGTCTAGACCCAGTCCTTGAAGAATACAACAAATGAAAAGACTGAACAATATTGGATATATTTTCTCTTTGGAACTGGAAGGCATTTAGTTTGCAGAACTATTTGCATTGATTTCTCTCAAGGATTTTGTTTTGCAGCAAGAAATTACATTGGAATCCATCTCAGATTAGAGGCCAAAAAATATATAAAACAGCTGTATCTTGTTAAAATGCACTCACAAGCATTGTTATGGAACCACTGCAGAGTGGCTATGCGCAAGCGGACATTCCTTGTATACAGATAAAAGTAGATAACCTATTTTAAATGTGAACTGTCTCCAGATTAGTATGTGTGGGTGGACAGCATTCATTTTTAGTTTGCATGCTTAACGGCATGCAGCTGAAACGGCAGCAGCTGCAGCGTGGGGTGCCTTCATCTTGCAGGGTTCCCTGCAGCAATGAGAAGATAATAATTAGCTATTGGCTTCTTTGTTAATTGGTTGATTGTAATTACATGCACGATCTGGGGCCAATTAAGAGCTCATAACACTCAAGAGATTTGTACATGTATAAAGTAGAGTAGTTTGGGAGATGTGAAACTGGAAAGAGAACAGTGTGAATGATTGGATTTATAAAGTACACCCCATCTCAATAATTAATGGTTATTATACAAATGTGTACGCATTAACACTCAATTTCCATGTCAGAATTGTTGTGAAATATAGGAATTAATCACTCAAGTCGACGGGGAAGTATGTGCAATTCAATCTTTCAATTACATAATTCTATGATTTTATTTACATTACTTAGGATTATCAACTTTCTCAATATGAAATCTCAAACTAATCAGATTGATAATTTGCAAATATCTAATCAAGCAGTTTTTTACAAAGATCTCACCTTTCGTAGCGTTGGGCACTCGCATGGGCCTCAGCTATGCCTGCCTCTCTGTAGGGTACGTCGAACAATCACTGTTCCAGGCGTACACTGGCCCTATCCCCGAACTATACCTCTGCTACATTGATGACTGCATCGGTGCTATCTCCTGCACTCATGCAGAACTCACTGACTTAATCAAATTCATGACTAATTTCCATCCTGCACTCAAATTCACTTGGACCATCTCCGACATTTCCCTACCGTTTCTAGATCTCACCATCTCCATCACAGGAGACTATTGACTGACATATATTACAAATCCACTGACTCCCATAGCTATCTAGACTACACTCCTTCCCACCCTGCTTCCTGTAAAGACTTGATCCCCTACTCCCAATTCCTCCGTCTACGCCGCATCTGAACCCAGGATGAGGTGTTCCATACCAGGTCATCAGAGACGTCCTCATTCTTCAGGGAACGGGGGTTCCCCTCTTCCATTATAGATGAGGCACTCACTAGGGTCTCTTCGATATGCTGCAGCTTCGTTCTTGCTCCCCCTCTCCCCCATTCGTAACAAATACGTCCCTCTTGTCCTCACCTTTCACCCCATCAGCCGTCACATACAGCATATAATCCTCCGACATTTTCGCCACCTCCAACGGGATCTCACTATTAACCGCATCTCCCCATCTCCACCCTTTTCTGCATTCCGCAGAGACTGCTCCCTCCACAACTCCCTGGTCAACTCGTCCCTTCCCACCCAAACCACCCCCTTCCCAAGTACTTTCCCCTGCAACTGCAGGAGATGCAACACCTGTCCCTACATCCACCCCCTCCCCCCTTCGACTCCGACCAAGGATCCTGACAGTCTTTTCAGGTGAGGCAGAGGTTCACTTGCACTTTCTCCAACCTCATCTACTGTATCCGCTGTTCTAGGTGTGGACTCCTGTGTATCGGTGAGACCAAACGCACGTTCAGCGATCGCTTCGCTGAACACCTCCACTCGGTCTGCCTAAACCTACCTGATCTCCCAGATGCTCAACGCTTTAACTCCCCCTCCCATTCCCACACTGACCTTTCTGTCCTGGGCTTCCTCCATTGTCACAGTGAGTCCCAGCACAAATTGGAGGAACAGTACCTCATATTTTGCTTGGGTAGCTTGCACCCCAGCGGTATGAACATTGACTTCTCTAACTTCAAGTAGCCCTTGCTTTCCCTCTCTCTCATCCCCTCCCCCTTCCCAGTTCTCCTACCAGTCTTACTGTCTCCAACTACATTTTCTCTGTCCCGCCGGCTCCCCTGACATCAGTCCGAAGAAGGGTCTCGACCCGAAACGTCACCCATTCCGTCTCTCCAGAGATGCTGCCGGTCCCGCTGAGTTACACCAGCATTTTGTGTCTACCTTCGATTTAAACCAGCATCTGCATTTGTTTCCTACACATTCGTTCACCTTTTTATTAGTTCAATTCTATGTTGTGCAAAACAAGAGTGCTTGGGAGGTGAATGGGGACAATTCTTGATAAGTTAAATAATGGATGTATGTTCATCAAAAAGGCAGAGACAGAAACCCACCAAAACCTTGAGAGAAACATAGACAAACCACCCAGGAAATTATGCTGCCATGAAGGAGAGAAATAAGTTATGAATCATGCAAATTATCACAGGAATGGTGTGTAGTAAACCAGAGAAAGATTAAACTGCTCCAAAAATAGGACAATGGAATATATCTAAGGTGCGGGCTGGGTTGCCATGGTGATGTGCTGTTTGCAAAACTATCTGATTGATAGATTAATGAGGGCAGTTTGGAGAGAAAACAAATAGATGGACATGAAAAAACTGTGAAATGCAATTCAAAAAATGTGACAGAGAACTGAAGTCAAACAAGAAAGCGGGGAATATGCAGCACACCAGGCAATGTCTGTGGATTGAGAACAATCGTGCCAGAACTTACAGCATAATAGGACTGATGAATTCTGGTAGAAACAGAGAAGATGAGCTGGAGGCATGAAAGACAGCAGTTGCTGTAATCTGGTGAAAAATAAATACCTCCCAAAAATTAGCCGGGTTTCGGAGTAAATATACAACACAGAAGAGACGGAGTTATATGACATGTCGAATTCAGACGGAGTGCTGGAGTAACTCTGCAGATCAGAGGAACTCTGCTTGTGGATGTCAGTGGGTTTATAATAAACATCAGTTGATAATTTGTCCCCTGTGATAGAGAGATATAAAAAAATGTAGGAGATGGTCGAAGTGAATTTAAGAGCAGGGTTAGTGGTAAAGTTAATGAAATCCAACGAGATCTGCATGGGTGCAGGAGGCAGTAACAATGCAGTCGTCGATGCAGCAGAGAAAGAGTTTGGGGATGGTGCAGGGTACATTTGGAGCAAGGACTGTTTGACATAACCAACAAGGCAGGCAGGCATAGCTGGGCCCATTCGAGTGCCAAAGGCTACACCTTTAACATGAAGAAAGTGAGAGGAGTCAAAAGAGAAGTTGTTGAGGGTGAGGACAGGTTCTGTCAAATGAAGGAGAGTATTAGTAGAGGGGAATTGATTGGGTCTATCCATGTTTGACTATCCATGTTCTGCAGAGTCTGACCCGCTGAGTTATTCAGACACTTTAGATTTTTTTTATTGTAAACCAGCATCTGCAGTTCCTCGTGTCTACATTGTTGAATTCAGTATTTAGTCCTGAAGGCTGCACCATGCTCAGGCAAAAGATAATTTGGCACTCCACAAGCTTACACTGAGCTTATTTGGAAAAACACAAGGGATCACAGGCAGAGAGTGGAAATGGCATGGAGAAATGAAGTGACAGGCAACTGGAAGCTCAGGGCCAATGAAGATTCCTGGAAGCAGTTACTCTATCCATCTGGCTCCTTCAGTGTAGAGGTTACTGGATTACGAGCACAATACAGTCAAGAGTCAAGAGAATTTTACTGTCATATGTCGCAGAAAACAATGAAATTCTTACTTGCAGCAGCACAACAGAACACAATAGCTGCTTGACTTGAAGGGATTACCGCGATACTGCCTGGATCATAGGGTATTAGCTAGAAGGAGAGGTTGTACAAACTATATTTGTTGTTTTCTCCAGAGCGTCAAAGGCTGAGGGAAGACCTGATAAGAAGTTTTTGTAAAATTATGAGGCACAGATAGGATAGACAGTCAGAACGTTTTTAAATGGTGGAAATATTAAACACCTGAGGGAAGACATTTAAAAGGCAGGAGGGGGAAGCTCAAAGATGATGGGGGGTTTTAATATAGAGAATGGAGTGTGCCTAGAACGCATTGCCAAGGGTACTAGTGGAAGCAGATATGATAGTGTCAATTAAGAGGCTTTTAGATGGACACATTAATATAGAGGGAATGGAGCGATATGAAGCACGTGCAGGCAGAAGGGATGAGTTTAATTTGGGATCATGTTTGGAGCAGAATTCGAAACGCCCGTTCCTGTGCTGTTCTATGTGTTATAATTGTTTGCATCCCTGGGTGGTAGGAAATGAAAAGTGCATGTTGCACAGAAAGGTGCCAAAGAGGGAGAGTTGTTGGTAGAGATGAAAGAACAGACTAGGAGTAGTGAAGCAAATGGTCCATTCTGAAACCTGAAAGGTAAGAAAAGGGGGAAATATATCTATGGTGGAATCTTACTGAAGGTGACAGATAATACCAATATTGTTCTGTTAAATGGGGAAGCCAATAAGGTGGAAAGCAAATCTCAGAGGCATCTCTGTGGAGGGTATTTTCAGTGGAGCAGTTGCTACAGAGACCGAGGAGCTGGAGAAATGAACAGATTCCTTCCAGAAGGAAGGGTAGGTAAAACACAACTTATCTCTCGCATACAGTATATAGTTCTGAGGAGACATTAATCTGAAAGGTTAATGTTTCTAAGGTGCAGTCTAACCTGCTGAATATTTCCAACATCTCCATGTTTTTTTTAAAATTCTAGAGGATATACTTGCAATAGAGGTAGTGCAGAAAAAGTTTACCAGTATGATTCTACACAACTTAATTCGATAACTTCTTAAAAAATTATTTGAAAGAGAAACTGTTCTCCTTCACATTATTTCTCCCCCATCAATTCCTCGGTTTACTAAGGCTGCAAAGCTCCTAAACTAGGAAGCCAAATATCTAATCTACTCGCTGGCTTTGACCAATTTACTAAGAGCTGTACAAGTACAGTACAAATCGCCCTCCATATGAATGCAAGAAACTAGGAGCTGGAGTAGACCCCAAGTCCCTTCTAGCGTGTCCTGCTCTTTTATAAGGTCATGGATAATCTGTTCTGCCCCCCAACTCCTCTCCTGTGCAATTTCACCATGCCCCTCTGTTCCTCGACTTAACAAACATTTACCCACTTTCACTTTAAATATTTCTAATGATCCAGCATTTTCTCCCCACTGGGACAGAGAACTCCAAAGATTCACCAGCCTCTGAGATAAATTTCTACATACTGTGCCCTCCATAATGTTTGGGACAAAGACCCGTCATTTATTTATTTGTCTCTGTACTCCACAATTTGAGATTTGTAATAGAAAAAAAAATCACGTGGTTAAAGTGCACATTGTCAGATTTTAATAAAGGCCATTTTTATACATTTTGGTTTCACCATGTAGCAGTGTTTATACATAGTCCCCCCCCCCCCCCCCCCATTTCAGGCACCATAATGTTTGGGACACAGCAATGTCATGTAAATGAAAGTAGTCATGTTTAGTATTTTGTTGCATATCCTTTCCATGCTTGAAGTCTGCGAATCATGGACATCACCAGTTGCTGGGTGTTTTCTCTGGTGATGCTCTGCCAGGCCTGTATTACAGCCATCTTTAGCTGATGCTTGTTTTGGGGGCTAGTCCCCTTCAGTTTTCTCTTCAGCATATAAAAGGCATGCTCAATTGGGTTCAGATCGAGTGATTGACTTGGCCACTCAAGAAATGACCATCTTTTAGCTTTGAAAAACTCCTTTGTTGCTTTAGCAGTATGTTTGAGATCATTGTCTTGCTGTAGAATGAACCACCGGCCAATGAGTTTTGAAACATTTGTTTGAACTTGAACAGATAGGATGTGTCTATATACTTCAGAATTCATTATGCTACTACCATCATCAGTTGTATCGTCAATGAAGATAATTGAGCCTGTACCTTCAGCAGCCATACATGCCCAGGCCATAACACTCCCACCACTGTGTTTCACAGATGACGTGGTATGCTTTGGATCTTGGGCAGTTCCTTCTCTCCTCGATACTTTGCTCTTGCCATCACTCTGATATAAGTAAATCTTTGTCTCATCTGTCCACAAGACCGTTTTCCAGAACTGTGGTTGCTCTTTTAAGTACTTCTTGGCAAACTGTAACCTGGCCATCCTATTTTTGCGACTAACCAGTGGTTTGAATCTTGCATTGTAGCCTCTGTATTTCTGTTCATGAAGTTTTCTGCAGACAGTGGTCATTGACAGATCCACACCTGAAGAGTGTTTCTGATCTGTCGGACAGGTGTTTGGGAATTTTTCTTTATTATAGAGAGAATTCTTCTGTCATCAGTTGTGGAGGTCTTCCTTGGCTTGCCAGTCCATTTTCAATTAATAAGCTCACCAGTGCTTTCTTTCTTCTTAATGATGTTCCAAACAGTTGATTTTGGTAAGCCTAAGGTTTGGCTGATGTTTCTAACAATTTTATTCTTGTTTCTCAGTCTCATAATGGCTTATTTGTCTTTCATTGACATAACCTTCGTTCTCATGTTGATAAACAGCTATAAAAGTTTCCAAAGTTTATGGAAAGACTGGAGGAAAGACTAGGTGCTGAGAGCTCTCTTATACCTGCATTAGGGAGGCATTTAAACACCCCTGTGAAGCCATGTGTCCCAAACATGATGGTGCCTTGAAATAGGGGGACTATGTATAAACACAGCTGTAATTTCTACATGGTGAAACCAAAATTTATAAAAATGACCTTTAATAAAATCTGACAATGTGCACTTTAACCACGTGTGATTTTCTCTATTACAAATCTCAAATTGTGGAGTACAGAGGCAAATAAATAAATGATGAGTCTTTGTCCCAAACATTATGGAGGGCACTGTATCTGTTCTAAATGACTGGCTTCTTATCTCGTAGTTACATTCCCTTGCTTGAGATTTCCCCACTAGTGCAAACATCCCAACATCTATCCTGTCAAGACCCTAAGGATCTTGTATGTTTGAACATTGTTATGTTCCATCCATCTTTTCTTTCCCTTATAAAAGTTGGCAGCGTTTGGGAATAAGCATATGAAAACTGTGAAGGAAAGCTCACATCCTTTGCTGCACCAGTTCCTGCTTGTTTCAGTCTTTCAGATAGAACTGCAGCAGTTGAATCAAGCTTGCATGTTTTAAAATCAACAATGAAGCCCAGATGGGTTTCAGAGAAAATAGAGGAGAGGGGGGCAAAAGAGAAGCAGTAAAGTAACTCACTCGGTAAAACGTCCTGCAGTTGCAATTAGAGTTGGCTTCTTGCCACTAGCTTTAACAAACAAAGAAATGTTCAAATTGGCAGGCAAAATTTAAGTAAATTAATCAGCCCAAGTATTTTTGTAGATTTCTAAAGCATAGTCCACGTAATTGTTTTGACATTTTAATCAACTTGACATCGCAGGACTTTTCCTTGAAGCCTTGAAAGGGAGTGGAGCACATTCATTTGACGATTGAATTGTTAATTTGTGACCTAAAATACTTGCAAGCTTCTTTGAGCGACACAACGGGAATCACTTGGTAAATCCAGCACAGTGGCAGAGGGAAGAAAGTTGAAAGCTATTTTCTTTGAATACATAAAAGCTCTGGGATTTGGCTTACTCATCTTTATTAAACGTGTAAAAAGTGTTTGGTATAAGCAACATCTCTGTGTATCTGTAAAGGGGTATTATTTCAGATGTAGTCCCACAGTTAGAACAGTTCTGGTAATTTTGCAAAGTCTAGAAATTATTATTGACCTGACATAAATCGTGCAAACATTCAGACTTACAGAACTAAGAAATGCAAACCTATAGTTTCAAAAATTTGCCTTAAGAATCTAATTATAACCATAACCAGTACAAATTTATTTACACAAGCTGCAAGAGAGGATTCTTCAGGATAGAATTTACTTCCCTTTAGAAGAGAACAGGATAATTATGGACAGTTTACATGGCTTTGTGTGCAGCAGGTTACATCTTCCTAACTTGGAGTGTTTTTTGAGGAGGTGACAAAGGGGATTGACAGGGTAGGGCAGTGGTCTGCATGGATTTTAGCAATGGTGAACTGATCCAGAAGATTAAGATTCATGGGACCAGTCTGAAGAAGGGGTTCGTCCCGAAACGTCACCATTCCCTCTCGAGATGCTGCCTGTTCCGCTGAGTTACTCCAGCCTTTTGTGCGTATCCACAGTGACTTGGCCATTTGGATTCAGAACTGGGTTGCCCATAGAAGACAGAGGGTAGTAATGGAAGGGTATTATTTTGGCTGGAGGTCTGTGACCACTAATGTTCTGCAGGGAACTGTGTGAAAATGTAAATACATCAGTTAGCGAGTTTGCAGACAACACCCAAATTGGTGGAGATGCAGACAGTGAGGAAGGTTGTTAAATAATACAGTGGGAATTCAATCAGTTACAGATATAGGCGGAGATAAAGGAGATGGAGTTTGATCCGAGCAAATGTGAGATGCCATATGCTTGCCTACATCGAGTACAGGAATCAGGAAGTCTCGCTGCAGCTTTATAAAACTTTGGTTAGGCCTCATTTAGAGTACTGTGTGCAGTTCTGGTTGCACCATTACAGGAAGCATGTGGAGGATTTGGAGCGGGTGCAGCAGAGGTTCACCAGAATGCTGGTTTAGAGGGTATAAGCAATAGGAAGAGTTTGGACAAACTCAAATTGGCTTCTCTAGAGCTTCGGTGGTTGAGTGGAGACTTGATATAAGTATATAAAAGTATGTGTGGCATAGATAGTCAGTCAGAACCATTTTCCCAGGGTGGAAATGTCAAAGACCAGAGAGCATAGTTTTAAGGTCAGAGGGGGAGAATCTAATGGGATGCGTCAGGCAAGTTTTTTATTTAAACATGGAGAGTGGGAGATGCGTGGAATGCGTGCCGGGTGGTGGTGGGGGCAGATATGATAGTGGCGCTGAAGAGGCTTTTTGAGAGGCACATTGATGTGCAGGGAATGGAAGGATATAGATCATATGTAGGCAGAGGAGATTGTTATAACTTGGCAGCATTTCGGCACAGACATAATGGGTTGAAGCACCTGTTCCTGTGCTGTATTGTGATGTTTTATATTTTATATCAAAAGGACAGTTCTTTATTTGTACCAGAGGAATAAAACACTAATTGCAGGTTGATTGCCTTATCTAATAGCTAGGGCACAAAACTAATTGTCTATTTCTGGAGATGGCCAGGAGTTTCCATTTAATTTAAAACCGTTCTGTACTTAACAAGTGATTGATTCAAAACGTTTGAATGAAAAAGGGAGCATCCAGTCTTTTACTTATCTAAAATTTTCTTTGCCACACAACTGCCTTTCCCCAGATCACAGATTATTGCTTCCAGACCTCATACAAGGAGAACACTAACCCTTTTCTAACTCTCCTTTTGTTTGCTCATTTCTCCAAGCCAATCCATTTCTATACCTACAACCGTTTAATTCATTCCCAGATAATGTCACAATGTTGGCACTTGTACCTACTTGAGGTTAAAGACAGGTGCAAAGTCCCCTGCTCTCAAATGTTTCCCTTGGCAGTCATCCCGTTTTCTTGATGGTGCAGGCAGGAGTCTCACAAAATGTGTGGTTACAGTGAATGCCAGCTGAGACCACTGTCTGAGGTAGTACAGGAGAAAAACAGTGCCCTCATCTTAAATACTAGCTCCGAGGAGAGAAAGAGGGAGGAGGCAGAGGAAGCACGTGTAGGATTGGCAGAACAAGAATGTTTATTGTCACATAACCTCTGGGAGGAGAAAAAGCATACAGCTCTGCAACAGATGATTGTAATCGCAGAGACTGGCGCAGAGAAGTGGGTTTAATATGAGTGGAAAGAGGTTTGGCTTACAAACCAAGTTTCCAGTTATAGACACAAAGTGCTGGAGTAATTCAGTGGCTCAGGCAGCATTTCTGGAGAAAAAGGATGGGTGATGTTTTGGGTCGGGACCCTTCTCCAGGCTCCAGAGATGCTGCCTGACCTGCTGAGTTACTCCAGCACTTTGTGTCTATCTTTGGTATAAACAGCATATGCAGTTCTTTGTTTCTACATTTAGGTTTCCAGTTAAATAGGTTCCATGCTTCCATTTACAGCAAAATATAGTCTCCAAAACTCCAGTGGGCTGCAGAAAGCTGTGGATCCTTGTGCTTGTAGCAGATGGCATATTGCAATACTGCAAATGCCAGACCGAGACAAATGCCAGAAAGGCAGGAAACACATACAGAATCCAAAAATAAACAGGCAGTCTAGCTGCTCAAGAACTAAATCTGTCCTTCAGTATAAAAGGTAGGTGACACATTTGAAGTTGCCTTCTTTAGAAACATTGTTTTTTTAGCAGAGTACATGGAGCTTTCTTACATGGTCATAGCTGTACTCAATATTGGTAAATGTAGTCTCAATCACGAGGTCAATACGTGACCTGCTATCCCGCACTCCCTTTCACTGTACTCACCTTTGAGATGTGGAGAGTCAAGCTTGCTAGATTTAAAAACTACTAATTTGGAACTAAATACCAAATAAGGTTTAATGAGATAAAAGCCTGTAAATTATAAAGATTAAAGTGAAATTAATAAAGCATACCTTCTGCCTTTTCCTCCTAATCCAAAATCCTACTATCTGCAACATGGTTCAGGATCTAAGAAAGAATTCCATAGTTTCTGCATCCGTCACCTCAGTTTTGCAAGTCCTGGACTGAGGCAATCTGACCAACTGAGCTTCAGCAGTTCCATTGGCCAATGACATCTTGTGCAGTGTTTTATCCCCTTCGTGACAAAGTATTCCATTGAACAGAAGTGGCTTATTGAAACTCCTATCTTACATTGAAAATAATTAAAAACTCATTTGAATTGGAATACTGATCCAGAAAAGCAGTTTATAAATCATCTGATATGGACACGAGGTTTGAATATTGAAGAGTGGATCACATGGGATTTACAGCAGCTGTTTATGCCCATATACAGTGCCCTCCATAATGTTTGGGTCAAAGACTCATCATTTATTTATTTACTTCTGTACTCCACAATTTGAGATATGTAGTAGGAAAAAAATCACATGTGGTTAAATTGCACATTGTCAGATTTTATTAAAGGCAATTTTTATACATTTTGGTTTCACCACGTAGAAATTACAGCTGTGTTTATGCATAGTCCCACCATTTCAGGGCACCATAATGTTTGGGACACATGGCTTCACAGGTGTTTGTAATTGCTCAGGTGTGTTTAAATGCCTCCTGAATGCAGATATAAGAGAGCTCTCAGCACCGAGTCTTTCCTCCAGTCGTTCCATCATCTTTGGAAACATTTATTGCTGTTTAGCAACATGAGGACAAAAGTTGTGCCAATGAAAGTCAAAGAAGCCATTATGAGACTAAGAAACAAGAATAAAACTGTGAGAACCATCAGCCAAACCTTAGGCTTACCAAAATCAACTGTTTGGAACAAATGGACTGGCAGGCCAAGGAAAACCTCTCTATAATAAAGAAAAATCCCCAAACACCTGTCTGACAGATCAGAAACACTCTTCAGGAGTCAGGTGTGGATTTGTCAATGACCACTGTCCGCAGAAGACTTCATGAACAGAAATACAGAGGCTACACTGCAAGATGCAAAGCACTGGTTAGCCGCAAAAATAGGATGGCCAGGTTACAGTTTGCCAAGAAGTACTTAAAAGAGCAACCACAGTTGTGGAAAAAGGTCTTGTGGACAGATGAGACGAAGATGAATTTATATCAGTGATGGCAAGAGGAAAGTATCGAGGAGAGAAGGAACTGCCCAAGATCCAAAGCATACCACCTCATCTGTGAAACACGGTGGTGGGGGTGTTATGGCCTGGGCATGTAAGGCTGCTGAAGGTACTGGCTCACTTATCTTAATTGATGATACGACTGCTGATGGTGGTAGCATAATGAATGCTGAAGTGTATAGACATATCCTATCTGCTCAAGTTCAAACAAATGTCTCAAAACTCATTGTCTAGCAGTTCATTCAACAGCAAGACAATGACCCCAAACATACTGCTAAAGCAACAAAGGATTTTTTCCAAAGCTAAAAGATGGTCAATTCTTGAGTGGCCAAGTCAATCACACAATCTTACCCCATTTGAACATGCCTTTTATATGCTAAAGAGAAAACTGAAGGGGACTAGCCCCCAAAACAAGCATAAGCAAAAGATGGCTGCAATACAGACCTGGCTGAGCATCACCAGAGAAGACACCCAGCAACTGGTGATGTCCATGAATCGCAGACTTCAAGTAGTCATTGCATGCAAAGGATATGCAACACAATACTAAACATAACTACTTTCATTTACATGACATTGCTGTGTCCCAAGCATTATGGTGCCCTGAAATGGGAGGGACTATGTATAAACACTGCTGTAATTTCCACGGTGAAATCAAAATGTAAAAAAATGGCCTTTATTAATATCTGACAATGTGCAATTTAACCACGTGTGATGTTTTCTACTGCAAATCTCAAATTGTGGAGTACAGAGGCAAATAAATAAATGACGGGTCTTTGTCCCAAACATTATGGAGGGCACTGCAAGCCTTGGTTCTTAACATGCTCACCTGAAACTGCTTAATAATGCTTTACACCGCCCAATATCCCATGTATTTAATATGGGTAAATGCTGTGGCTAAAGTCACTGCATGAAATTCACATCAATTATTTTAGCCTTCAAACAAAACAACAATAGCCAAGAATCTGACTGCTAATTGAGAGATCTTGACTAGTTATTCATAAACGGCCAAAAGACACTACCTGTTACCATTGAGAAAGTCTCAAATCACAAAAAAAACTTCAAATAAGTTTGTAGTTGGTCAATACTTGCTTGGTGCCACCAGACAGCAAAAATCTGCAACTATGATTATCCAAAGACTCTTTATGGTTGGTTGGTTGGCAGATCTTTTTTCAAATAAAAAGCAAACATTCTTTACAACTACAAAAAAATGCCAAGTTTGCTTTTGAAATGAATAATTTATATCCCCAAAATTCCTTATTAAAAAGCCACTATTGTTGAGCGTTTAAGTAAAAATATTTAGACTGTTAGATGCATTACTGAGATGAAGACACGATCAACAGACTATCTTAGTTTGGAATCAGTTTGGATGATGTTACCAATCACTTATCTTTCCCTCTATCACCAAGAGTGGAATTTATTTACATTTCAAACTGCAGATCACAACATTTAATTGTAAAAAGGCATCCAATCATGAACCATTTGTTGATGGAATACTGTAATCTAGCTATCTCTGACCTATGTCCTCCTTGACCTGTATATAGCCTTCAACACAGTTGACGGCACCATCTACCCCTTGCACCTCTTCACTGTTCTCCAGCTGCAAGAAACCAAATTATCCTGATGCCATGTATATCTTTCCGATTACACCAAGAAAAATCAGCAATTGTTTTTCATTACAACTGGTGTCCCTCAAACAATCATTCCTCATATTTTTCATCTCCATGTTAACCATCAGCAACAAACTGAAAACGATGTTGGTTTCCAAATTTATGCTGACACACCTTATCCGTATCACACTCAGCTACTCCAGTGTCTCCAAGTAGTCCAACTGTATGGTATCCATTCATGAACGACTAAATCTTTCCTACAACATCATAAGCACGGTTCTCTAGCCATGGACTCCATCCCAATCATTGACAACAGTCAAAAGCTAAACCAGACTACTTGCTACTTTATGTGACTGAGATGATCTATACCATCAGTGATCACTTTTCTTCATTGCACATCTACTGAGCTGCACAATGGCGCAGCTGGTACAGCAGCCGTCTCACAGCACCAGAGTGAGTCGGGTTCTATCCTGACTCGGGTGCTGAGTGTGTGGAGTTTGCACTTTCTCCCTGGGACTGTGTGGGTTTCCTCCAGGTGCTCTAGTTTCCACCCACATCGTAAAGACTTGCAGGTTTGTAGGTTAATTGGCCTGTGTAAAGTATCCCTACTGTGTAGGAAGTGGATGCTGAAATGGGATTACATAGAACTAGGGTAAACAGGTGATCGTTGGTCATTGTGGACTTGGTGGGCCAAAGGCCATGTTTCCCTGCTGTATCTTTAAACTAAACTAAAACTAACCACCTCAGCTCATTTCTGCTGAAGGCCTTATCCCCATTCCTTCCTTGCCAGATTCGTCACATATTTCAGTGCACGTCTGGCTGGACTGCCTTGGTCTACTTTCAACATACTTGAGTTCATCCAAAACCCTGTTGCCTATGTCTTAATTCTCCTAATGTTGTTCATTCAATGCATGTTAGTGTCAACGTTTGTATGTGAATCACTGTTCACAAAGGTGCTGAAATGCATGACGAGGACCTCTAACAGACTGCAAAACACAAGCTCCTGCAACAAAAAGGAGAGACTCACCACCAAGGCGACCCAACCACATCCCACCACCAATAACACTCATCCACTCCCACACTGCAATAAAGTCTGTGGCTCCAGGATCAACCTTTCAGCCAACTGAAAACTTACAAAAAGGACCCACCAGGGGAATAATAAACTCTACTTTGAGTGCTCGCTGATGGTGATGATGGTATGTGTGTGTGTGTGCATACATTGCTGATGAGTTGTAATGCTGAGAGATATAATGCTGAGGCTCTATAAGGCACTGGTCAGGCCATGTTTGGAGCACTGTGAGCAGATTTGGGCCCCATATCTGAGGAAGGATGTGCTGGTTCTGGAGAGGGTCCAGAGGAGGTTTACAAGAATGATTCTAGGAATGAGTGGGTTAGCATATGATGAGCGTTTGACAGCACTGGGACTCTACTCTCTGATATTAGAAGGTTGAGGTGGGACCTCATTGAAACTTACAGAATAATGAAAGGCATAGAAAGAGTGGACGTGGAAAGGATGTTTCCACTGTTGGGAGAGTCTAGGTCCAGAGGTCGGCCTCAGAATTAAAGGGCGCTCCTTTAGAAAGGAGGTGAGGAGGAACTTCTTTAGTCAGAGGGTAGTTAATCTGTGGAACGGATTGCCACAGAGGGCTGTGAAGGCCGTCAGTGGTTATTTTTAAGGCAGAGATAGACAGATTCTTGATTAGAACGGGTGTCAAGGGTTATGGGGAGAAGGCAGGAAAATTGGATTAGGAGGCAGAGATCAGCCGTGATTAAATGGCGTAGTAGACTCGATGGGCCGAATGGCCTCATTCTACTCCTATAATTTGTGAACTTGAGTGTGTGCTGGCAAGTGTCTGTCTGTAGTGACAGTTCTGCAGTGTTGGGTGTGCGCTGACATGATAATATAAATTAGTGCTCGACATTCTGGTCAATGTGGAGAACTAATTAGTACAAGGCATAGTTCTCGCTTGTTGCAAAGTCCACAGCCAATTAGTATCAAGCTAATCAGAGATTTATGGCCGTATGTATCATCAGTCCTTGAAAGGGTAACGTTCAAAATCCACCTTGAACGTCTGCCCAGGACACACATTAGAAATGCCACAGGCTACGAAACTCATTTCTGGAACATGAGCCATGGAACTTTGGAGTGCCAGCAACTTCGAGCAAATGTCTGTTCACAACCCAAGTCTCCCCAAACATCCTTTGTGCCAAACCAGTACCTCACACTTAACATACTACAAGCTGCAGAATGATTTCTTACTCAAACCCTAACCCTGCCATTTCAATTTGTTCAGTTGATACAGAAGGTTTGCCTCCATCTGTGCATTGGGCGATGAATAGATCTTCTTTTGTATGGACCTATTGTGGCTGTGCACATGTCGTATAGTGCCTGAACAATGATTTTTAAAAAGTCGAGTTCTTCAGCTTCAATTACCAGATTTTTTATCAGAGCTGGTAGATAATTGAATACCCAAACGAGATGGGATAGCATAAAGCAACCACATGTTAGGTCAACGAGCAACCTAATATGGACAGAGGTTTTAAATCATGTTATCCATGTTTACACCAACATTTGTCTTTGTGGTTGGGCCTTCTTGGTGGTGAGCCGCTCCCAAATTTTATGCCACTTAGTACGATTGGTTCTCATTGAAAGCCCATGGTCAAAACTATAAATTTCAGATTATTTAACTATTATACAATTTAATCACACAGCTACCTTATCAATTCTGTATTTTTAAAACTCCTCCAGGAGCAACAAAACAGCACCTTACACATGCTATTCCTCTTATACAAATCCAGACTTAGCCTGACAGCTGAGCCTGATTTGAGGCAAATCAAAATTCAGGCACATTTACATGACAGTGAATAGACAATAACCTGGAAGAGGGATACCATCCAAATCCATCACCCTATTCAAAGGGCACAAATCCCAAATTTGTACCTCAACAAATACTTCTGAGTCCAAAAACTTCAGGATGAAGCAGGCATCAAGCAGGGAGATTTCTCAAGATATCTATTAAGATATCAAAGTTTCAGCCAGACATTTGATCAAACCTTTAATTGTTAATCTTCCACAAAGGAGAATGATGGTGATGTAGTGTCCTCCATAATGTTTGGGACAAGGACCCGTCATTTATTTATTTGCCTGTATTCCACAATTTGAGATTTGTAATAGAAAAAAATCATATGTGGTTAAAGTGCACATTGTCAGATTTTAATAAAGGCCATTTTTATACATTTTGGTTTCACCATGTAGAAGTTACAGCAGTGTTTATACATAGTCGCCTCATTTCAGGGCACCATAATGTTTGGGACACAGCAATGTCATGTAGATGAAAGTAGTCATGTTTAGTATTTTGTTGCATATCCTTTGCATGCAATAACTGCTTGAAGTCTGCGATTCATGGACATCACCAGTTTTTGGGTGTCTTCTCTGGTGATGCTCTGCCAAGCCTGTATTGCAGCCATCTTTAGCTTATGCTTGTTTTGGGGGTGGGTCCCCATTAGTTTCCCTTCAGCATGCTCAATTGGGGTCAGATCGGGTGATTGACTTAGCCATTCAAGAATTGACCATCTTTTAGCTTTGAAAAACTCCTTTGTTGCTTTAGCAGTATGTTTGGGATCATTGTCTTGCTGTAGAATGAACTGCCGGCCAATGAGTTTTGAGGCATTTGTTGAAACTTGACTGCTTGAAGTCTGCGATTCATGGACATCACCATTTGCTGGGTGTCTTCTCTGGTGATGCTCTGCCAGGCCTGTATTGCAGCCATCTTTAGCTGATGCTTGTTTTGGGGGCTAGTCCCCATTAGTTTCCCTTCAGCATATAAAAGGCATGCTCAATTGGGTTCAGATCGGGTGATTGACTTGGCCACTCAAGAAATGACCATCTTTTAGCTTTGAAAAACTCCTTTGTTGCTTTAGCAGTATGTTTGGGATCATTGTCTTGCTGTAGAATGAACCACCGGCCAATGAGTTTTGAAACATTTTTTTTGAATGTGAGCAGTTAGGATGTGTCTATACACTTCAGAATTCATTATGCTACTACCATCAGCAGTTGTATCACCAATGAAGATAAGTGAGCCAGTACCTTCAGCAGCCTTACATGCCCAGGCCATAACACCCCACCACTGTGTTTCACAGATGAGGTGGTATGCTTTGGATCTTGGGCAGTTCCTTCTCTCCTCCATACTTTGCTCTGGCCATCACTCTGACATAAGTTAATCTTCGTTTCATCTATCCACAAGACCTTTTTACAGAACTGTGATTGTTCTTTTATGTACTTCTTGGCAAACTGTAACCTGGCCATCCTGTTTTTGCAGCTAACCAGTGGTTTGCATCATGCAGTGTAGCCTCTGTATTTCTGTTCATGAAGTCTTCTGCAGACAGTGGTCATTGACAAATCCACACCTGACTCCTGAAGAGTGTTTCTGATCTGTCGGACAGGTGTTTGGGGATTTTTCTTTATTATAGAGAGAATTGTTCTGTCATCAGCTGTGGAGGTCTTCCTTGGCCTGCCAGTCCCTTTGCAATTAGTAAGCTCACCAGTGCTCTCTTTCTTAATGATGTTCCAAACAGTTCATTTTGGTAAGCCTAAGGTTCGGCTTATGTCTAACAGTTTTATTCTTGTTTCTCAGTCCTACAGCTTACTCTATATGGCTTCTTTGACTTTCATTGGCACAACTTTGGTCCTCATGTTGATAAGCAGCTATAAAAGTTTCCAAAGGTGATGGAAAGACTGGAGGAAAGACTAGGTGCTGAGAGCTATCTTATACCTGCATTAAGGAGGCATTTAAACACACCTGAGCAATTACAAACACCCGTGAAGCCATGTGCCCCAAACATTATGGTGCCCTGAAATGGGGTAACTATGTATAAACACAGCTGTAATTTCTACATGGTGAAACCAAGATGCATATAAATGGCCTTGAATAAGATCTGACAATGTGCACTTTAACCACGTGATTTTTTCTATTACAAATCTCAAATTGTGGAGTATAGAGGCAAATAAATAAATGATGGGTCTTTGTCACAAACATTATGGAGGGCACTGTACACTTGAGCAGGTCTATGATGATTTGAAACTGATATAAATTGGTGTGTGTAACAATGCTATCCAATTTTTATCATTAAATAATACAAATATCTACAATTAAATATCTTTTGTTAAAAATCATATTTTAACAAAAGAGAAAATAGTTTAT
Source organism: Malacoraja senta (assembly GCA_038087875.1). Taxonomy (NCBI): domain Eukaryota; kingdom Metazoa; phylum Chordata; class Chondrichthyes; order Rajiformes; family Rajidae; genus Malacoraja; species Malacoraja senta. Next base: position 13,119,246 of record CM075985.1, on the reverse strand, counting down.
TTAATAGACAATAGCTGCAGGAGTAGGCCATTCGGCCCTTCGAGCCAGCACCGCCATTCAATGTGATCATGGCTGATCATCCCCAATCTGTACCCCGTTCCTGCCTTCACCCCATATCCCCTGACTCTGCTATTTTTAAGAGCCCGATCTAGCTCTCTCTTGAAAGCATCCAGAGCTGTTGTTGATCAAATGAGTCGTTTATTTGCCTGCACTTGTGAAGTCAGGGCAAGAGTAAGTCCACAATCACTTAGCACATAAATAATGCAAAGCAAATTGACAATAGTCTGAAGCTTTCAATTGGTTTACAGGTTCGACAACACGAGTCCCATGGGAAAAAAATGTGGCTAATTATTTTCCCCCTCTAAAATATTTTATCCACTCCAAACAAAAATCTCATAGAAAAATTTAGGGAAATATTCCATTCTAGAATTATAATGGCCATCAGGGGCAAATTTAAATACAAAAAAAATGCACCCTGGGATTCCGATTATCACCTCTGGAACAGAACAATTATGTTTGGGTGATTATTATCCAGCAAGTTCCTTTTCTATTTGTTCTCTGTGATTGAGTGAAACATGGCTCTTTAGCTGCAGCTATCATAATTGTTCCTGCAACCAACTACATCTCCTGATGTAATTATTTTTACATGCAGCTGGTTGGTAGTTACTAAAATAAAATCCAACAATAAATGGTGATCTGATTGGCACAAACTAAATACAGCAGAATTTATCTTTTATATTCATCTTTAAGGCCCTCTTAATCCTTTCTACATTATCAGTACTTCCATTTATTCAAGTATAGAATTACCCCAATAAGAAGGTAATGAGGATAAATCTTACCTATTAACTGGAGCAAAAGAATAAAAAGTTATATTACCTAATGAGCAGCACATCAATGTGCAAAATATTTAAAAGTCAGCATGTGAAACATAATCTAAATGAGAAATCAATCATTAACACAAAAAACAAAAAACACGTACAATTCAATTGATTTCTACTGCAATTCACACTGAACCTTTGAAATGTACAGTAATGCCATGTCACTAAAGACCAGACCGGTTTTCACTTTTGCTATATTTAAAATATTTTATTATTCTATTCCCAGAGGTTTCTAAGAGGGGATTATATGAAACTATAGGGACCTACAGCTTACTCTATACGCAGTTGAATTATACATGCTCATTTTGTCAGTCACACATACATGCCAAACATCTGTCACACATGTAAAATATTTTTGAACCAAAAAATCCAAAGTTCTACAATGGAAGGAATAATAGTATTATTTGAATAATGCTGGATGCCTGCCAACAGATAATAAAACCTACGCCATGCATTTTTGTACTTTGTTCCCCATTCCTTCCACTCCCAGGCTTAATGTCTGCCACTGCAGCAGATATCCAGTTTGAGCTTTCACCCTCTCTACTTCTCTTCCAGTTCAGGACTTGCCCTTCTCTGCCCCTAGTTGAATTCAAATAACATCAACTGACCAGATTCGTAGCAAATGTTACTGGGTCAGAAACTAAAGAACACAGATCAGGGCAATACTAAGGCTGTGATATGTTTTTTAAATTGAATCTTATCCAATACTAGACTAAGTGGGACCCGTTAGGCCCTAGTCACACGGGAGACCTGGTCCTCCAATGCAATCCATTCCCCAACGCAATATTCCACCACTCACCCATTCCCCCAACACAACCCGTTCCCCCAACGCAATATTCCACCAATCACCCATAGCCCCTAACTGCGCAGACGTGGCTCATTTCCTTTCATCCCCGAGAGGGGTGTGTGGGCGGGAGAGGGAGTGAGCTTGGGGAAAAGACAGAGGAAGAGCCAGCGAGGGGGAACCAGAGGGGTAGTGGCTGGAATTGACGGTGCGATGGGGACTTGCAGCGGGAGCTGGTCGTTCTCCTCCACCGGGATCAGAGTCTCCACTTTCCGTTTGGCGACATCTCCGACTCCGGGCTGGGCTTCTGGGGTGGGGCTGCTGCTTGGGGCGGGGCTGGGCTGGGCTGCTTGGAGCCGGGCTGCTTCGGGTCCCTCCGAAAGTCCGGTTAGAAACCTCCGCCGGCCACTCTCAGCTCCAGTAAAGATGCGATGGTGCAGGAAGGGGCAGACCGTCCCGGGGAGTGACAGGGGAAGAGACTAATCTGCGCGGCGCCGACTGGTAGAAGAGATCGATCTGCGCACGCGTGTTTTTTAAGATATTTAAACTTCGTTAACTTTTACGACATTCAACCGGTCGGAACGAAACTTGGCGCACTTGTAACACAGGAGAACGTTGAGTGAACTGGCTGAAAATCGTAGAGCTATCGCAAACCGTTTTTGCACAAATAGAAAGATAACCGGAAGATAACAAGATCAGTTATGTTCAGAAAAACATTATTCATAAAACAATTCAACAGCATGATTTCAGAAAATGTTGCAGCTATCAACCTATTATGTCGGAGTCATGCCTCCTGCTTTCCTCCTGCATCGCATTATATTTTAGTCACAGTTCTACAATTGAATCATAGAGTTTGGAAGAAAGTTAAGCCATCATTTTGAATTCTTGTAGGACTTATGAATTCCACTGCAAAGTTAAAGCTCCCATTCTTCATCAAACTCCAAGCAGCAACACTGCATCGCCCTTCTCCTTAGATTCCTCCATATCTTTTCTCATCTTGTACTCCTGATTTCCAGTGCAGCAAAGCAATACTACAAACATTGTCAATACTAGCATTTGTAAATATTATATCAAGATTAAACAAATGCTCCAATTTGCCCCTCTTCCAACCCCCTCTACTCACCCACAAACACTGCTCTTCTATCTCACCCCCCCCCCCCCATTCATCCCCAAAGACTTAAATGTAGTCTCATGTTGTGTGTCAAATTTTCTTGTGGAAATGCAGAACACTGGCTACAGATGCATTAATGTAACAATGACAGATCGACAGAAGAAAACAGCCTTGGGTTCTTTCATCTTCTCCCAATTGAATTCACTTTGTTAAACTTGTAAAGAATCGGATACTCCTTAGAAAAAAGACATATGGCACTGCTCAAGAATTTCCACATTCCAATCTAGGCTGCTTCATATTATCCCGTCAGTTTCCCAATAAACATATGCGTGTTCTTCGAGCAGTTTATCACGGCCCACCACTGTCAAAAATCTCATTAGGAAGTTTATTAGCTGTCGTTTGGCTTCAGAAGGGCCGGAGGTAGGGCTATGTATTATACTTTGACAAGGCTATTGTATTGCAGCTATGGATCTCAAGCCAAGAGTCACTGTATTAATTTGCTGCTTATTTATTACACTAAGTTTGGGACAATCTAATCCAATCAAAAACGCACTACATACAAATGTGCTCCTTGCGTTTAAACACAAATTAAGGTGCTGGACCATCTGAAATTTCAAATGTTTTTGAAGTTTTCAAATGGTCTAACGAGCCACTGAATGTTTAAACCAGATTTGACACCATAATGCAGACATACATCCAAGTATCACACAACCACCCCTTCCAGTGGGAGATGTTGAGAATTAAATTTAAAGCCACACTGTTTGGCTGTGACGCTCATGTTAAAACACAAAATTCACCTTTTGACAGCCAATCACTGGCAGATCCCTTAGGAAAGTTGTCACTTACAAATAAACCCATGAAGATTATGTTGCAAAATGAACAAACCAATTTACTTGGCTCTCAACTACATTACATAAATCAAAATCACCAAGAATTAAGGTACAGAAGGTGTCATGGTTACGTTATTCCATCATGTTATCTTTCCGCACAGATCACAAATTACTTGCCCGTGCACCCCTCCCAAATCTCCTGAGGTGTCTGCAAAGACATTTTCTCTTTCTCCTCCCTGTCATTTTAGAAGAGGACTGTCAAACTAAAGTACAGCATTTGATTAGAAAAGTACATTATAAATACTTGGCAAGAGAATTTCATGATTCGAACATCAAATTTCAGACAAATGTGATCATTTCTGTTTTTTTTGTTACATTAATCCTTAATTTCTTTTTCTGATGGGTCTACTTCAGCAACCTTTAGCAATGGTCTTATGTCTAGCTCTGCATTTTTATGCAAGCTTAATAAACCCAATTATATTATCCAGTTAGCCTCAGTATTTAAAGGCTGGATCGTGTCCTCTCGATTTTTGGTCTCAATCAGCAATACATTTTGGAGTTTTAAATGTCATCTGGCTTTATTTGTTTTACAAATCATCTCAAAAAGGAGATTCATATTACTATTATAATCAATGTTGTCAAAATAGAAATATTGCACAGTGGAGTCTATTTCAGGAATTTAAAATAGTTATATAATTTGATTACAGAAAAAAATAATAATTACAAATTATTTTACTTTACTCTGAAAAAACCCGTGTGCTTTTGATTCCATGTCACTTTGAACCCAACATCATTCCCATATGAGAAGCACACAGAAGCTGCCAATCACCCACAATCCTTTTCCTGAGACATCTTGTGAGAACTTGGGACCGAGTGACCATTATTAGCACCATCAAATTGTCAAGCAAGTCAATTAATTACATTTTAAAAATCAATTGGGACCCTCTCCCAGACTGCACTAAAACCACAACACCTAATTTCCATTCCATCTTCCAATTCCCTCCAATCTCCATTCTACCAGTCATCCTCAGCCATCTGTCCCAACCCTCAATCAATCTGTCAACCTCTCCTCCAAACCTAATGCCCATTTGTCCATGCTATTCCCAAACCTCTAATTGACTCCCACTATTCCCACTTCCTTCATTTTTATTATCCAATATAATGTACTCAGATCCACCAAGTCACCCGCGTCCAAGTTACTAATTCTTTACCTCAGTCCCTTTGCCCCCCATTCATGCCCCACCCCCAATTCCAGAAATATCTTAAACCCAAATCCATCTGGGCCAAGATCTTGGAAATTGTCCACATCCCAACACATCTCAAAAGCACAAGGAATAAGAGAGTCAGAAAATATTTTATGCTCAAATAACATGTAGGTTGTTTACATATGATGTTTGATAAACATCATAAATTCAATATAGTCTATGCCACATGTCAACTTCCTCCATTCCATTTTGTTATGGAAAAATCTTTCTTTCACCAGGACACAGTAAATAGGAAAAGCTGTTGAAGTGCACCATAGTCACGGCAGCAGTAGAATGGAACCTACAATAAACAACAAACTGTGGTATGACTTCTTTAACATAAATGAAGATGCGAGACCATTTATCTGTCTGCTCTTTATTAGTCAGTTTTCTTCAATTTTGAAACAGAAGAATGGATCTGAAGGGGCAGCTAGATGGATTTTATAACAGCTAATTGATGTTAGCAGCTTCTCCTATGCTTCTTTCAAGATAGAGAAATGAGGCATTACTTTTTGTAGAATTATTTATTTATCCTATTATAAATGTTTGCAAACCAGAATAAATAGACAAACATGAATAATACACTATAGGTTATGCAGAACATATCATAACAATCAATTTAACTACAGATAAATGAAGTTGTTTCACTCTCCTGGATACGGCTCTATTTTTAACTCCACACCATATAGAGTAGGTAATCAATCATTCTATACTTAATGGCTCTTAACCAGAACAATATGTTAGCAGGACTCTGTAAATGAAACAGCCAGTCAAAACATAACTCGCATACCTCTAAACTAGCCTTAACGTCCTGATGTTGAGCTTGTGTTGCAAGTCTGTTCTGGAGTTACTGGAGATCAGTGATATTATATGACCACTTTGGTAACAAACCTCCTAGAAGACAAAACAAGAAAGTATGAAAATCTGAATTAAAATTTGTAACATTCATATTTCCTTCTCACAGTTAGAGAAAGGAAGACAATTTGAACTTAGTCTCAGGTGATTTTGTTGTAAGCAATCCTTTGCAAATTTTATGGGAAAATACAATAGCAACACCATGAAATGATACATTTGACAGCATTAGGAATAAACACACACACAACAGAAATGGTACTAGTGAACGTGAACTCTTGGGAATGATCCTCTAACCATATTGAACTGGTGTGGCATGGGGCCTATCCTCATCCCGACCAGTCTGACAATAAAATCTACATCCTTTAGCCTAGATATTGTGGTAAGTTTTGAGGGCAGTCTTTTAATCAAGCAAAGCCATGTGGACTTTCGAAACATAAAATCAATATTCAAGAAACAGCAATAACTGTTAGATGATGGTAGGTCATAAGTAATCTCCAGTGTCCAGGAAATTGCCATCCATTTTATTGCACAAAGGCCTTCTCATTCAAAGGGAACGGGCAATTCAACAATGAGCAACAGCTGCTGAGGGATTCTTCCAGATGGTCGTTGAAATATCAATTTTCTCCTGATCAAAATGAAGACTGGATGTAATGAGGACCAATCACACAATTCAACATCTGATGAAATATGCTGATTGGAAATTGATTTCTATAAACGTCTGTTAATCAATGGAAAATATACTATTCATAAAATTAAGGAACATAATTAATATAAAATTAATCTAAAAATTGTCATATTCAGGTGAAATTTAGGTTGGCTTAAACTATGCCAGGAATGTGATCAATACAAATAGTGGGAACGGTTCATACTCTGATCAGGATTTTGATCGAACGCCTAGTTTGGGAAACACCATGCTTGGATCAGGTGACTACACCTGGCGATGGCACTTGCATCCATTGCCTACCAAAAAATTAGAAATTGTCAAGTTCCATTTAGAAATTTCTAATTTTCCAAGTGTTAACAATTCACTGATGTCCATTTCTAAACCACGACACAATTAAATGCCAAATCAAAGTCCCAGTGTTAAAATAAAATAAATGGAAAGTGAAACTTAACAGGATTAGTTGCAATATTCCATTGACCGTATAGCACAGAAAGAGGAGCCCAAGTGTAATGTTGGTATCATGGGAATCGTCTCCCACCCTCTACATCTAATTCCACCAGTATAACCTTCCATTCCTTTCTCCTTCCTCTTCAATGCCTTTAATCACTTGTTGCATTTGCATTTACCACTTTTTTTTTTAACAATTTGAGTTTCTCCTTGAGATTCCCCATTGGATGAATAGTCTAATAAAAGATTATTATTCTGAAATGCTAACCCACCATAGCCTTTCCCACCATACTTGATCCTTGACCTGCTGAGTAGTTTCAGGATTTTCTTTTTATATTAATGATTATTTTATATTTGTGGCTCTATTTCTGGTCTTCCACACGTAGAAATATGATTTACATCTACATCTTATTTAATTTATAAGCTTAAAAACAATTATTTCACCCTCAGCTACAGATGAATTCCTGCTGAGAGGGAAAGTCCATTTGATACCTGTATCCCCCTTCTGAATCTTTCTCCCTCTGCACCACCTTGTCATACAAAGAATGGATTAATGTAATTTTAGAATACAAATCGTGGTTTGATTGAACAGGCCTCTCTAGACAGCACACAAGATCTAGGTGCAGTGCTTTGCAGAATGGGCTGAATTGTGCTGGTTGTGACCAGCAGACCTGAATGGAGTCACTGGCCACCCAAAGCCCCAGAATTGAACCCACATATTGTATAACACATGCAAGATTGGATTTAATGAGGAGATTTGATCAAATCTGGCACAGGATCCGAACCCAATTAATCTTACAGTTTACAAACTTGAGAGGACACGTGGAGGGCAAGCTACTACTTTTAAAAATAATTGCTAAATATTTAAAACATTACAAATCACGTTTTTTTGCATTTTTAATTATATTTCAGGAAAAATGGGTTACCTTTTATTATTTAATTTGAGCCACAGATTCATGTTAATTATTTCCAAATTTGTGCACTAGTTTTGTTGCTCACAACGTGCATCAAGAGTGAAGAATATTTGGAGAAATGTGGAAATGCAATAGTAATTCAGAAGTTCGAGTCATAGAGATATACAGCTTGGAAACCACTTTATTTATAATGTTTCTAAATATTAACTCGTCCTTGCCATTTGCTTAACCAAGCTAGTCCTACTTACCTGGGCCTGGCCTATATCCCTCCAAACCTTTCTTTTTCATGTAGCTAGCTACATTTCATTTAAATGCCATAATTGAACATGCCTCTGCCACTTCCTCAGGCAGCTCATTCCATGTACACACCACCCTCTGTTTGGAAAGGTTGATCCTCAGGTCCTTTAAATCTTTTCCCTCTCACCTTAAACCTGTGGCCTCTAGTTTGAGGCAACCCTACCCGGGGAAAGGACGATGTCTGTTCATTCCTTTTGCCTACTCGTGTCCAGCTGTGGAATGAACTTGTTTGTTCTTAACTTATTTCCTCATTACAAAGGCACATGGTTTGGCACAAATTTGTTGGAATGAGAGACAAAAGGCAAAGTAAACAAACAAAAAATCCCCACTGAAATTGTACAGATTAGTTTCTTTGGAAGTTGAAGTGGTTTATCGTCAATCTTTTGGAATGTTCCAACTATCTGCATATTGCACGCTATCGACTCCTACGGGTTTCAATTTATATTATCAACGAACAATGTCATCATCATTCACTAGTAGGTTTATGTACAGAGCACAGATGGCAAGTATCAATGAGTCACACGACCTGGTACATAGTCCTGGCTGGGTTCAATTAATAACGTTTTCAGTAAAGCAGTCTAACAACTGGTCAACTTTCCTATTACAATATGCTCATTAAACTAAAGTTCATGAGACAGTTTAACGGGCTATTTTAAGTATTATTCTAAGTCCACAATAAATAAAGACAATGTAAAGTTTTGGATTCAACAGCAATATAACTTATCACATCAGGGCATTGGTACACCTGGGACCACCACAAACTGTCTGTAAACTCCTTTATGATTCATCCAGACTCCTTTTATCAACCTCTGAGTAATGGCATACTGTTACATTTATACTTTTAGCAACTTATATTACTGAGTTAATTTCTACTTTTTCCATATTTTTCCAAATACTCCTTTCTCCTGAACTATACCTTCCAATGTTTTCAGGGCACTCTGACCCCTTCATTCTCCAACAATATTAAGATTCCGATTAAAGTTAGACCATAAGACCGTAAAACATAGGAGCAAAGTTAGGGCTATTCAGCCCCTCGAGCCTCGTTCGATCATGGCCGATTGATTTTTCCTCTCTCAACCCCATTCTCCTACCTTCCCCCCGTAACCTTTGACGCACTTACTAGTCAAGAACATACCAGTCTCTGCTTTAAAAATACTTCATGACTTGACCTCCACAGCCGACTATGACAATGAATTACACAGATTTGTCACCCTCTGTCCAAAGAAACTCCTCCTCATCTCATTCTAAAGATACGTCCTTTTATTCCAAGGCTGTGCCCTCTGGTCCTAGACTCTCCCAACGTTGCACAGTTCTCAAAGGATAGTCCCATCACAGATTTCAATAGGTGGGAAATGAAGGAATCTGTAAATAACTCTTTGTTCAATTCCCCTTCAGGGTCATTAACAACCAGTAAAAATTAAAATGACAGTAGACACAAAATGCTGGAGAACTCCAGTATTTTGTGCCTACCTTCGATTTAAACCAGCATCTGCAGTTCTTTCTTATACAAAGATTAAAATGACAATGCTCAATGTCAATCGATGGAGTTGGCTCAGGTCCTTGACATTTGCAGCAATTTAACTGCACAAAATGGAGGCTTTGGTTGACAGATGGATGGAAAATGCAACAATTTTGATTTATGATACATCAGTTATCTCCATGCAGGTTCAAATTCAGCTTGCGTCTGCATTACCCGACCACAATTCAAACAATTATACAGACATTAATCGCACTGTATATATGCAGTGATTTAAAAAAAGTTACCAACTAGATTTAAAAATTGTTCCCAGTTTCCTGATTTATAAGATAAGATGAAATCTTTAAAAATCGAGATAACTCCATAATTGAAGAAATACATTGCAAAGAATCCAGATTATTCACAAAAATCAAATGTTTCCTTTTGGAGCCCACACTGCATGGAGCCAAGGCTGGCTGTATTCCCTGCTTCCAGGCAGCTGGCTTTTGCAGACCCCAATTCTTCTAACACCTTGATGTGACAAGATAAAATAACTCCAGGGAGAACCCATTAAACTTACCATCCATCTGTTGACAAATACCTTGCCTCTAAAAAAAAATCACAAGAGCAGAAATAGGCCTGTCCCTTGAGCCTGTTCTGCTATGATTGAATATCTGAACATCCAGTCATTCATAACCCAACCGATCCTTGTATTCCTTGATTCCCACAGTGCCAAAATTCCATCGATTGCATCCTTCAGTACAATGACCAATTAAACATCACTCAGGAATAGAAATTCAAAGATTCACAATTGCCAACGAAGAAATCTCTGCTCTTTCAAGTCCTAAACTAAATATAACCCGCCCCTTTTATCTTGAAACCATCAATTTAGATCTGGACTCCAGAGCCAGGGCAAACAACCCGTCAGCATCTAACTAATTAGCAGACTCTTGGTTTTCAAAGCAATGACTGTACTGCACCGGTTGCAACTCCCCACCATCACAACAACCTCAGCCCATACAAGGTCACCGCATTGTTCGAAATTCAAAATCTTATCACAGGACTGCTCTCCACTCCGCGTAACAGTCTACTGGGTTTTGTTGCTTGCGTGGTCTGATTTTCAAGGTCTGGGATGGAGAATGATGGTTCTGCTGTGGTTAGTAAGGGTGGAATGAAATATTTAAAAAATCATTTTTTGTCAATGTTTATTATTGGACTTGTGGGGATGAAGAATATGAAACAATAATAATCTGGGAATCTCTGCTCTGAGTCGATCTTTCCTTAGGCAACATCCAATACTGATTCAGCTGCAAGCACATAGAGCCATAAAATCAACACTTCAGTCCACGATTTATTTTCCCATTTTCACTGTTTATTAGTGATGCATTGTTATTACTCTGTTGCTCTCAGCTCTGCTTGCAATTTTTTTAAAGCAGATAAGCTGTTCTGTCCACTCATGCTTTAATCTTCAACATGTTCCATTGTTTCAGTTTACATAACATAATATCATTTACCACAATGAGTTTCCAAAATAGATAACAAAGATTGCCAAAAAACAAAGTGCTGGAGGAACTCAGAGGGTCAGGCAGCATCTGTGGAGGGAATGGATAGACAACGTTCCCTCTGAAGATGCTGCCTGACCCACTGAGTTCCACCAGCACTTTGATTTTTGCTCTATAATCCAGCACCTGCAGTTTCTTATATCTACAAAGTCAGTCATATTAGATCAGCCTACAGCTGAAGATGGGTCTCAACCTAAAATGTAATATTTCCATGTTCTCTGGAGATGCTGCCTGAGCTGCTGAGTTACTCCAGTATTTTGTGCCCATTTCCATGATGTTTCAATTGCTTTTGGAAATTTGCTGGTTATGATAATTTAGCACTGTATTCTCCTTCTGCTGTACCTTAGATCATTGAACTCAAATTTTCTAAATTTACCATAAATAACAATCTTTGTGAATCAATGTTATCTCGGACTTGAAAAATAGTTAGAGATTATGAAATGTTTGGAGTAATAAACGTAGCAGAAAGTAAAATACAAATGCCCAAAGACTTCGGAAGCAAAAAAAAAAAGATAATTATAATGCAGTGACATATGACATGTGATACAAAAGTGGGTGGTTTTGCAGATAGTGAAGATGAAGATGGTTGTGAAAGATTGCAGCAGGATCTTGATCGAATGGCCAGGTGGGCTGAGGAATGGTTGGTGGAATTTAATACAGAGAAATGTGAGGTGTTGCATTTTGGGTCGTCTAACAAGGACAGGACTTACACAGTGATGGTAGGCCTCTGGAGAGTGTTGTAGAGCAGAGGGATCCAGGAGTGCAGGTGCATGGTTCCTTGAAGGTCGAGTCGCACGTAGATAAGGTGGTCAAAAAGGCTTTTGGCATGTTGGCCTCCATCAGTCAGAGGATTGAGTATAGAAGTTGGGAGGTCATGTTGCAGTTGTATAAGACGTTGGTGAGACCGCATTTGGAGTATTGTGTTCAGTTCTGGGCACAATGTTATAGGAAAGATATTGTCAAGCTTGAAAGGGTTCAGAGAAGATTTACGAGGATGTTGTCAGGGCTAGAGGGTCTGAGCTATAGGGAGAAGTTGAGTAGGCTGGGTCCTTATTCCTTGGAGCGCAGGAGGATGAGGGGTGATCTTATAGAGGTGCATAAGATCATGAGAGGAATAGATCGGGTCGATGCATAGAATCTCTTGCCCATAGTAGGGGAATCGAGGACCAGAGGACATACTGTAGGTTCAAGGTGAAGGGGAAAAGATTTAATAGGAACCCGAAGTGGAACTTTTTCACACAAAGGGTGGCAGGTGTATGGAACGAGCTGCCAGAGGAGACTATCCCAATGTTTAAGAAACAGTTAGACAGGTACATGGATAGGACAAGTTTGGAGGGATATGGACCAAACGCAGGCAGGTGGGACCAGTGTAGCTGGCACACGTTGGCCGGTGCGGGCAAGTTGGGTCGAAGGGCCCGTTTCCACACTGTATCACTCTATGACAACAAAATAAATTATTTTGTATATGTATGATTTAAACTTGAAAGTGCTATGATGAGTGCATGCAGCATTCAACATACGGTCATCCGTATGACAGATAGTTTCCTCCTAATTTTTCTTGGCCGCAGCTTAAAGAACCTTTATTTCATTTTAAGACACAAAGAAAGTGCTGGAGCAATTCAGCGGGTCAGAGAACATAGATAGGTGATGTTTCAGGTTGGCACCTTTCTTCAGTGATTCTGTCAGTCTGAAGTAGGGTCCCGATCCGAAATGCACCTATTCATGTTCTCCAGAGATGCTGCCTGACCCACGGTTACTCTAACACTTTGTGTATTAACCAGCATCCACAATTCTTTGTTTCTCTAGGTCATTTTGACTGCCTTTCTTTTGAACTTTACCCTCTTTAATACCCGACAAACTGGGTGTAAGACAGCCCCTCTTTCTCTCTCACCCTCTCTTTAAAACAGCGCCTGACATGCTTTCCCCACTATTTTTCACACTGCAAATGGCTGAAAAAGTTAGAAATTCAATTAATCAGAGGTAACATCTTGTTTTTCAAGGTTATTGCTCATTAGATTCTAATTTTCCCAACTTCAAAAAGAGTAACTCAACCACATCCAATTTTCTTCAGGTCAGATATCATTTAAAATAGAATTCCCAAGTTAACACACATCTCTGGCTATGGATTCTGACAATATACCTAAATAAATCAGCACAATTCCCTCTCCACTAACTGCTACCCACCTATTTCTCAATATTTTCAGTGTTTCTCAATATTTTCATATTTTTCTAAGTGTTTACCATCATCTTTCAAAGCACTTTGTATTTTTTCCATATTATTTTCTTCCAAGTATTTTTCTTTGTGAGTGAACATTTCAAAATCTTTGTCTTCTCTTCCAGTATTTCTTTCTCCTTTCAGTACAAGTCTTCTCTCCATGGGAACGGTGTAGAGGACAGAAAACTTGTCCTTTTTTGAAATACGAGGCACTTTGGTGCGAGCTCAAACAATGGCAAGTGATCAAAACAATTACAAGGAATTTTCAATCTAAAGCAGCACTGAGTCTCAAACAGAGCTGCTGACAGTGGTATCATCTGCAACAGAGATTTATAAATACTTTAAATCACCCAGATCTAGCCTATACAAAGGCTTTTCACAGAATTCTGTTAATTGAACAGTCTCTAATTGGACAATTGGGCATATGCTTTGGTGCAGATTTGATGGACCTCCAGCTTTGTAGATGTTGATATTTCGAAGATTCAATATAGGTAGTCAAATGCCAACAAAACACAAGGTACTTGAGCATGTAGACATGCAAAAATAGATGGAACCAACAAAAGGTTAATAATATTTTTCTGCTGATTTTTGTCATATTTTTATTTTAGGTATGCGTAAGAAATTTAAACTATGCTGATATTTCAGAACATGTTTTTTTTGTCAAAAGTGTAACTGGATTCTTTGTTTGGTCAAGAGCACAGATGGGCTGAACAGATGAGCAGTTAAAATAAAGGAAATTCAGAACAGAAGAGTACGAGTTCATACATTTTGGCATAAGGTAAAAGAGCATAAAGGGCCTGTCCCAGTTATGCGACCTTTACAGGCGACTGCCGGCACCCGTGATAGGTCGGCGAAATTTTCAACAAGTTGAAAATTCAGCGGCGACCAGAAAGATGCTACAATTCTTTGGAGACCTCTCACGACCATACAGGCGACCCCTGGCGACATGTCACGGGTGACCTCTCACGACCATACAGGCGACCCCTGGCGACATGTCACGGGTGACCTCTCACGACCATACAGGCGACCCCTGGCGACATGTCCCGGGTGACCTCTCGCGACCATACAGGCGACCCCTGGCGACATGTCACGGGTGACCTCTCACGACCATACAGGCGACCCCTGGCGACATGTCACGGGTGACCTCTCACGACCATACAGGCGACCCCTGGCGACATGTCCTGGGTGACCTCTCACGACCACACAGGCGACCCCTGGCGACATGTCACGGGTGACCTCTCACGACCATACAGGCGACCCCTGGCGACATGTCACGGGTGACCTCTCACGACCATACAGGCGACCCCTGGCGACATGTCCCGGGTGACCTCTCACGACCATACAGGCGACCCCTGGCGACATGTCACGGGTGACCTCTCACGACCATACAGCCTGGAGCATCTTTCTGGTCGCCGCTGAATTTTCAACATGTTGAAAATTTCGCCGACCTATCACGGGTGCCGGCAGTCGCCTGTAAAGGTCGCATAAGTGGGACAGGCCCTTAAGAGAGAGACCAAAGACTGCTTGAGAAACATCTAAGAAGGACAATAAAGCACCTGCAATCCTTGGGTTCACTATTAAGAGGCAGATGTTACAAATGACAAGAGTTACAAAGTCATATAAACCATTAAAAAAATGTTACTCAACCACACATCTGGCCAACACGCTTTAGGGGAGATGACCATAACCATCCTCAAACTGTATATCAAGCAACATTAAAGTTAAAACTGAATTAAATTAAACCAATGACCCTAACCCAAGTACAATGTTTAGACATGCAAAAAAGACTTCCAGCTCAATTTACCTTACACACTTCCACCTACAAACACCTGAGGATTGGTGTCTCACAACCTTTGTCCTGAAAATCTCAATATTAATTCCATTCTTCATGAAATGTCACAATATCAAGTCTAACATGGCCAAGAAAGTATTGATTATCACCTTCCTCAGTTGGCAAATGGTAGAAGTGGCCACTGCCGAGCCTCTCTGAAGCGAAGGTTCCATCTTCACACCAATGACATTTTTAATTTTCCTTGACAATAATTTTACTACAGATCTGGCAGCTCAAAACTGTGGACCATCAGCAACTGAAATTAACATGACTGCAACCATCCAAAGAAAAACAAGGCAGAGTGCCTTAATGATCACCATCCAGTGGCTCTAACATCCACCCCCATGAAGTGCTTCGAGAAGCTGGTCATGGTGGCACATTAACTCCAACCTCCCAGATAGCCTTGATCCACTGCAGTTTGCACACTATAGCAACAGGTCCTTGGCAGATGCCTTTATCTTGGCCTTACACTCATCTCGGGAACATCTGGATAACAAGGACACCTACAGTGCCCTCCATAATGTTTGGGACAAAGACACATCATTTATTTATTTGCCCCTGTACTCCACAATTTGAGATTTGTAATAGAAAAAAAATCACATGTGGTTAAAGTGAACGTTGTCAGATTTTAATAAAGGCCATTTTTACACATTTTGGTTTCACCTTGTAGAAATTACAGCAGTGTTTATAAATAGTCCCCCATTTCAGGGCACCATAATGTATGGGACACAGCAATGTCGTGTATATGAAAGTAGTCATGTTTAGTATTTTGTTGCATATCCTTTGCATGCAATGACTGCTTGAAGTCTGCAAATCATGGACATCACCAGTTGCTGGGTGTCTTCTCTGGTGATGCTCTGCCAGGCCTGTATTGCAGCCATCTTTAGCTTATGCTTGTTTTGGGGGCTAGTCCCCCTTCAGTTTTCTCTTCAGCATATAAAAGGCATGCTCAATTGGGTTCAGATCGGGCGATTGATTTGGCCACTCAAGAATTTACAATTTTTTAGCATTGAAAAACTCCTTTGTTGCTTTAGCAGTATGTTCGGGATCATTGTCTTGCTGTAGAATGAACCTCCGGCCAATGAGTTTGGAGCCAATTGTTTTGAACTTGAGCAGATAGGATGTGTCTATACACTTCAGAATTCATTATGCTACAACCATCAGCAGTTGTATCATCAATGAAGATAAGTGAGCCAGTACCTTCAGCAGTCATACATGCCCAGGCCATAACACCCCACCACCGTGTTTCACAGATGAGGTGGTATGCTTTGGATCTTGGGCAGTTCCATCTCTCCTCCATACTTTGGTCTTGCCATCACTCTGATAGAAGTTAATCTTTATCTCATCTGTCCACAAGACCTTTTTCCAGAACTGTGGTTGGTCTTTTAAGTACTTCTTGGCTAACTGTAACCTGGCCGTCCTGTTTTTGCGGCTAACCAGTGGTTTGCATCTTGCAGTGTAGCCTCTGTATTTCTGTTCATGAAGTTTTCTGCGGACAGTGGTCATTGACAAATCCACACCTGACTCCTGAAGAGTGCTTCTGATCTGTCGGACTGGTATTTGGGGATTTTTCTTTATTATAGAGAGAATTCTTCGGTCTCTTTCTTCTGAATGATGTTCCAAACAGTTGATTTTGTACGCCTAAAGTTTGGCTGATGTCTCTAACAGTTGTATTCTTGTTTCTCAGTCTCATAATGGCTTCTTTGACTTTCATTGGCACAACTTTGATCCTCATGTTGATAAACAGCAATAAAAGTTTCCAAAGGTGATGGAAAGACTGAAGGAAAGACTAGGTGCTGAGAGCTCTCTTATACCAATACTAAACATGACTGGAGGCAATTAAACGCACCTGAGCAATTACAAACACCTGTGAAGCTGTGTCCCAAACATTATGGTGCCCTGAAATGGGAGGAATATGTATGAACACAGCTGTAATTTCTACATGGTGAAACCAAAATGTATAAAAATGGCTTTTAATAAAATCTGACAATGTGCACTTTAACCAAATGTGATTTTTTTCTATTACAAATTTTAAATTGTGGAGTACAGAGACAAATAAATAAATGACGGGTCTTTGTCCCAAACATTATGGAGGGCACTGTGTGTCAGCTGATCTTTCTTGACTATTGCTTTGCCTTCGCACCATAATCCCAACATAATTCATCTTCAAACTCTTTCACCTAGGATTCAGCAACCCCCTTTGATGCTGAATCCTTGACCTGTGGACCCATAGACCACAATCAGTGAGGGTAGGCAACAAAGCATCCTCCATGATAATTCACAGTCTTGAGTGGAGTCTGAGAATCATTTCCTCCAGATTCACGATCTGCTTCTTCCCATCGACCATCTTGCTCTTGTACCACACTGCACAACCACCACCGCAAACTTAGCTCAGTACAAAATCATTATGGACTTTGTGTAAAGTTGCACTGCATACTTCAGTTTGCACATTTATGGTTTGGTTACCAAGCATAAATGATAATTTATTATGCAATTGTTCATTGTACATTTGTGTTGTTGCATGAATGTGTCTGCAAAATCTCAGCAAGAATTTCATTGTTCCGGCTGGTGCATATAACAATTAAACACATTTGACTCTATTGTCCCTATAAAGGATCCAACAGTGGTTCAAGGAAGAGTGCTCCAAGTTACCTAAAAATAAAGTGCCAATTTGGTGAGGCTGTAATTCTGTGTGCTAAGCAGTAGAAACAGCAAATAGTGGACAGAGCTAAGCAAAGTCACAACCAACAAATCAGATCAAAACCCAACAGTATAATCATATCTAGTCATGAATCATGGTGACTAATTAATAGCTGGTATCAGGAGGCAGCTTTAAAGAATATCATCATCCTTAATGATGGCGAATCCAGCCTGCGTGTTAAAACAAGACTGAAGCATGCACAATCATGTTCAGTCCACACTGCCAAACAGATGATCCATCTTGGCTTTCTTTCAAGATCTCCATCATCACATAGAACCATCCAATTCACTTCATATGATATAAAAAATGGATAAAACTACCAGATAGAACAAAGACTGAGACTAGGCAACACATCAGCTGCAGTACTGAAGACTTGCACTCCAGAGTGAGCAGGTGTCTAGCCAAGCAGTAACAGTCATAAAATTGGCATCTCATTGATAATGTGGAAAATTGCCCAGGTTCTAATGGTGGAAAGCAAAAGAAACATAGTCTGATAAATTACCAACCGGGCCACTCTCAATCAAAGTGCTGGAAGGTGTTCTTGACAATGTTATCAAAAAGCTACATACCTAACGTGAGTCTATTCATCAAAATCCAGTGTTGGGTTTCATCAGTAACAAAAATGCAGGCTTCATCATAGCTTTAGTTTGCTTATGGATCAAAGATCTAGATATCAGAGGTGTTGCAAAGACATTTCAGCAGCTTTTAAACCAAATGAGGCATCAAGGAGGCACAGTAAATCTGAAGTTAACTGGATTAAAGGGGAGGAAATATACAATCGATTCATACCTCATACAAAGGAAGATAGTAGCAGTTAATGGTGGTCAATCAATCCAGCCCGAAGACATTATGCAGGAGTATTTCAGAGCAGTCCCAGGCCCAATTACATCTATAGCTTCCTCAATAACCATTCTTCCATAAGGTAATCATTGGAGATTGCTGTTTACTGCTATTGCACAATGTTCAAGCCATATACAACTCCTCAGCCGATGAAACAGTCTACACCTGTATGCAGTAAGACCTAGATCAAATTCATGTAGTTTAATTGCAAGTAACATTTGTTCCTCAAAAACAAATGCCAACAAGAGGGCATCTAACTACTAATAGCGGAGTTCAATGTCATTAACATAATCAACATCTTGACATTACCACCGTGGACCAGACGATCAATTGGACAGCCATACAAACACCATGACTACAAGAGCAGAGGGGAAATTGGGTATCCTTTAAACAAAAACGTCACTTCTGACAACTGAAAGACTCTCCGACATCAACAATGCACAAATCAGGAGCGTGATCAAATATTCCCCAATGAATGCAATTTGAGCAACACTCCAGAACCATTGAGAACAAAGTAGCCTGCTTACCTATCACTATCTTAAATCTCCATTCCCTTTACCACTAGTTGCAGTTTGTACTATCTACAAAATGTAGTGCAATACCAAGTTATTCTACAGACATTGCTGGCATGGCAATTAATTATTGCCCACCCCTAAGTACCTTGATTTAAAAAAAGAGGCATATCAGAAATAGGCAGTGTGGGATCAAATGAATTCAATTACCATATTGAAACTAACAAGATCCTGTCAACGTTGATGTCAAGATATGTTCACTTGTGGGAGAGACGCGAACAAGGGGACATAGCTACAAAATATGGGCTAAAGACGTATCAAAACGTCTTCATTCAGAGGGTAGCGTATCTCTGGAATTTTCTGTCCCAGAGGATTGTGTAGACCATATCATTAGATATTTTTAAGGTGAAGTTAATTGAAGGATATGGCGAACTGGCATAAAAGAGGTCAGTATAGATCAGTCATGATCGTATTGAATGATTAGGCAAGTTTTAAGGGCCCAATGACCTATTCTTGCTCCTATTTGCTTGTGTTCAGGTCTCTAAAAGACAGTCATCTTTCAGTGGATTAGGGATTTGCCTCTCCAGTGGATGTTTCACACCTCGTGGACAAATAAAAGTAAAAACAATGCACAATTGAACTTTGATTATAAGAATGATCAGAATTAACCCAAATTCAATCAAAACCCTTTAAAATTAGTCAAAGCGATAACGTTATTGCCATTACACTGCCCTGACGGTGGTTCCGATTGGTCTTTCGCAGTAGTACAGCATTCTAACTACATGTCACTACAAAACACTGCACTTTCACCTTCCGACCATAATGATGAACATACAAGCTATGCCAAGAACTCCGACTACTATCCGTCGATGTATCAAACTATATCTTTTATTCAGTGTCTCTCACTCAGGAAAGTACCAAAAAAGGAATTAAGTCAGTTTTACTATATATGGGAAATGCCCATTGTGGCAATGGTTCAAAGAATCCTGAGTACATTATTGTAGAATACTAAATTATTCAGGCTTGTTTCCAAAGCAGCCTTGCTTAAAACACACAGAGCAAACCCCAAAGCAAATATTTCCTTTGATGGGGAATGATAAAGGTTTCTAAATGGCAAATGCAAAGTGATATGAATAAACTAAAATCTAGCAAAGGGAACATCGTACAAGCATTTCATTGATTGTGTTCAGTGAATAATCACGACTTTGTCACAGCGTGGTGCAAGCCAAGGCCTGGACTGGATTGTTGAATGTTTGCAACAATAAAAAGGAGTATTGTTAAGTGAAGTTGCTAGTAATTTGTACAATAAATCATTTATTTACACATCATTCAGCATTGCTTATAATCTCAAACATATGACCTGGTGGACACTGGTGTTGAGGGATTTCTGCATTGTTATTAGTTGTAGATATTAGCACGGTACAATGAACAAAATCTCTCTTTACACAGGAACACAAGAAATACGAGAAGGAATTGTTAAATTGGTCCCTCGAGTTTGCTCCATCATTCAACTTCACTTTCTACCCCAAACACCATTTCTGTCATTTTCCCCATATCCCTCGATTCCTCTAATATCCAGAAATCTATTGATCTCAATTTTGAGTGCAATGATTGAGCCTCCACAGACAACCAGGATAGAATTACAGAAATTCACCACTCTTTGAGTGAAGAAAGTTCTCTGCATTACAGTCCTATGTGGCCCAACGTTTATGTTGACACGGTAACCATGTCTTCTATGAACTTTGTGCATTATGATGAGGTCACCTCTCATTATTCTAAACTCTAGAGAGCAGTCTAGCCTACTCAATCCCTCCTCATATGACAGACCTGTGATCCCAAGAATAAGTCTGATGAATATTCACAGCATTCACTTATGGCAAGTACATACATCTTTAGATAAGGCGATCAAAAATATATACATATTCCAGATGTGGTCTCGCCAAAGTGCTGTATAACTCTAGTAAGACACCCTTACTCTTGGACTCAAATCTTCCAGCAATAAAGACCAAGATATTATTTGCCTTCTTGGTTACCTGCAGAATTTGCATGTTAGCTTTCAGTGACGTGTACAAGGACACCCAGATCGCTTTGAGTGTCAACATTTCCCAAACTCTTACAATTTAAAAAACACTAAGCACTAAGCATTTCTATTTTTTTTTAATTAAGTGGATCACCTTACCTTGTTCTCTCCAACTACCACATTATTGCCCACTCACTTACCTTGTCCACATATCCCTGCATTAACATCACCTCTCACCTTTCTACTAATTGTCATCAGCAAACTTGGAAAATTAAATTTGATTCTTCAATCAGAAGTCAACATAAACTATGAACAGATGTGCTCCCAGCAACAATCCCTGCAGTGCCCACATTTCCATGCCAACCTGAGAAACACCAGTTTATTCCTATTCTCTGATAATCATTTCTCAATCCACACTAACACGCTCAACGTCAAAGACTTCCGAAATTCCAAATATGCCACATCCCTTGGCTTCCTGCATCCACTTTATTAGATGCCTCCAGAAAGGACCCCACACCACCAGCCATCTTCCCCGAACCACCCCACATTAATGCAGAATAGTCAATCACGATTTTCCTTTCAGAAATCCAAATGGTCATGTTCTTAATTACAAATTCCTCCTTGTTCTCTACTGCCAATATCAGGCCAACAGGTTTAGGTTTTTGCAAAAATGCAGTTAAACCTGAAAAATAATACGGTATTATTGAAAGAGAACAGAAAGTGCAATGCCCTGCCAAAATTCCATACCGAAAAGACAAATTATTTTGGTAATTCTTCCTATCACTGAAATTTTGCAAAGGACAAAAATAGTCATCACTTATGTCTAGTCAATACTCCCTGTTGTTCAAATTAATCAATCATTGTGAATTACTTGTTTAAGATATTTTTTAAAGTGCAATATAATACAGGTTTTTAAATACAAAAGAAGCCAAAGTTCATCTTTATGATAAACCCCCCCCCCCCCCCCCCCCCCGCTGCTCCATAGGGAGCAACTGTTATACATACTAGTTAAATGGTGCAGGTGCACGACTGTACTGACCTTCATAGGGGTTTCATTTGGGACAAGGATTCAAGTTTGAAGTGGACCTGGCTCTAAGAGAAAATCTTTCCCTACACTTAACTGGTGACAAGTAATGGAGAAACACAGCTGACAAGTATTTTTCTCACAAAAGGACACAAAGTGCTGGAGTACTACAGTAACTCAGCAGGTCTGGCAGCATCTCTGAAGAACATGGATAGGTGATGTTTCGGGTTGAGACCCTTTTTCAGACCGACCTGCTGAGTTACTAATCCAGCACTTTGGCATCCCTTTGTGTATTAACCAGCAACTGTAGTTCCTTGATTCTGCAAGTAGGTTTCTCACATCATCCTGTGAGCTAAATTTTAGGAGAAACGGATAGGATGCAAAATTGCGGAGGAGGATTCAAAATCCAACAATGATTTGGCTGATAGAATCAGAAAAATCACAACATTAAAGAGAAGTAATTTGGCTAATCACGTCCACAGCCAGTTGAAAAAGAGCAACCCAGGTTGTGGTCTAACTAGCGATATATATTGTTCTGTCATCATAAAATGCTGCAATACTCAACTGGTCAGGCTTCAATGTAGAAAAAAAGAAACAATTTAACATTTCAGATTGAAGAACCTTCATCAGAAATAGGAAGGAGAAAAGAGCTACAACAAATTTCTTTGTTGACAGTTCTTAATTTGTGCCTTTGCAAATGGATTACGTTGGAGAATTGATTCAATCATCTGTCTACCGCAGAAGTTAAACAATCGTGCCTGTAATGACTCAGTTTATCTCTTCCCCTTCTCGCTTAAACAACAGGACAAGGTTGGCAGTTTTCCAACCTTACAGCATGACTCCTGTTGCCAGGGAAGACTGAAAAATTATAGTCAGCACCTCCCCAATTTCCTCTCTTTTAACAGTCTGATAAACACTTCTTCTCCATGCGCTCATCCATCCACTGGCAAAGCCGATAAGCCCATTATTATTTCCTTTCTTAATAGGGCACCCCACACGTCCTGTATGAATATCAACATCAGCATCATCCATGCCTGCTGTGAAGACTGCTGCACAACATTTATTAGAAAACTTGTGCACATCCTCTGCCTTGAAACAGGTTACTGTACAAACAAAGCAGTATTCAAATTATCAAGCTATTTTCCCAACCTTCCTATGCCCCCTGATCCCAAAAGATCAAACAGTGGAGTATGTTTCTTTTAAAAAGCTCTTGGAATGCCATCTGGTAACCACATGGGTCAGAATCTAGTACTGGAAACATTCTGGGCTGTATTCATCATAACCAAAGCATTTGAAGAATACCAACAACAGCAAATTCTCAGTTCAAATAGTCATCCCTTGCTTAATTATACACATTCACATCTGTTACACGAGCCTCATTGTTTTAAATGGTTTTGTACTGTTTTCAAGTCATGCAACTGAAAAGGGAACAGGCATTTGTTGTCTTGATGCACATGGTTAAAAGAATTTTGGGGCACCAGGAGTCACTTAACACAGGCTCCCCAGTCTTAAATCTTCTCTTGGGAATCTCATTTCTAGCTTATGGCGACAGACAGAATGCGGTTAGGGGATTTAATAATACGAACACCATCAAATATCAAGGGTGAGTAATAATAACTCATTGTTTAGTACTACTGCGATGTGGGTTATTTGGCACTTCTCAGCCCTTCCTGGATTTGTTGTCTAGGTCATTTGCACACAGGCATGGACCATTTTATCTAACCAGATACGAGCAGACACAAGAGACAACAGGAATGGAATGGAAATTTCTATACTGACCTGGTTGTCCTGGGCCTACTACACTACCAGTTCACGGCCACACACAAACTGGAAGAATAGCCTCGTATTCCGTAATAAAAAGGAACTGATGATGTGGGTGTGTATATCAAAGATTGACACAAAATGCTGGAGTAACTCAGCAGGTCAGGCCGTATCTCTGGAGAAAATAGATAGGTGATGTTGGGAGCCTTCTTCAGACTGATTGTAGTAGGAAGAATGGGGGGGGGTGGGGGGGGGGGAATTGGAAGCAAAGAGGCAGGACAAATTATGGCCAGCAAACAGATGACCTCAGGTCAGGTAAATTCCCCTATAGGCAGTTTGTTGGATAGAAACAGGCGAGATCCCAAGAGGGATACATATTTGAAAAATGTGAAGCTAGTTAGTGAACTTAGAGTGGAGGAGGTGGGTGGAGGTACTGGTGCAAGGTCAGCCAAGGTTCAGTGGAAGGGAGTGGGGAGAAAACGTAAAGGGGGGGGGGGAAGAAAAAAAAGGGAGGGGGGGAAAAGGGTGGTGTTTGTAGAAGTTACCTAAAATTGGAGAATTCAATGTTCATTCCATTGGGTTGTGCTATGTGGTTATGATTGCTGTAGCTAACCAAGCCTCATATTCTCCTTGGATAGCCTACAACTCAACAACATGAACACCAAATTCTAAACCTTCAGGTAAACACTCCCGTCTCCTTCTCATCTCCCACCCACACATTTATTTACTTCCAGTTCCCGGCTCTCATAGTCTACTTCCTTTCCTCTCCTCTATCCACTCATCACCCACCCCTCCATACTCTGGGGTATTTAATTATCTTTCCAGGTAGAATAACAACGTTTAAACTACATTTGGACAGGTGCATGGATAGAAAGGTCCAGAGGGATATGGGCCAGGTGCAGGCCAATGGAACTTGCTTGGATGAGTTGGGCAAACTGGCCTGTTTCCATGTGAAATGAACTCTATTTATAGTGTTCGTGATTCATATTAATTTATTGTCATACACACCAGGGTGCAATGAAATTCCTTGCTCGCATGAAGCTCATAGATTAAACTGTAATGATTGAGACAACAATAAATTTGAATGCAAAACAGCAGAATGGTGCAAGATTATAGAATCTTTACCATATTCCTTTGTAATTTGATCTGTTCCAAAGAGAAGCAGCCCAACATCTCCAAAAGGCTGAAACCCTTCATACTTGGAAACATTTCATAAATATTTTCGGCATCTTCCCTAAAGTGTTCGTATCTTTTCCAAAGTAGCACTAGAACTGCACATATTACCCCAGTCCGAAGAAGGGCCCCGACCTGAAATATCACCTATTCATTTCTCCAGAGGTACCACTGAGTTACTCCAGCCCTTTGCGACTTTTTTTTGGTAAATCAGCATCTGCAATTCCATGTACCCACATACCATCCCAGTGATTACTCAACCCCTGGTACATAAAAGTTCATCATGACATCCATGTTCTTGTTTTCTACTCCTCTATTTATAAAGCCCAGGATCACATTTCATTTTGTCAATCTGTCCTGAGGTTTTCCATGAAGTATGCTT
The DNA here is from genome assembly GCA_038087875.1 of Malacoraja senta. NCBI lineage: Eukaryota > Metazoa > Chordata > Chondrichthyes > Rajiformes > Rajidae > Malacoraja > Malacoraja senta. Next base: position 13,093,745 of record CM075985.1, on the reverse strand, counting down.
GTATATAACCCTAGATTTATGTCCTTGCACACCGTTAGAGCTGTGCTGTTTCTTCTCATCCTTCCTTCCAACATGAAAAACATGACATTTGTGATCAGCCATTGAATGGTGGTGCTGGCTCGAAGGGCCGAATGGCCTACTCCTGCACCTGTTGTCTGTTTCTAATCTATCTACCCATTCCACATGTTTGCCTACATCTACAAGAGATCTATTATTGAGTAGGCTTGAGATCAAGTGCCCCTAAATGAGATTAGTATAGACGATTGCTTGATGATCAGCCTCGATAGAGTGGGCCAAAGATCCTTCTTCAAGCATTCACTACACCTTCAGGTTTTTGGATCATCATCAAAGTTAGAAACTGAACAGACACCCAAGTTTAAGACATTAAAAATTATCACAGCTATGCTTTTCTATCCCACCTCATAATAACCTTTCACTACTACTTGCTCTTTAGCTAATTCACTTTCCATGCTGCTGTAGCTGCTTTTATTCCATAATCTTCAGTCTTGATGACACCTATTACATGACACCTGATCAAATGCTTTTTAGTAGTTCACATGTGCCACATTTCTCTAATTTTGCCTATCCTCTACATCAAAGAACGATGGAATTTGCCATTAACCAATCCATACTTAGTTCCTCTAATCAATTTGTACATCGAAATGATTGTTAATTCTATGCCAATTTTGCCAGCTTTTCTGAACATTTGCAATTTTCTAGTCCCCATGTACCACCCTAGCATCTTTGGAAGATTATGACGTCAGCCTGCAATTTCCTCCCTCACTAATCTGGGATGCATTGCAGTTGGGCCATAATAAATGCCCACTTTAAGTGCACCCAGCCAATTCCAAAACTTCCTGTGTTCCTTTTTTGTCTATCCTGAAATCTTAATGAATCTTCCTTTGCTGAAAATTCCACAGAATCATTCTCCTTATTGAAGACTGATGTAAAATATTCATTTAGTACCTTGGCCTCCATGAGTAGAGTTAATTTTTTGTCTCCAATTGAACATCTTTTCCTGTTCACATGGCTCCAAAATATATTTGGCTTGTTATTTGTTTGCTGCCAGTCTTTTCACATACTCTCTCTTTACAACTGCAGTTTGCCTAATGTGCCCAGTTCCTATTCAGAACATGGAACAGCATAGTGATTTGAGAGATCATGTTACTAAAGAAAGATGAAAAATCAGGGCTAGAGCAAATGAAGAGTTTTGTCTTCAGTTTTGTAGCTACAGCAGTACCACTTCTTGCTGAATTCCATCTGTCTGAAAACCAACCTGAGACAAGGGAACCTCATGTGAAAATCTTGCAGTGGAAGTTTCTCTGCCATTTACTTGCCTGGTAGCATTTCATCTAAGTTGTGTCAATACGGAACCAAAGTGACAGGTTTTTGCTAGAGTTCCCTTCCTTAGTTTTCACCAAAAGGTCCAGCTGTAAAGAGAGCCATATTTTACCATCCAAATAGTAAGTTTTTACTGTTTTATTTTACACTTGATGGGTGGTCACCGATTACATGGGTGCATTTCTGACCAAGTCATCAAAGGTAACATGGTGAGCAACAGCACACTCACAAAATAATGCCGTACAGATATATGTGGACACACGTCGTAATATGATGAACATACATAAGCTAATAAATACAAACAAGGACATCAAAGTCTGTTACAAGTTCAAACCCAAAGTAAGATGTTTTATTATGTGCCACAAAATACTAAGTACTGCAGAAAAGGGAAACTGTACTCATTTTATTTTATTAAATCCACACTTGTTAAAATAAGCTAAACCGTCGCAACTGAAAGATTTATTAAAACCCAGCTCTGCACAGCTAATCAAATTTCTAACCAAATTTCTCCAGTGAGCAAGGAAGAACTTTTGATCTACCTTACTTTTGAAAACTCTCTGAATTGACTTCAAGTTTTGGGATGAATCTAAAGAACATCTGATTTTAAGGTCTATATTTGATTCTACGAAAAGGATCTCAAGCCAAAGACAATGGTGGAGATCAAGGGCTGTTCCAGTTTCCAGTATTGTACTTTTAAGATAGACACAAAATGCTGGGGTAACTCACGAGGGTCAGGCAGCATCTCTGGAGAAAAGCAATAGGAGACATTTCAGGTCAAGACACTTCTTCAGCAAATGATTGAGAAAATAATTACTTACAATTTCTAATATTTAAAATCTTAAGGAACATGCCTTCACACCTATTATAGTTAACTTTGTCAGATATGCTTCTTAAGACTCGTCCGTTAAACAAATGGAAAGTATCAACCTTCAGTATCTGAAGCAAATTCAGAGTGTGTCTTTCATGCCACTACACAGATTTCACCCCATCCCATGCACTTCAATGTCAAACTCTCTTGGTAAGATATTTGGAAAAGCATGGTCTGACTGTGCTCAGTTCAGTTTATTGTCGCATGTACTGAGGTACAGTGAAAAACTTTGAAATGAAGAGCTAGGACACTCCATAACAACTTTACAATTTTCACATTTAATTGTTTGTACAGAGCACAGCTAATGAATTTACACCTTAGCCCCACCATTATTTTACATTTAAAATCCGCACCCTAGTGCCAAATCACCTGTGAGCTTAGAGGAACACTTGTGTACAATGGCCAATAAGTATGCTGGCTGTAACCAATTTATGAAAGGTCCTTCTTAAGAAATCTCTAGAGGTTAAAGATGACTTGTTTTTATTCCAGCTCTGTTGATTCCGAGATGACTGTGGAGGTCAATGAGGGATCTGCAGCCTCTGCCACTAAGGGGCAGGAGGTGCCAAATGGGACATGTTGATGGCTTGTAAGGTTTTATTTACCAGTTTTATGCAATAATATTGCAATCTTAATTTTAGTTTAGTTTAGCGATACAATGTGGAAACAGACCTTTAGAGATACAACGTGGAAACACCAAGTCCGCACCGACCAACAATCTCCCGTACACAAGCTCTATCCAACACACTGAAGCAATTTATAGAAGCCAATTAACCAGCACATCTGTACCTCTTTGTGAAGTGGAAGGAAACCCATGACCAGCAAAAAAACCCACGTGGTCACAGGAAGAATGTACAAACTCCATACAAGGGGCACCCATAGTCAAGATCGAACCGGATCTCTGGTGCTGCAAGGCAGCAACCCTTACACTGTGCCACTGTGCAGCCCATGGCAATGCTTTGAAATTTCACCTTTCTTTGCGTTGTCTAAAGTGCAGTTTAAGTACAAAATAATCCCAGGTTACAGATAGGCTCTGCCAGTGTGGTCAGTATTTACTAAAATTACCAAACCAAGGCAAACTAATGCATTGATTGATTGATTCAGCATTGAAACAAACCCTTCAGCCCACAGTGAACATGCCGCCCATCAATCTACTGTTCACATTAGTTCTATGCTATCCTACTTTCACATCGACTTCTTACACATCATGTGCAATTCAAAGAGGCCAATTAACCTACAAACCCAAACGACTTTGGGATGTGGGAGGAAACTCACGCAGTTACAGCGAGACGTGCAGACTTCACACAGACAGTTCAAGGTCAGGATCGAACCTGGGTGTCTGGCGCTGAGGTAGCAGCTCTAAATTTCAAATCAGTTATCATACAAACTACTTTACATGAGACATTCCCTGTTAATATGAATTGAAGACTGCTTAAGAAAATGTTAGCATTGCTTTCCATCTAACTGCAAATTGAACAGCTTGTAACAGCCTGGAAATTAGAGGCTTTTATGATGCCCAAGAAATAACACGTGGGAGAAATGGAAAGATGGAATTGCTGCCGCTATTCTGAAACAGTCAGCTAGCTTTAAGAAAGTTATTTTTTAAATTGTCATCCTTCTTTTCCAAGTCTTTGGTGGTCCAAATCTGCAAATGTTAGTTCCTCCACCCATGCAATCCAAAGACAATTTGAGAAAAGATGAAACTTGTAGATTTATTGTTCTCTTCACTTTTGCCTTGAAACCAAGTTGGTTTCTACCAGACCAGTATCCGAGTTCAAAGACCTCAGACATTTCCTCAGAGTCATAAGTTCACAGAACAGAAACTCTTATGCAATACATAAGAGACATTCCACAGAAACAGCTAGATTACTGAAAAACAATTAGTGGGAGTGAAGTATAGCTGCAGCTGGAGTTATTTACAGAATTCACTTCCCTTTCCAACAACTGATTGCCATACATGAACCAGAGCTACATAAAGTATATTGTAACGAATGTAGCATGGCAAGATTGCACAATGTTTTTTTTTAATCATATTTTAAGTGACTGGTAAACTGGTGAACATTAGGGAGAACCCATAGCTCTTTTCATTAGTACCTTTTATTAGTACATATTGACCGTGCTGAAGTAGAGATGATTGTGAGCTTCAAGTTCCTCAGAGTAAATATCCAGGACAAAACTTGGATCAGGATGCTTCACAGCAAGGTTTGGGAACAGCTCCATCCAAGATCACAAGAAATTGCAGAGAGTTATGGATGCAAGCCAGACCATCTCGCAAACCAACCCCCCTTCTTTTGACTCCCTCTACACCTCGGCAAGACCACCAGCATTATCAAGTGTCACCCCGGACACTGCCCCTTCTCCCCTCTCTAGACTAAACTGTGCGTATATTTATCAGAAAAGGCAACAAGAGCTTCGATTTTAACCTATTCACAAGGAGCTGCAGATACTGGAATCTTGAGCAAAAAAACAAAATGTTGGAGCAACTCAGCTGGTCAGGCAGCATCTCCGGAGAACATGAAAGGTGACATTTCTGCCTTTTCCCCTCAATTTAAACAATAGTTTATTCCTTTGCTTATTTTTCCTGAATAAACAACTTCACATATTCGCACCTTGTACTTCATTTGCCACCCTTTTACCCAAACACTGCTTTCCTGTAAACTCCTGTATCTTCCTCAGAACTTGCCTTGCGACCCATTTTTGTGCCTTCCTTTAATTTGGTTATTCAACATTTGTTTCCTTCCTCCAAGTTATAATATACATTTCCAGAATCATCACTGAACACTGTGATACCCCACTTGTTGCGAACCTGAAAACAATCTCTTTATTCCAACATTTTGCCCATTAACCAATCCTTTATCGATGCCTAACACAATGAACTTTTAGATAGACACAAAATGCAGGAGTAATTCAGCAGGAAAGGCAACATCTCTGGAGAGAAGAAATGGGTGTCGTTTTGGGTCGAGACCCTTCTTCCCAAACCGAAACGTCACCCATTCCTTCTCTCCAGAGATGCTGCCTGTCCCACTGAGTTACTCCAGCATTGGGTCTATCTTCGGTTTAAACCAGCATCTGCAGTTCTTTCCTACACAATGAACTTTTATCTTGCAACATAATTGTTGGTAAGGCACCCTACTGAATGCCTTCTGGAAGCCCAATGACAATACACTACTTTCACCTTTCATGTTCCACTAGGGGCGCCGCATGATGGCAGCCTCTGCCTAGTCGGTCTGTTTTACTATTTCTTTTTAAATTTTAGTTTGTTTAAAAATATGTTTTGGAGGATTTTTTTAGTATTTCTATGTGGGGAAGGGGGGTAGGTTAAGGGGGAAACCGTTTCCCAGTCACTTCCAGGCGAGGATGCGACTATTCTCCGAGTCGCGTCCTCGCCCCCCTCCTCGCGGCATACCAACTGGATTGGCGCGGCCTTTCCTGCTGGGGACCGGACCAGAGCTTCAGCAGCGGGCGATGCCTTACCTGGGATCGCCATTTGAAGCTCCGGAGTATTGGGCCTGCTGCTTCAACATCATGGAGCTGTGGTTTGCGGAGCTCCCAGCGCGGGCGGTGCTGACCAACATCCTTTGTGTTGAATCTCGGCCCAGCTCGGCCGTGGTCTCCGGTAGGAAGTGGCCGATTCGGAAGTCCAAGCCGCTGAGGATGTTCTTCCGTTCCGACGTCGGAGTTCCATCATCCCGGCGAGAGGGCCTGAACATCAGGCCGCCCCTAGCGGCGACTGCGGAGGATCGGAAGGCCCCGACCAAGGGTGAACATCAAAGAACATCAAAGAAGAGGATGACTGAACTTTGGTGCCTTCCCTCACAGTGGGAAACTTTGATACCGCTGTGTGGGGATGTTTATGTTAAAGACTATCATGTTCTGTGTTCTTTATTTTATTCGTATGGCTGTACAAATTTCACTGTACCAATTGGTGCATGTGACAATAAATGTCTCTTGATTTCCCTTCCCTCTATAACCCTGGCTAAGGCTTCCTCAATAATCGCTCATAAACTTGTCAGACACAATTTCTTTTTCAAGCAGCCATGGTGACTTTGCTTGATTAGATCATAATTTTCTTAAATGTGTCAAAAATACTTCCTTAATCTTTCCAATAACAGCTGTTAGGCGAATCAACATGCAGTTAAAAAAAACAAAGTGCTAGAGTAACTCAGCGGGTCTGGAAAACATAGATAAGTGACATTTTGGGTTGGAGCCCTTCGTCAGACGGATTGTAGTAGGGAGGGGAAAGCTGGAAGAGAGGTGTGAGTAGGCTCTCTTCCAGCTTTCTCCTCTCTCTTACAGTCAGTCTGAAGAAGGGTCCCAACCCAAAACATCACTTATCCAACCTCTCCAGAGATGCTGCATGACCCGTTGAGTTACTCCAGCACTTTGTGCCATTTATTGTAAAGCAGAATGCACAGTTCTTTGTGTCATCATCTTATAGTTAACTATTTTTTACTTCCATTTCTTTTCGAATGAGAGTATAACACTGCCATTTTACCAGAATCCAAGATTTTTTTTTTGTTTAGTTTAGAGATACAGCCTGGAAACAGGTTCTTCGGCCTTCCGAGTCCATGCCGACCAGCGATCCCCGCACACCAACACTATCCAACACACACTAGGGACAATTTACATTTATAGCATGCCAATTAACCTACAAAATTGTACGTCTTTGTTTTAATTATGATAACAAATTCCCATAATCATTCCACATAACTATTATGTGTCAAAATATTTTCTCAATTCATACCCTTTCCTACAAGGGTATATACACTACATTTGGGGTATTTGAGTATCTATATATTACACTTACTAGTGCCTTCTTCCTCATGCTATTCCTTCACCCCAAAAAACTCAAAATCTTCAGAGCCTAGGCTGACTCGAACAACTGTACTTACTTAAGCCCCTGTCCCACTTACGTGTCCTTGGCACGCTAATTACGCGACCTCGTGGTCACGTTGAGGCGCGACGGTCCCGTGAAGGTCGCGCGCAATTTCATGCGTTCGCACAGCCGTCTCGAGCGCGTGACGTCATTTGAAGATGGACACAAAATGCTGGAGTAACTCAGCAGGACCGGCAGCATCTCTGGAGAGAAGGAATGGGTGACGTTTCGTGTCGAGACTCTTCTTCAGTCTGCAAAAAGGGTCTTGACCCGAAACATCACCCATTGCTTCTCTCCAGAGATGCCATCGGTCCTGCTGAGTTACTCCTGCATTTTGTGTCTATCTTTAATTTTCTTGGCCTCTCTCTGGGAGTAGAAGTGGGGGCAGATCCGGACCGCAACGGCCGTGAGCCCCAGGCCGAGTTCGGCGATCGTTTGCCTGCTTCTGCTACTGTTGGAGGTGAGACTTTGGCCGTCAGTTACGCGACAGGCTGTTGGCGCGCAAAGATTTTGTTCGCTACAAAAATTTCGGAGCCCCGCGCGATGTCGCGTACAACTACATACCCCTCCGCGCTTCTCAGTGGGACCAGCCCCGCGCGGCCACACGATGCCCGTGCGCCTCAACGCGACGACGAGGTAGCTTATTTTGCGTGCCAAGGACACAAAAGTGGGACAGGCCCTTTAATCTCCTATTAAGTATGCCACACCACCACCTTTTCTTTCCTGCCTTTCTTTAATTTTAGAGATACAGCATGGAAACAAGCCCTTCGGTCCATGGAGTCAACACCAACCATCAATCGCCCATTCACATACTAGTTCTACACGCTCCCTACAGATTAGGATAATTTACATAGGCCAATTAATCTACAACCCCAGATGCCTTTGGGATGTGGGAGGAAACCCTCGCAGTCACAAAGAGAACGTGCAAACTCCACAGTCTATACCAAGGGTCAGGATAAAACCTGAATCTATGTTCCACTGTGCCACTGAAAAGTTACATACCACAGAATTATAAATTTCAAGCTTTTGATCTTCGTGCAATTCTGTTTTTGTGATGGTTATCAGATTACACCCATTCATCTCTCTGTGCTGTCAGTTCATGTTATAACTAATGCATTAGAGCCAAAGCTTGCCTTTTTTGCTGCTTTTATTCCTTTTACCTCTTTTTCAAAAGTCTTCTATTTAATCAGAATGTAGCATTGTGAAGATTTTCTGAAATAACCAACTTCCTCATGTAGGAGCCCTTTACACAGATGCTTAGTAAAAAACAGTCGGCAGTGACCAAGAAAGATGCATTGGGTGTTGTGCAAGGTGCCCAAGACTTTGATAGCAACTGAGTAAGTCTTGCATGAGAAAAGCCTTTCCCACTATTCATTACATAAATCAGGTCATACAGACCAAGCTTGAGGTCAGTGCTGATTGGTATTTAGAGCGGTTCAAGTTAGAGAGAGACAGCACAGAAACAGACACCTCCATCCAACTTAATCTGGTAAATTGGAGCTGCAGATCTGAAGGATGCAGAGTGGCAGTGGTCAATTTTGGGTAGAGGGAAAAATAATGTCAAGATTTGTAAACGTGGCACTGTAAACACCATAATAAACAACAGTTATATAACAGAATATAACGGTTCTAGTTACGGGCTGGGCAGAGGCCTGGTTGGTCGGGGAGAAAGTTGGGTAAATAAATTACTTAAAAGGAAATAAAAGTCAGGTTCCTAAGCCAAGCCCAGACATTCTCAACAAAGTCACTTTGAGTCATGTGAAAACAGATTTCATAGGCACTATGAAAGCTCCTTTTTGCATGGACACTCTGGACTGTGCACACCTCAGTCTCCAAGGAATAGAAACACGGAAACAAAGAATAATAGGTGCAGGAGTAGGCCATTCGGCACTTCAAGCCAGCACCGCTGATCATGGCTGATCATCCAAAATCAGTACCCCGTTCCTGCTTTCTCCCCATATCCCTCGATTCCGTTAGCCTGAAGTGCTATATCTTACTCTCTCTTTAAAACATCCAGTGAATTGGCCTCCACTGCCTTCTGTGGCAGGGAATTCCACAGATTCACATCTCTCTGGGTGAAAACGTTTTCCCTCATCTCAGCCCTAAATGGCCTACCCCTTATTCATAAACTGTGGCCCCTGGTTCTGGACTCCCCCAACATCGGGAACTTTTTCCTGCATCTTGCCTGTCCAATGGGCTTCCTCAAATTAGGAGACCAAAACTGCACATAATACTCCAGGTGTGGTCTCACCAGGACCCTGTACAACTGCAGTAGGACTCCTTGCTCCGATACTCAAATCCTCCCGCTATGAAGGCCAATGGGCCATTTGCTTTCTTCACTGCCTGCTGAACCTGCATGCTTACTTTCAGTGACTGATGTACAAGGCCACCCAGGTCTTGTTGCACCTCCCCTTTTCCTAATCTGACACCATTCAGATAATAATCTGCCTTCTTGTTCTCAAAGTTCAAATTTATTTGTCACATGCACCATAAGGTGTAGTGAAATGTAATTTACCATGCAGCGTACAATTAAAAAGGGCACAATACACAACATAACAGACATCCACCACAGCATTCTTCACTGTGGTGGAAGGCAATACATTTCAGACAGTCCTTCTCCTCCTCCCGTGGTCGGGACCCTGACCCTCCGAAGTCGCCGCTACGGACGGCCCGATGTTCAAGCCCTTTGGTCGGGATGGACCTCACATTTATCCACATTATACTGCATCTGCCATGCATCTGCCCATTCACCCACCGATCCACGTCACCCTGCAGCCTCATAGCATCCTCCTCGCAGCTCACACTGCCACCCAGCTTTGTGTCATCCGCAAACTTGCAAACTTCCATTTAATTCCTTTGTCTAAATCGTTAAAATATATTGTAAATAACTGGGGTCCCAGCACCGAGTGTTGTGGCACCCCACTTGTCACTGCTTGCCATTCTGAAAAGGACCCATTAATTCCTACTCTTTGCTTCCTGTCTGCCAACCAGTTAGTTCCTTATCCATGTCAATATCCTACCCTCAATACCATGTGCTCTAATTTTGCACACTAATCTCTTATGTGGGACCTTGTCAAAGGCTTTTTGAAAGTCCATATACACCACATCCACTGGCTCTCTCTTATCCATTCTACTCGTTACATCCTCAAAAAATTCCAGAAGATTAGTCAAGCATGATTTCCCCTTCATAAATTCATGCTGACTTTGACCGATCCTGCCACTGCTTTCCAAATGCGCTGCTATTACATCTTTGATGATCGACAAAGCATCTTCCCCACTACCAATGTAAGGCTAACTGGTCTATAATTCCCTGTTTTCACTCTCCCTCCTTTTTAAAAAAATGGGGTTACATTAGCTACCGTCCAGTCCACAGGAACTGATCCAGAGTCTATAGAACATTGGAAAATGATCATCAATGCATCCCCGATTCTTAGGGCTACCTCCTTGAGTACTCTGGGATGCAACCATAATATACATGATGGCCACGCAGATCAAAATGACATGCCTCAGTGACCACCGACCTGCTTGAGATGAAGAAACGATTGGCTTATGACACATATCAACTCTAGCCTCAAACACTGCAAGGAGTGCGGAGTGGAATAGTATCTAGTAGTAGGGTCTTGTTGGACCAAGCGGAAACTGCAAAGAATGATCTATTGAACATGGAGCCTGGTGGGTGGACCAGGGGAACTCCATTCTTGCTCTAGACACCTCAAGGGGTGAGAGCAGATGTGCAAGAAGTAGATGTCATGAAGGGCTCTGACCATTATGGTGAGGGAAAGCCACAATTAAGGAAGAATGTCTCAGCATCTGAGCAAATGCAACAGAGACAGAGGAACTGAGACTATGGAATAAAATCCTTTAGAGCAGGATGGGAGGAAGTAAGATCAAGATAGCTGTGAATGTCTGTGGGCATCAGCACTTCTCAGTTTGGATTTTCTTCTCCCCCCCTTTATCAAACAATGTTTTACATTTTGGACACAGGCCATTATCTCAGTTCTTCATCCTGCTATGTTTCGAAAGTATATAGAACAGGATGTGCACAAAAATATTTTGTAGGTCAGTTTCTGAATGGAATCTTGCCCTTCAATTTAAAAAAAACGGAAATCGAATTGGGAATTCAGGAAAATAACTTTACACAGAATGTTGAGAATGAAACCTGGAAGGGGAAGGGGCCCAGAACATAGATATATTTCCTTCGACCTAGTTAGCACAAGGAAGAGAAGGTTACATTGCCACAGAAAGACGAGTGGAACCTTGAATGCAGATAAACACCAGCATTGACAAATTGAAGGCCTCATTTCAGAACTACTATACTCTGTGCAGCCTCCTTCATAATGACCATTACAAATAGACTACATCTGGTCCACAACTCTAAAGTTCTGCAGATTTATTGTACAAAAGATGAAGTAGCGTAGGTGTTCAGCCTCGGCTACACTGCCAAATGTATTGAGGTAATTCGCAGATGCATCATAAGATTGCAGATTTTTAGATAATTTCAGCCTCAAAGTAGCTTTGAGGTTGGTATGAAAATGTCTAGGCTTTTAAGTACAAAGACTAACTGTTGACTTTTCTGCCTTTGGTGAATGAGCTCTGAAGCATTAAAGTTTCATCATATATTGCATAATTTATTTACCAGGACAAAAAAAATGTAGTTATAAAAAAGAGAATCCATGAAAAGAATAATAATTGCTTTAAACTTTATAGCAAAAAATGTTAATAAATTACCCCCAAATTATTCTTGACTAATTATCTTCCATTTTATATTCTGCACACTACCTAAATAATTAAATACCAATCCATAATAGTTTATCCAGAGAAACAGAAACTATTCAAATGTTTAGATGGATGGTCTTTGTTGCAAAGATAAAAATCACTAACTTTTAACTGCAGCTGCTCTTGTCCAAGATATTCATCAATAGCATTTTTTTAAACCAGACTGGTGAATGCCAAATCACCTCAAGTTGAAGCATGTCATATCTTATTGGAAAAAGCTTGCACCACTAATGTATAAAGCTATGAACTGAAAGAAAAAATTATGCCTCATGGATATTGTTTCTTTGAATAATTTCACTCTCGGATCTTTTACTCCACAAATTACTGAAGTTTACTTTTCATCCAACTAGAGATCACAAAAATTGTAAATCTCCTTAAAAATCCACAGCCTGGATTATCAATCCCTCATTTCATTCATACTGATACCAGAAAAAATGATGGAAAATCTGCAAGATGAGCTGAATCCAACTTTTGATGACAGTTTGACCTTTGTCTAAGCAGACAAGCTTCAATCTATGCAGAAGGTAGATAAAAATGCTGGAGAAACTCAGCGGGTGAGGCAGCATCTATGGAGCGAAGGAATTGGTGACGTTTCGGGTCGAGACCCTTCTTCAGACATTTTTATCTACCTTCGATTTTTCCAGCATCTGCAGTTCCTTCTTAAACATTCAATCTATGCAGAGTTCATTTTACAGAATGCTCTTGCTATTCACAAAAAAACATTATATTACATACTTGAGCCTTAAGGCCATAAGTATCCACTAAATTGACTTAAATTCAATTTGCTAATAAATGTATGCATGTTACACTGTACATTAAACAGTCTCATTGGAATTGCTCACTTTGCCAATCCAATTATAAAGAATGAACTGTAAATGAAACATAAGATTGACACTATAGTACGACAACCACGACATTTCATTTAACACATGTCTTGAATTAATATTGGAAATGTTCAGCCAAGACTTTTTCTTCTTTGGATATAATCAAAAAAAACATTGCTAGCATCATTTCCCCCAGAATAACCCATAATTATTTTATATACAAAGAATTGGGTACCAATGTTAATATGTGGGCTGAACATAATCAGCACACTTACTTAATGAAGAGCAGCATGATTCCCATAACAGACCTTTTTTTCTCCAGAAGTAACAATGGCCTTACTAGCATTTTTAAAATCTCTGACAGCTGTAGTCATGTTACACTGTAGAACTTAAAGCTGGAAAAATATCAATGTCTGAGGAACACAAACCGAGGTTTGCCTACATTAAAGGCATCTAAACTGCAAAACTTATAGAAGGCTTCCAAGGGTTACTAAGGAAAAAAAGGATCTGTTGAAGAGAAAAGGGTTATAAAAACTCCTAATTGCTATAGAGACTTTATGCAAGGACTAATTTGCATCATCCAGCAGTTCAATACATATGCAAAACAGTGTTCGAGGTTACTCAGGCTACAACGTATTATATAGGAATATATGTTTGAATGCTGCATCCAACTAGCTGTGTTTGAAGTCCCAAAGTAAATTCCCCTGTGGTAATACTATGAAAATTACTCTCTGCTGATATGATGCTGGATGTTTTGCAAAGCTGTCCCAAAGGGAACATTCAACTCCTTCCCAATGGAAATACCACAAACTAAAAATAAAACAATGTATTGCTTTCTGCCATCTTTCCAGAAACCTAGTGGATCCTATACAGAATATCTTCATTAATTTCACCATGACACAACACTGTAAAATGACAGTTTGGAATTAGCCATTGCAGCTTGAACATTTTAACAGTTTTCATTTAAATATTATGCTTGTGAAAATGATTTGGAATTAGCTAATATTACCAAGTGAAAAATCAAAAATATCATATAAAATACTTTCTCCAAAAATCTAATGGCCTTGAGCATTTTCCAATTAATTTTATTTCAGTGGACTGATTGAGATTGCTTGGCACCACAAATGGTATAAAGTTGCAGTTCCAACAGTTTATATCATTCTTGATGAAAAATTAGAGAAATTCTTCCACATTTAATGTTCGTATCTGAAGGGATTTGCCAAGCTAAAATATTAACTCAGTATTAAAAATAAACTCCAACAACAGTATCCGATTTTAGAAACAGATCAACACTGACAAAATAACAGTATATTTTCCTCATTGCTGGTTCAGAATTTCCTGCTGTCAATATTTCACTGTACAATATAATGAACAATATATAATCTAAAAGATATCATAATTCTGTAAAACAAAATAATTTATCTAGAGATGTTGACATGACCTTAATTTATAAGTAATGAAAACATTAATTAAAAATTGCAACGTACTCTAGAGCCATAAAAATTGCAAGCAACGATCCTCCATATAAAAGGCACTATTTTTATTTGGTTTTATTTCCTCCTGGTTTTATATTGCTCCAGAATACTTCCTCTGCTGTGGGCATTGTATACTTTATCAATGCAGTCACACACAAAAAAATCCCACAGCTATTCTCAATTGTGCAAGAGGGAGGCATCATTAAAAAAAAACTATGTACCACAAAAGACAGCAAAATAAAAATCAACACATCAGCAAGTCTACTGGCCACAGATCAACTCGTATCGAGTGGAATGAAACTGGAATATGCATCATGCAAACCAGGAAGCTGTATCGAATGAAAGATTTTGCCATCACATAAACAGATGGAGCTTGTGAATAGAAGCTTCCAAAGCTTCCAAGGTTACAAGGAAAAGCAATTTTGAATGAAACGCGTTGATGTGACAATCGGCCTCAACTCAGTGCTTTTTTCTTTTAGCATTGAGGTTTTTTTTAAACGTTACTGAAATAGCAAGGCTTGAAGGACACAGGCAATTGAGTCATGCAGAAGATGTCAAGGTTTATCTACAAATGATTACAATCAATAATCATGTGTTAATACCATCAATTTTAGTAGCATAGCTGGATCAGAAATCATAGATTTCAAAATAGTCATTTCATACTTTGTAATAGTGTGCCTCATCCACTATCAATCCATGGCCATCAGCACTTAACCTTGCCACTTTGCCAATGCTTCAAAACTTCTCTAGCATTACTTTGGAAGGACAAAAAACTGTTGCTGTACTGAGATTATGGATCTTAAATTCCTTTATATAATTTATAGTGTGACAATATTTTAAAGTACATATACCAAGAATATATAATGTACATATATCAAGCAGCATGTCTGGAGAACACGGTTTGGTGATGTTTTGGGACAAGACCTTTCTTCGTCCTCTCAGTGCGGAACTGGGCCCTGAATCCAGGTGAGTTGTCAGCCCTGGCCTACAGGCGGCCGGGGGAGAGGCAAGGATCAGCGGATGTCAATGGCTCGAAGGGGCGAATGGCCTACTCCTGCACCTATTGTCTATTGTCGCGGCCCATGGGCGGCCAAACTGGAGGGAAGGGTCTGTGGTGGTGGTGATGGCAGCCACAACCAGGAAGAGGCCAGTGAGTAGGTGTGAGCCGGGGCTGCCAGGGTTGTGAGTAGTAGGGTAGGAGGCGTGAGCCGTGCAGCTGGTGTGGACTGCTGGGGCTGTAAGTGGCTGGGGAGACGGCACAAACGGCTTCAGGAGCCTCCGGTAGGGCCCTCCGCTGTAACCAAAATTCGTTATAAAGAGGTCTATTAAAACGAGGATTTACTGTAATGGGTGTTCCAAAGCAAACTAACTTTCAGCAGACAAATCACTACACCTCTGGTTAAGGGGGAATCTCAAACAGGACTTAGGTATTTTGAATATATGCAAATTATTGCCATCTTTTCTCAAAATTGTTGTCAATATATAACCAATGACACAACAGCTATGGAACTTGCATGCAATTACTATGCCAATTTTGAGAAAAGATGGCAATAATTTGCATATATTCAAAATACCTAAGGCCTGTTTGAGATCCCCCTTAACCAGAGGTGTAGTAATTGCACAACAGATATGGTGGGAATGAATTCACAATTGTCATGACTGTTACATAAAGAAAACAAGGGAGCATAACTTACGTGGCTCTGCAATCCAATATGAGTACTTTGAGAGGCTGATCATGGTGCACATAAACTCCAGCCTCCCCGTCAGCCTTGGTCCACAACAGGCACTGTCCATCTGGTCCAACACTCATTGCTGGAGCATGTGGATAACCAAGGATACCTACAAACTCCTATTTATCTGCTACAATACCTTAATTCCAGCCAACATTTATTGATTATATCTCCACCCACTATGCCATAATTCCAACCAGCTTCCTGACCCATACAGCGCAACAAGGATGGGCAACAAAACATTCTCCACAATAATTCTGAACATTGGCCTTAGTCCCTTACTATACTCCCTATACACTTACAACCATACAGCCAAATTCTAGTCCAACTCCATTTATAAGTTTACAGATGACACAAGCGCAGTGGGCTGGATCACAAACAATGGCAAGGCAGAGTACAGGAAGGAGATAATAATAATAATAAATTTGATTTATGGGCGCCTTTCAAAAGTCTCAAGGACACCTTACAAAGTTTAACAAATAGTGTAGAAACATGTAAGCGGAATGAAATAAATAGCAAAAACATCACCAGTACACAAATTAAAGATAGAATTAAATCCAAAAACAAAAATCAAAAACACAATATGGAAGAGAGAGCAGCGGCTGCTAAAGCGCGCCAGCGTCCACTTTCCCTTCCGACCGCCATCTTGGACATAGACGGACATAGACACTACACATTACACACAAAATCATCCCCCCACAATGATTACCACTGTGGGGGAAGGCACAATGTCCAGTCCCCAACCCCAGTTCACCCAAAGTCAGGCGTATTGAGGCCTCCACAGTTGCCTCTACGGAGGCCCGATGTTCCTGGCCGTTCTCACCTGGGGGCAGTTGCCCCGGCGTCGGGAGGGTCCTCGCAGCGGCTGGGATGGCCGATTTCCAACCGGAGTCCGTGGCACCTGAAGCCGACAAGGCCGCGCCGATTTGGAGCTCATAGGCTCCCGATGTTGGAGTCGGCGCCGCCGCCCACGGCTGGTCGCTCCGCAGTCCCGCAGCCCGGAGGTGTTGAGCTCGGCGGTCGCAGCTCACCGGAGCTCCAGCGCGTCGATCCAGCGCAGCGACCCAGACAAGGCATCGCCCGCTCCGCTCCGCGATAGCGCTCCAGCGCTGTGTCGCCACCGA
This sequence comes from Malacoraja senta, assembly GCA_038087875.1. NCBI lineage: Eukaryota > Metazoa > Chordata > Chondrichthyes > Rajiformes > Rajidae > Malacoraja > Malacoraja senta. Next base: position 13,076,734 of record CM075985.1, on the reverse strand, counting down.
AGCTGAAGGTGCTGGGCAGTCCCCGCCAGGAAAACGCCGCTCCACGCCCGCTGGTAGGCCGCAAGGACGGGTCGACGGGGCAGCCCGGAGAAAAAGCTGCCTCACCGACCAGGTAGGGACCTAGAAATAGTTTCCCCCTTACCCCCCCACATTAAAAGTCAAAATTCCCCAAACAAAGAAATAAAAAAGCTAAAAACTAAAAAAAAAAGTGAATTTAACGGACGGCTGCTGGTTAGCAGCCGTTCCCCAAGATGGCTCCTCCTCCTCGAGATAGGGAGTTTAGAATCATGCTATAGACAGAAACCTCTCTCTAAATGTCAGCAAAATAAAGGAGTTGGTCACCGAGTTCAGGAAATGGATGGAGTATGTGCACCAGTCTGTATCGAGAGCTCAGGTGTTTCAGTGTAAATATCACCAACAATCTGTCCAGGTCCAACAACATTGGCACCTTGGCTAAGAAACCATATCTACTGCCTCATAAGGCTGTGGAAATTCAGCAAGCTACCAATGTCTTTTACCAATTTCTAGACGCACCATAAAAAAAATATCCTATCCGGATGCATCACAGCTGGGTATGGCAATTGTTCTACCCAAGAGTGCAAGAAATTAGTAAAATAAAATAGTCTATCATGGAAAGGCAACACCCCACCCCCCCCCCCCACCCCCCACCCCAAATCCACCTGAACTTCATGCTGCTTTGAGAAAGAAACTGACACATTCAAGAACCACTCACAACCTGTTCATTCTCTTTCACCCCTCTTCCAATGGGCAGAAGATACAAAAGCTTGAAAGTATGTACCAGTAGATTCAAGAACCGCTTATTTCCCGCTGTTCTCAGATTCTAAAACAGAACTCTTATATGTTAAGAATGAATTTGTGATCTTTCAATCTACCATGCTGCCACCCTTGCACTTTTCTTTTATCTACACTTTCCCTACCATAGTAAAATTATATTCTGCACTGTATTTAGTTTCTCTTTTGTACTAGCTGATGTAATTATTCCTACGGGGAAGCATGCTTCATTGTTTGGGAGTGCCTGGAATATCTTTATATGCAAGTGTTAGCTAATATTCTCACTAATGTTGAACATGGCTATTGCTTCCCCACAGTTCAAAGCTTTGGACATTTGTGTGCTGGAATTCATGCCACAAATTATTTTTCAATAACTCATGCTGGAAATATGCGTGTGGATGTCAGAGAAGAAAAAATAAAGTTTGGGTGTAATGTACCCACAGTCGAAAAACAGTTCTTTGGAAGTAATAATAAATAACAGCTGTGTAACTATACCAAACGCTGGTGAGGTCTAATCCTTTTCTCTTTTTGTTAGCTGGGAATATTGCAAAGTCAGAGCAGAATAAACAATATGAAAAGTTTTTCTAAACTCACATTTCTCATAGTTTCTCTGGCGCCCATTCAGACCATCAAATCTATGCCAGCTCTCAGAGAAATCCTCAGTCCCACCGCTCTACTTACTTTCATAAGCTCATAGTCATAAGAGCAGAATTAGGCCATTTGGCCCATCAAGTCTACTTTGCCATTTAATCATAGCTGATCTACCTTTCCCTCTCAACCTCATTCTCCTGCCTTCACCCCATAACCTTTGACACCTTTACTAATCAAACATCTACCAATCTCCACTTTAAAAATACCCATAGACGTAGCCTCCGCAGCTGTGTGGCAATGAATTCCACAGATTAACCACCTGAAGAAATTCCTCCTCATCTCTTTGCTTAAGGTAGGTCCTTTTATTCTGATGTTGTGCTCTCTGATCCTAGACTCTCCCTGTAGTGAAAACATACTCTCCACATCCACTCTACCTGGGCCTTTCAATATCCAGTAAGTTCAGTACGTTTCAATGAGGTGGCCCCTCATCCATCTAAACTCCAGCGAGTACAGGCCCAGTGCCATTAAATGCTCCTCATATGTTAACCCAATCACCCCGGGATCGTAAACCTGCCCTGGACTTTCTCCAATGTCAGTGCATTCCTCCTCAGATATGGGTCCCAAAACTGCTCACATTACTCCAAATGCAGTCTGACCAGTGCCTTAGAAAGCCTCAGCATTACATTCCTGTTTTTTATATTCTAGCCCTCTCAAAATATATTATAACATTGCATTTGCCTTCCTGACAACTGATTCAACTTCCAAATTAACTTTTGGAGAATCCTACACCAGCACTCCCAAGTACCTTTGCACCTCCGATTGATGAATCCTTTCCCCATTTAGAAAACTGTCTACACGTTTATCCCTACTACCAAAGTGCATGGCTGCACATTTTACGATGCTGTATTTCATCTGCGCCTTATTTGCCCACACTCCTAACCTGTCTAAGTCCTTCTGTTGAGTCCCTGATTTCTCTACATTACTGGACCCTCCACCTATCTTCATATCATTCGCAAAATTGGCCACAATGCCTTGAATTCTCTCATCCAAATCATTAATATACAACGTTTGGTATAATATACAACGTGAAGAACAACACTAATCACTGGCAGCCAACCAGAAAAAGCCCCCTTTATTACCACTCTTTGCCTTCTGCTATTCAGTCAACCTTCTATCCATGCTAGCATCTTCCCTCTAATACCATGGGCTCTCATCTTTTTTAGCAGCCGCACCTTATCAAAGACCTTCTGAAAATCTAAATCTAAACACCGATTCTCCTTTGTCTATCCTGCTATTTACTTCCTCAAAGAATTCCAACAGATTTGTCAGGCAAGATCTCCTCTCCATAAAACCATGCTGACGTCAGCCTATTTTATCGTGTGCTTCTATGTACTCCAAAAGCTCATCCTTCATAATGGACAGTAACATCTTACACATCACTGAAGTCAGGCTAATGGCTTATAGTTTCCTTCTTTTGCTTCGTTCGTTCCTTGAACACTGGAGTAACATTTGTAATTTTTCCGTCTTCTGGGACCACTCATGACTCTTGAAAGATCATCACTCATGCCTCCACATTCTCGAAGCTACCGGCATTTTCCAGCATCAACCTCCCTCTCGTTGTCCTGTGAGACACCTACACTCAGGGAATTGACAGTAGCCAATTAACAAACAATGCCCTCCATAATGTTTGGGACAAAAACCCGTCATATATTTATTTGCCTCTGTACTGCACATTTTGAGATTTGTAATATAAAAAACCACATTTGGTTAAAATGCACATTGTCAGATTTTATTAAAGGGTATTTTTATACATTTTTGTTTCACCATGTAGAAATTACAGCTGTGTTTATACATAGTCCCCCCATTTCATGGCACCATAATGTTTGGGACACATGGCTTCACAGGTGTTTGTAATTGCTCAGGTGTGTTTAAATGCCTCCTGAATGCAGGTATAAGAGAGCTCTCAGCACCGAGTCTTTACTCCAGTCTTTCCATCACCTTTGGAAAATTTTATTGCTGTTTATCAACATGAGGACCAAAGTTGTGCCTATGAAAGTCAAAGAAGCCATTATGAGACTGAGAAACTGCTAGAGACATCAGCCAAACCTCAGGCTTACCAAAATCAACTGTTTGGAACATCATTAAGAAGAAAGAGAACACTGGTGAGCTTACTAATCTCAAAGGGACTGGCAGGCCAAGGAAGACCTCCAAAGCTGATGACAGAAGAATTCTCTTTATAATAAAGAAAAATCCCCAAACACCTGTCCGACAGATCAGAAACACTCTTCAGGTGTGGATTTGTCAATGACTACTGTCCGCAGAAGACTTTGTGAACAGAAATACAATACTGCAAGATGCAAACCGCTGGTCAGCCGCAAGAATAGGATGGCCATGTTACAGTTTGCCAAGAAGTACTTAAAAGAGCAACCACAGTTCTGGAAAAAGGTCTTGTGGACAGATGAGATGAAGATTAACTTATATGAGAGTGATGGCAAGAGCAAAGTATGGAGGAGAGAAGGAACTGCCCAAGATCCAAAGCATACCACCTCATCTGTGAAACACGGTGGTGGGGGCGTTATGGCCTGGGCATGTATGGCTGCTGAAGGTACTGGCTCACTTATCTTCATTGATGATACAACTGCTAATGGTAGTATCATAATGAATTCTGAAGTGAATAGACACATCCTATCTGCTCAAGTTCAAACAAATCTCTCAAAACTCATTGGCTGGCGGTTCATTCTACAGCAAGACAATGATCCCAAACATACTGCTAAAACAACAAAGGAGTTTTTCAAAGCTAAAAAACGGTAAATTCTTGAGTGGCCAAGTCAATCACCCGATCTGAACCCAATTGATCATGCCTTTTATATGCTGAAGAGAAAACTGAAGGGGACTAACCCCCAAAACAAGCATAAGCTAAAGATGGCTGCAAAACAGGCCTGGCAGAGCATCACCAGAGAAGACACCCAGCAACTGGTGATGTCCATGATTCGCAGACTTCAAGCAGTCATTACGTGCAAAGGATATGCAACAAAATACTAAACATGACTACTTTCATTTACATGACACTACTGAGTCCCAAACAATAATTTCTACATGGTGAAACCAAAATGTATAAAAATGGCCTTTATTAAATCTGACAAGGTGCACTTTAACCACATGTGACTTTTTCTATTACAAATCTCAAATTGTGGAGTACAGAGGCAAATAAATAAATTATGGGTCTTTGTAACAACTATATGGGAGGAAACTGGAGGACCAGGGAAAACCAGAGAGACAGGAAAACCAGAGAGACGGTGCAAACTCAATACAGGCTGTAGCCAAGGTCAAGATTAAACACAGTTTACTGCTGTGCAATTGTGCTGCCCCTCACTTTCATTTGACACTCTCCATGCATAATAAAATATGAGCAATGGGTTAACAACATCTGTCTGTTAAAATTATTCAATTCTGAAGAGCTTACACCCAAACTGGTAATGCCCCAAGACTCTGACTGAGATAACAGTCCCCATTATATGCCTAGATGCTCAGGGTTCTCACCTGGTATTCCAAATGCCAACATTCGAATGATACATCCTCTCCACCCCCCCCCCCCATCTCTGGACCCAACTGGCAAGATGACAACATGCCCTAGTTTGCCAAAGCTATACTGACTACTGACTTTATTTCCTTTCAGTCACATCTTCCCCAGAGGGAGCACCACCTGGTCATTAGAGAATTGTTTAGAGTGAATCCAAATCTTTGCAAGACGGGTACCAGATCTCACTTCAACCAGTAAGGTGATAAAAATCTAACACAACATATTAGGTCAGTATTTTCATAACCTCTTTTATCAAAGCATCAACAAACCATACCTCTTTCATCAACAGCTCCATTCTATATGAATTAAATAGACAACGAAATGATCCATGTTGCATTGCATAATCATAATTAAAGTTGAAGGAAAAGGTTGAAAAAAAAGCTTCAAATTTACTAGTTCCCAAAATATTAGATTTTACTGTGATTTTTAACCATATAACCATTACAGCATGAAAACAGGCCATCTCGGCCCTTCAAGTCCGTGCCTAACATTTTTTATTTTATTTTTAATAAATACTTCCCCCTAGTCCCATCTACCTGCACTCAGACCATAACCCTCCATTCCTTTCCCGTCCATATACCCATCCAATCTATTTTTAAAGGATAAAATCAAACCAGCCTCCACCACTTCCACTGGAAGCTCATTCCACACAGCTACCACTCTCCGAGTAAAGAAGTTCCCCCTAATGTTACCCCTAAACTTCTGTCCCTTAATTCTCAAGTCATGTCCCCTTGTTTGAATCTTCCCTACTCTCAATGGAAAAAACGTATCCACGTCAACTCTGTCTAACCCGCTCATAATTTTAAAGATCTCTATCAAGTCCCCTCTTAACCTTCTGCGCTCCAAAGAATAAAGACCTAACTTGTTCAACCTTTCTCTGTAACATAGTTGCTGAAACCCAGGCAACATTCTAGTAAATCTCCTCTGTACTCTCTCTATTTTGCTGACATCCTTCCTATAATTAGGCGACCAAAATTGTACTCCATACTCCAGAATTGCCTCACCAATGCCTTGTACAATTTTAACATTACATCCCAACTTCTATATTCAATGCTCTGATTTATAAAGGCCAGCACACCAAAAGCTTTCTTTACCACCCTATCTACATGAGATTCCACCTTCAGGGAATTATGCACAGTTATTCCTAGATCCCTCTGTTCAACTGCATTCCTCAATTCTCTACCATTTACCATGTACGTCCTATTTTGATTTGTCCTGCCGAAATGTAGTACCTCACATTTATCAGCATTAAACTCCATTTGCCATCTTTCAGCCCACTCTTCCAAATGGCCTAAATCTCTCTGTAGACTTTGAAAATCTACTTCATTATCCACCACACCACCTATCTCAGTATCATCTGCATACTTACTAATCCAATTTTCCACACCATCATCCAGATCATTGATGTACATGACAAACAACAGTGGACCCAACACAGATCCCTGAGGCACCCCACTAGTCACCGGCCTCCAACCTGACAGCCATCCACCATTACTCTCTGGCATCTCCCATTCAGCCACTGTTGAATCCATCTTGCTACTCCACCATTAATACCCAACAATTGAATCTTCTTAACCAACCTTCCATGAGGAACCTTGTCAAAGGCCTTACTGAAGTCCATATAGACAACATCCACTGCTTTACCCTCATCAATTTCCCTAGTAACCTCTTCGAAAAATTCTAGAAGATTAGTCAAACATGACCTTCCAGGCACAAATCCATGTTGACTGTTCCTAATCAGACCCTGCTTATCCAGATGCTTATATATATTATCTTTAAGTATCCTTTCCATTAATTTGCCCACCACTGACGTCAAACTAACAGGTCTATAATTGCTAGGTTTACTCTTAGAACCCTTTTTAAACAACGGAACAACATGTGCAGTACGCCAATCCTCCGGCACTATTCCCGTTTCTAATGACATATTTCTGTCATAGCCCCTGCTATTTCTACACTAACTTCCCTCAATGTCCTCGGGAATATCCTGTCAGGACCTGGAGACTTATCCGTTTTCATCTTTTTCAAAAGTGTCCGCACCTCCTCTTCTTTGAATCTCATAGTTTCCATTGCTACTCTGCTTGTTTCCCTTACCTCACATAATTCCATATCCTTCTCCTTGGTGAATACCGAAGAAAAGAAATTGTTCAGTATGTCCCCCATCTCTTTTGGCTCTGCAGATAGCTGTCCACTCTGACTCTCTAATGGACCAATTTTATTCCTTGTTATCCTTTTGCTATTAATATAGCTGTAGAAACCCTTTGGATTTACTTTCACCTTACTTGCCAAAGCAACCTCATATCTTCTTTTAGCTTTTCTAATTTCTTTCTTAATATTCTTTTTACATTCTTTATACTCCTCAAGCACCTCATTTACTCCATGCTGCCTATAATTATTGTAGATCTCTCTCTTTTTCTGAACCGTGTCCAATTTCCCTTGAAAACCATGGCTCTTTCCAATTTTTACTATTTCCTTTCAACCGAACATGTACATAAAGATTCTGTACTCTTAAAATGTCACCTTTAAATGTCCTCCATTTCTCTTCTACATCCTTCCCATAAAACAACATGTCCCAATTCACTCCTTTTAAATCCTTTCGCATCTCCTCAAAGTTAGCCTTTCTCCAATCAAAAATCTCAACCCTAGGTCCAGTTCTGACCCTCTCCATAATTATATTAAATAAATAAATGGATTGGATTTATATAGCGCCTTTCTAATACCCAAGGCGCTTTACATCGCATTATTCATTCACTCCTCAGTCACACTCGGTGGTGGTGAGCTACTTCTGTAGCCACAGCTGCCCTGGGGCAGACTGACGGAAGCGTGGCTGCTAATCTGCGCCTACGGCCCCTCCGACCACCACCAATCACTCACACACATTCACACGCAGGCAAAGGTGGGTGAAGTGTCTTGCCCAAGGACACAACGACAGTATGCACTCCAAGCGGGATTCGAACTGGCTACCTTCCGGTTGCCAGCTGAACACTTAGCCCATTGCGCCATCTGTCGTCCTGAAACTAATGGTATTGTGATTATTGGACCCGAAGTGCTCCCCAACGCTTACCTCCGCCACCTGCCCGGTCTCATTTCCTAACAGGAGGTCCAGCACTGCCCCTTCTCTAGTAGGCACCTCTATGTATTGCTGCAAAAAACTATCCTGCACACATTTTACAAACTCCAAACCATCCAGCCCTTTTACAGAATGTGTTTCCCAGTCTATGTGTGGAAAATTGAAATCTCCCACAATCACTACCTTGTGCTTACTACTAATATCTGCTATTTCCTTACATATTTGCTCTTCCAATTCTCGCTCCCCATTTGGCGGTCTATAATACACCCCTATAAGTGTTGCTACACCTTTCCCATTTCTCAGTTCCACCCAAATAGCCTCCCTAGACGAGCCCTCTAATCTATCCTGCCAAAGCACTGCTGTAATATCTTCCTTGACAAGCATTAAAACATACACATTTAAGAAACCCACCACCACTTATTCTCTGTTTATTTTCTTTTTCTTCTTTCTCCCCTACATTTTGGGTCCGAGTGCTTCCCTTCTCTGCCTCCTGCCTCCCACATTTTCTACTAGCTTTCTCTATTTGAGTCCCTCCCCCCAACCGTTCTAGTTTAAAGTCTCCCCAGTAGCCTTTGCAAATCTCCCCGCCAGGATATTGGTTCCCCTTTTAAAAATATAAAACAGGAGAAAATGTAAAAATATAAAAAGGGAGAAAATGTACATGAACAATCCATGGATTATACAAGAACTGCAGATGTCCGCAGGAGGTTATTTGAACTCGAAGGGAATTTTAATTGGATCCACGTCTAACTTACAGCCAAGCTGAAATGAAATTGCTTTGGGAGTGGATAAAACCCACATCAATGCAACATCACAAACTCTACAAGGCACATGGGTTCAAAGCAGCTTGAATTTCTTGTGTATATTCAAGCACACAATTACAAAATCAAGATGTTTGAGGATTTATTCATGGTTAAAATAATCCAACTAAATCCGAAGGTATCCGGAGTTCAAACATGCTGGCTTGCATGAATAGCTCTTCAACAAAATATTTTTTTTTCTAAGAACCCACTGTAAATAGAGAATTAATCTGTGATATCACTGTTCATGAATTTCAGACGACTAAAAAGAGAAAAGTGGCCCAGGAAGACATCCATTGTTATCTGTTTCTGCAAACTGCATAATAATCAACTGCGGTCAAAACCATTTTGCATCTCTCCCCGAGCAAAGAATTGCAGCTGTGTCTTGGCAGTCTAAGAAGATTACTGCACCCTTCAACAAAAGTTGTAGAATTTTGAATAGCCACAAATTAGAAGGCAGACAAATTATATTTCTCAAAACATATTGCTGTCCATTTGGAGAAAACCTGGAGGAGGTGCTATTTGTTTGTACCGTGTAACTTATTTCCCTCTATTTTTAAGTTATGTTTTTGGGAGATGCTGCAGAAAAATCCTGAGCAACTTGCTGTACTTTACCTTACAGATGGGACACAGCGATACCAGGCGAATGGTGGACAGTGTGCTTGCTTAAGATGAAAATCAAGTGGACAGCTTTGCCCCGGATGTTGCTGAGCTGTGTGTGATACTGGAGCTCTTTTACCATATACTTTTAATTGTACTTTGCAAATTCTTGGAGCCATTTCTTTGTCATAGAATCTTACAGAATGGAAACAGGCCCAACTTGCCCACACCAGCCAAAATGTCCCGTCGACACTTGTCCCACCTACTTGCGTTTGGCCCATATCCCTCTAACCCTGTCCTATCTTGTTGGTTGACTATTAGGATGGATGACGTCAGTTGCGCAGTCTTCATCAGTGGGCCCCAGTGTGGTTGCAAAAGCAGCCCCAGTGGTGCACACTTGGTGGCAGAGGGAGCATGGAAAAGGTGTGGTGGTAGGCAGAGACACTGGGGCATTGTTGCTCACCATTGGGCTCTGGCACATTCAAGTTTGATATGGACCCTTTCAGCCAAAATACACCAGCCTATTCTGACTCAGGCACAAGATTCCAGCTCTCTTACAGGAATGCAACTGTGTTTGAGGCCATCTTTGACACAACCCTTTTCCCACTTTCTTGGGCACCCCTGCTTCTAATAGCCCTTAAGTCCATAAGGATTACCAAAGTAGTTATGTTACTTATCCAGCTAGCTTTCTAATCTTTGGGCTAACGATTTCAATAAACACATCTTATGTGTGCATGAGGGAAAATTGTCAAAATTTGTGAAAGGCACAGAACTTGGAGTGTGATAATTAGAAGGGAGTAGAAATAAACTGCACAAGGTCAGATGTTTGAATGGGCAGATACAAAGCAAATGAAAGATCACGAACCTTGAATCATGGTGTTGCGTCAACAACCTGGGCCTTAACACCAGCAAGACATAAGAGTTAGTTGTTGACCTAAGGAAGCGGGTGTGGGGGGGGGGGGTAATGAACACAACCCCATTCTCATCAATAGAGCTGCTGTAGAGATGGTTAACAGCTTCGTGTTCCTATGCATCCATATCACCAGCAACCTAACCTGGTCCCTACACACGGATGTGGTGATTAAGAAAGCACACCAGCGTACATACTTTAAGCATTCGAGAAAACTCAACCTGTCCACAAGGATCGTCTCGAAACTCTGCCGATGCACAATCAAAAATATTCTGACAGGATGCTTCTTGGACCATTATAGCAACTGCACCGCTTATGAATGGCTGAAGTAGCAAAGAATGGTGAACACAACCCAGGCCATCACAGCCTCATCAATTCCTTCCATCCAATTCATTTGCATAATGCGCTGCATCACAAAGGCTAGAAGTACCATCAAGGATATCTGCCACCCTGGTCATTCACTTCTCTCTCATGAAAACCATGGCCATAAAGACTTATGAACAGCTTCTTCCCCAATGCTTTCAGGCTCCTGAACCAATCTTTCTCATCCCCTTCCCAGATGTGCTAACACATACTTTTATTCTGACTTCTACATCATTCAGTTACATTGTTATTGCACTTTAGTATTTTATCTGCACTACTTTAGGCTGCGCTGCAACCTTTGCACCATTCTGCTAGTCCTTATATCTGCCATTACCAGTATACTGTTTACTTCAATGAGGATCGTGCAAAATGAGAAATGCATTGCATCCTGGCGTTTGTGACAATAAACTAATCTGAATCTGAATTAAAATGAAAAACAGAAGTGTATTTAGAAACCAAGGGACAGAATTGTACAATTCTGAACGAAAGACAAAGGAGATGCAATTTAAAAAAAACAGTGATATTATTAGGATTTGGAAATCAGGCCACCAAGGGCATTAGAAACAGAACCAAATCAGTGCCTTTAAATGAGAACTGGATAGACATGTGAGAAATATTTGCAGGGTCACAGGGAAATACCACACCTTTGCCACACCATTCTGTTGTTTTATTGGACCTCTTTAAAAAATGGAATTCAGTTTAGTTTATTGTGGTGCAGTGAAAAGCTTTTGTTGCGTGCTAACCAGTCAGTAGAAAGACAATATATGATTGCAATCGATCATAATTCATCTCATTCTCATTGATCTAATTGATCCAAATTCTAATTGATCTCAATATTTCTCCTTGAAGACAAAATACTTCCTTCATACAAGGTGGATCATGTATCAAACTTTCATGTGGAATTTAAATTTGTATGCAAATAAAATGAACCATCTGGTATTATCTATCAGGGCATGAAGAGCTCCGACAGGGATCAAAAGCACCTGGAACTGTACATTGTCAAAAATGTGAACAACAATCTGGCCGGGAATTATTGCCTTCATCCTCTTCCTAGTAAACATAGAGGAACATTCTTCTGGAAAAGGGACATCAGAGCGCTTGCAAGCATTTTCATTTTCAGACAGCACAATGTAAATTATTTATTAGATGCCACATCATGCAAACATGGCTATTTTCCATTATGATTCCTCTTCCTATTTTCGATTATCTTTGAAATTTCACTGTCCTTTGATCGGGTCACAGTTTTTTGACTGTGAAGCGTTTCACGTTTACTGCATACAGCTTCAGAGGTGCAGGAAAATCCAAGGAAAATAAGTAGAAAGAAACCAGAGTAAAAATAAAACAAGTTTAACATTTCCACCTGCTAAAACAATTTGGAAGTACATGGGAGGCAAAGACTTGCTGCAAGTTTAAAATGCTGTTTAAATTCAATGAAGTGAACCAGTGTAACTGGCACTTTAGAGAGAGTCAATCTTAAAACACAGTTTGATATTATTTTGAATTAGTGCAAGCTTGGAGAGATAAAGGAAATGGCCTTGTTGGACATAAACGCTGAACATGAAGCAGATTGACTGACAGCGTTTAATATTTGAAAGAAAAATCTAAGCAAAATGCAATAAATCACTTGGCAGCAATCACAAAGCTTTCTTTAAAATATCCATCACAGCACGGGAACGAAATAGTTTCATTCCTTGTGATTAATTAACTCACATTATTTCTGACACCGTGTTCAAATTTGCACTGGAACCAAACAAATTAAAAAGCGATAATTGTAACTGTTCCGAATTATTCCTCAAAAGGCTGCGAGAGTTGGTGTTGCACTGTATACTATGCTCATCTCAGCTACAGCTGCCTTGCTTATGCAATCATCATGAAAGTATCACCTGCAATTACAACTTTAGTCATTCCTATGCTGTAAATTGGGGGATTGGATCATTGCTGGCAAGACCAGCAATGGGGTTTCTAGTTCTTGGAGTCATAAAGTCATGGTCATAAATCATGAAAACAATTTCTTCTGTGATTCAGTGGTACTTCAGTAATGTTATTGGGGAGGTGGTTCTGGGATTTAAATCCAGTAATAATGATGAATCAACAATATATCCAAAATCAGGATGGTTTGCAACTTGGAGGGGGAGCCCAAGGGTGATGGTGTTCTCATGTACCTGCATCCATTGTGCATCTTGATTAGAGAGGTGTGTTTGAAGGTGATATTGCTGTAGGTGAGCAACTATTGTGCATTTTGCAGGTGATACACGTTGAATACCAGTGACACAGAGGATGAATGATTAAGTGGGCAAATAGGGTGTCTACCAGGTAGGCCAGTTTGTCCAGAATGACGCTGAATTTCTCAAGTGTTGTAACAGCTGTACTCATCCAAGTAAGTGGAGAACGTTCCATTACATTACTGGCTTGTCAATGAAATTGCTTTGGAGCATCAGAAGGTGAATCACTCACCTGACTCAACTGCTATCATAACCATGTGAGTGACGTGGTTAGTCCAGTTGAGTTTCTGGTCAAGGGAAATCCCTTGTGGGGAACTTGGCATGATATCGTCATTGAATGCAAGGTGTTTCAACTCTACTTTATTTGAGATGGTCATTGCTTGGTACTTTTGTGATTTAATTGTTAACGTCCACCCATGCCTGAATATCTTGCAGCATGCACTACTTCATTTGTTGAGTTGTGAATGGAATTGAATATTATGCAGTTATCAGGAAAAAAAAAACTTCTGACATTATTGATGATCCAGCTGAAAGTGGTTGGCCCTGGGACACGACTCTGAGGAACTCCTAGGTGATACCCTAGGCTAGGATGAGGCACCACCATTATTTGTGTTAGATATAAGACCAAATATCATCAAAGACATGGATACCTGCTTATATTTCCCTGCAGATACAAGGTCAGCCAAATGTATACAGTATCATCACTTTTCCACATCTTTCCACTTTCTTTCTCAACTATTCTCTTGCCTCATTGCATGGACTGATTGCAGCTCATCCAAGAGGATTGTGCACCAAGCCAGGACTTTAGGTGGCTGCCACAAATTCCATCCCTTTAGACAACTTCGAATCCGTTCATGGCCTGAATCTATGCGCCTCCAAAACTCCACTTTCCTCTAATCTGTCTTTCATGTATTTCTCCACCTTCCTTTCCCCATTATAGAGCAAGACCAATGTTGGGAGGCACAAGAGACAGCAGATGCTGGAATGTTGAGGCAAGAACAAATCTGCTGGAGGAACTGAGCACATCGGACAGCATCAATGGAGGGAAATGGATAGTTGATGGGTTTTGGATCTTGACCCAAAACCGACTGTCCATATCTCTCTACAGACACTACCTAACCCGCTGAGTTCCTCCAGCCGATTGTTTTTTTACTCAAGACTTTGAGAGTTGGTGACAAAGGAATCAACATGCATTAGAGGGAAGAACAGTAATGACCGTTTTTGGATGATGTTGCTAAAAGGCAGCAGGTAGAATAAGGAAGCATTTGGAGGCAGAGGCAGAGGAAGGCCAAGGCTGGTATTTTGGGGGATCAGATGCATTGGTGTTATATTTCAAAGAGACAAATTACCTGAGATTATCTGTCTAAAGCTATATTGTTAAGATTGACACCATCCAGACATCAGAGGCGTTGGACTGGGATGGGGGATAGTCAACCACATCAAAAATCTAGAAAACACAGAGTAGCAATTTCACATCCACAATAGAATGTCAGTGCCAACTTTGACAGTGATTATTGTAGTAACTTGGTGATGATAAATCTAATTCAAGGGTTTGCATACTAAGCAGAGGGAAAAGGAACATTAATTTGGAGAGGTGACAGCATGTTCAAGGCTTTGAGGTGGGGCAATTATTTAAAAACCAAGGGCCAAGAAGTGATTAAAAAAAAAAAATTATAAACAGGACTCACTAGAAAAGAATGTTTTATAACTGTATCATGCAAAGGAGATAGCTTTAATTGTAAGAGTTTATATGGCAGAATATGATTGTTGAGATCAAGATAAGAGAAAATTCAAGGATGAGAGTTCAGGGTGAGGGCAGAATGCAAAAATAGCTGTCAAATAATTACAATCTTAATGATGGCTCAAGAGGACATTTTTCTTCCCGAATCCTTGCCTAACATTGGCACAGGAGGCGGTTTTAAGGAGCCAGAGCATATCATTTTGAACCAGGATTATTCAAGTGGATCTGGCAGAAACAAAGTGCCATGATACTTGCTAAATACCGAGGTAATTGTCCACCAATTGTTCAGTTCACAAACAGCTCAGATTTTAGTTTGCAAATAGGTGCTCTGCAATGACCAAACCTGGCAGGAGACTAATCTATTGTCACACCATAATCTATCTCTTCTTTTCCACAACAAATTCAATGTGATCCTTATGTCCCTCTGATTTCCCATTTGTAAGATTCCATCCTTATTTTGGTATTACTTAATTAAAAGAACAGAACTTCCTGAAGACAAGAGACTGTAGATGCTCAGAGAGCAGTGCTCAGTAGAAGCTTCTGGAGGGCCATGGGCCATGGGCCAGTTCTATACCCCGGCAGGCAGCAGGCCTGGCTCGCCTGCCGTAGGACCAGAGAACCCACCTGAGTCTGAGGCTCATCTCCAAACACCGGCAATCAGAGAATTTCATTGGTACGTGTTAATAAAAGAACCACTGAACACAGAATGACAGTGGAACAAACAGCACCCACTATAGATGGAACCTGGAGAGATGGGGTTGGGGGAGGGAGAAAGTGGATGGAATTGGGGAACAACGGGAGAAGGAACCTGGATGGAAGATCAGTGCAAGCCCTTGTCCCACCCCTCCCTGTATACTGGCAACCTTTCAGTCCTGATCTAGAACCTTGACGCAATGCTTCAACTTACACCTTTTGCCTCACAAATGCTGCTTGACCCACTGAGTTCTTCCAGTGCCTTATTTTTTATTTGAGCAGAAATTACTCTTCTGCTTATCTATTTTTTAAGAAATGGTCAGAGGTGTTGCCAAAGCAGGCTGCCCACATTTGTTAATCCCTAAAAGTGTCCCAGTCTTGAATGCTGATTGTCTGCTTCGCAGCTGGGCCTTGAGTGATGTAATAGTCATATAGGTGAGCCAAAACAAACCAACTTTACAAAACGTCTGTGAACACTTGACAATTGGCTAAGCCATGCACACAAGCTTAATTAAACTGTCAACTTATCAAAAATGTATGTTTCTGATATTCAGATGTTAAATAAAAAATATTTTGTTTCATTTAAATATCAAAAAGATAATTAAAAACAGTTTTAAACAAGTAAAAAGTTGTAAATCCAATTAATCCAGAAAATGTTAAACTACTTAATATTTACCCTTGGCCAATGCAAATACTCCTCTCCACTAAAGCAAATAGAACTAGTGCAGGAAGAGTGAGTCTATGCCGATACAGGTTCAATGGAGAGATTCCCTCGTGCAGTGCTGGGAACCAAAGAATGTCTGTACTCCATCACTGAACTACAAGGAATTCTTGTTGAAGATTGCTGAATTTGATAGGTCCAAATTGTGGGGCAGACAAGACAGATTGCCAACATTTCCCAACAAACTCCAACACCATGGGTTGTAATCACACTGTACAATTTACTTGTTTTACTTGTACAACTTTCTTAAAGCATGGGAAGCGCAGCAATAAATGCTGTCAATATGACACACCAGCATTACATAAGAAAAAGGCACGAAGCAAAGTTTGGAATAAGAATCATTATTCAAATTGCTAAAAAATAGTGATGCACACATAATATTAAGGAACAGCTTTAGCATAAAAAGTCATAGTCATACAGAACAGAAACAGATCTTTGGGTCCACCATGCTGACAATCAAGTATCTATTTCTACTAATCCTACATTCCAGCACCATAACTGTGGTTAATCAAGTGCTTCTGCAGATGCTTCTTAAATGTATGGTATCAATCTCCCTCACTCTTTTGTATACCTCTATCTGACCCTCTCCTGGCCTCCTCCGCACCAGAGACAACAAATCCAGCCTCTACAATCTTCTCCATACAACTGAAACACTCTAATCCAAGCAACATTCTTGTGAATATCATCTGCACCTTCTCCACATTCTTCCTACAATGTGGCAACAAGAAGTTTACTTAATACTCCAGCTGTATAACAAATGGTTTATAAAAGTACAAAGAAAGTGACTTGGGATGGGATTTTATCCAATTTAGGATATTGCTGTCCAACAAAGTAATGCTAGTACTGGTTGATAACAGAGCTCTTATTACTACAGTCCATATACTCTCAAGTATGTGCTTCCCTTCATTTTAAATAGAAACATCCAGTTGTGCTCTATGCTGGGAACCTGGCACTAACCTTTGTCCTCATTGACACTTGCAGAGATGAATTACCCTCTAGCTCAGGGTGGAGATGGTGCCATGCAAGTAATGTGACCATTGGCACTAAGATGTGCACTCGGGAATGTACAACGATTATGGGTCATTACCGGTAACTGCCAGAAGCTGCTCCATGCGTTGGCAGAGTGCTATTGTCCTGGTCCTACAATCTCTTTCTCCTGACAGAACCTACTGTCTCCCTGTCCCTGCATTTGGATAAAGAGCTCTCCCTGGATTTCTCAGTGGCTTCAAGCTCAATAGCAGTTGCTAGCATCGTTATATATAAAATCCTATAATGACAGTTAATTACTGATTCCATGGACATTCTCATTCCTGACAACACATCAAGAAGAAGTATCAGATAAACTTTAAATTCTGAAGACAATGTAACAATGTACTATCATTAAATGGACGTATAAAAAATATATATATTAAAAGTCTACTCCAGACCATAAATTATTCACATAACTTAAGATAGAAAACAAAGTGAACTGTATCATAAATCTCTACAAAAGGTAAAATACTATGCCTGAACTGAATTATTTTCAAGCATGGTGTAACAGTTTACCTTCAAGCTGTCAGGGTGCACCTCCAAGATAAACTCCATAATGATTCATGCAACAAAGTATTAACCAGAACAGTCAAAAGGAATACGATTTATGTGGACAGCACAAATAATAAACATACAGATACGATTTCTGGGTTTAAAAACAACAAACTACTGTGACCTACATGTCCTTACATCCAGTACCTATCCAGGTTTCCCAAGAATATGGGTCAAACCTTTTACACCATGTGATTCAGCAGACACTTGTACTTTTGCAAAATGTGTTCTCAAAGGAGTTCCTGACCCCTAATCCCATTTAAATTTTGTATTACAATTATTTTAAATTCCCCAACAATATTGAATAAACTCTGATGATAAAAATCAAGTCTAGAGTTCCATTCAAGTTCCTATGGGTTGCTGCCAACATCGTCAGTCCAGGGAAAACTGCTCTTCCAATTTCCAGCACAAAAAAATGAACTGTTTCCATTAATTAATTAATTTATTCATTTGCATTATGCAATGCAGACATTGTAAACATACACATTAACTAAGTAAATTTCAAGCAACAACTGATATTTACAGGCTATCCATTCATTCAGCAAAACATTAAAGTGGTTTTAAATATCATGACATTAAACAATTCTAAATATTAGGTTAAGAAACAAAATAGCAATTATTTTAATAGAATAGACATAATGAATTCTTCTTCCCAAAATCTTACATATTCGTAAGTTTACATTTCCAGGAAAAAATATGGAATACAATAAACTTCAGCATTTAATAAGAGGGAAAGACCCTTTAAAATTATTCTCAATTGTCCAGTTCACACCCCAAAATGATTTAGGTCCGTGCAAACTCTAACCAAGAAGAGGAAGAGGGCTTACTAGATTGAGGAACTGTGCTTTTCAAACCAAAACACATATGAATTTTGTACAGCTTTAGTATGATTTGGAAGAATTCAGTTCTATTCATCCTCGAGTCATGTTTCATGCCCGAACAAGACATGATATATATATATATATATTTTTTAATTAATCCAATACAGTGACATAAAAGAAACCATGATTAGGAAATGAGCACATTCACTAGCTCAGCAGAAATTGACCACGTATCATAGAAAACTACATACCCTTTAAAAAGCCACGACACAAAAAGAACACTGTTGATATCCAGTCTCTAGGTGTGCTACATGCTTGTAATAATTTTACTTTGTCATGTCCATAATTATGCCCGTAAGAAACAAACAATCGCCAATATTTTACTGTCAACATGACAACAAGGCTACAGTGCACACTGCTATTTATGTGGCGACGCCATGCTGCTTCCAGCTGAGGGGAGCCAAGCAGCTGAATGGAAAACCAAGAGTTTGCAGACCACTATAACATTCAGCTTTATGAAGCGAGCATCATATTACCTGGTTCACTACTTTAAAGCATTTATATGGGCTAACGTTCATAAATTAGCACGTATTAATTACTTCAAATCAACTTTGTAGCACTGAAAATTAACTGTCACTGCATGGATTACTAATCCATGAGGTTTTAATTACGTATTTATTTTATTAAAGAAGCAAAAGCTGATCTTTACGTTTCTACTTCTCTTCTGAATCTCTCTCAGCATTGCATTTACTCATTAATTCATACGTCTTTCTCTGTCCTTTATGCTGAAGATAGAAGTAGAATAAAACACCAAGGAGGAAATATTGCTTTCGCTCAGGGCATTTCCAAAGTTCTGTTCTCCCTCTATCCATAATTGTTATCATGCAATATTTACAGAAATTATTTTCAATTTTACTCTGAAATCTATAGTTATACTTGTAAGGAAACGCAGCGATCATATTTGATTTTAACCCCTCCAACTTCGTATTTTCATGAATTAACAGAAATTAAAAATACTTTAGCACTAAATTAAAAGAGGAAGAACTCCAGAAGTACACCGTCAAGAATAGAAACCTGCCAGTAAATTACCACGTCATTCACCATATCATATTATGATTTAAAAACACAATTAAGCAAATGTTTTTAAATGTTCACTCACAAAAAGGAGGAAACAATAAATGGGATTATTAAATATGGCAGATTATAGAACTCTTCCCAGGTTATTATCATTACTTATTTGTCCAAAGCCACAAGTCCTGAGCACATCCAAATGTGGTATTTTCCACTGGATATTAGCAGGCATCAGTTTGTGAATTCAACTGCGTGCCAAGGTTATTGTAACATAAGTCTGGAGATGGGTCTCGACCCGAGACATCACCCATACCTACTCTCCAACCCATTCCTTCACTCCAGGGATGCTGCCTGACCCGCTGAGTTGCTCCAGCATTTCATGTCTACCTTATTGCAACATAATCTGATTGAACAATTAAGCCTCTTTAGCATTTCTACGAAAAAGTTACACTTTAAAAACTATTTAAATTACTGCAAAATTTGTTGCTTTCCTGATGCCACAAATTAATACAGTGGGATTTTTGAGTCATCCCATGAATACTTTTCGGAAAGCATCTTTGCTGATACAGCTTGTTGGGAACCCAGAAGAACTGATCAGACATCTGTTGATACCATACCTCTTTACTTCTTCCAAATGTGGAAAAGTTGCATGGAAACTCCAATAGCATTGAACATTCACTACCCCGGGAGAAAAGCGGATTTTCAAAAGTCTTAAACTTGAATAATTGTACCTATTTGCCCCCGTGAGAGATCCTATTTCCTTTAATTCAAAAAGAGCTGAGAGACATGTAACATTGTCTGTATGCAATGTCAAAATATACATTCATCCATCAAAGCAACGGAACAACCATTCAGATAAAATCAGCCAATTTTACAGATTAGCAACTGAGCTCTTGGTTTAAAGCCTTTACTCAACAAAAATGTCCATTTTACATACGAAATGATTGATTGAACCCCAGCCTTAATTACTATATAAGCAAAATAATTAATCAGATATCATCCATTGACACCTGCCTATTTGTTCTGTTCCTCCCTCGCAAAAGGACGCATCTTCTCTAACTTCACTTGACCGACCTCTGATTATATCGTCCCTTAATCCTACATAATGGAACGATCTTTTTGCTTCACACATATGATCTGTATACCTGGAACTAAAGTGTCAGTGGTGTTGTCTCCAAATCAAAAAGTTAATACACAAATTTATAAATTCTAGGAATACTAGGCATCAGAAATTTGGCATACGGCACCATATTTATTTCCTCAGTACTACACATACATTTTTTCTGGAATGGAACATGATGATGATAATTTCTGAGTCTAAAACTCCTAGCACATTTTGAAAATACAATCAAATATATCTGGCTGTAAACTGCGTTTGTGCCAGTGACTTGTTTTCTGTTACTGCTATGAAACATGGGTTCTGAAGTATGCCCATCATGGCAATGGGGGGGGGGGGGGGGAAGCACCCAAAATATCCAGGTTTTCTAAAGATAAAAGGGGCTGCAGATGCTGGAATCGGGAAAAACAAAAACATCTGCTGGAGGAGCACAGTGGATCAAGGATCATCTGTGAGCAGAAAGGAAATGTCACATTCCTGTATCAGGACTAAGAGTGGAGAGGAAGATAGGCAGCATCTAGAGGAGAGGGGGTGTGGTGAGACTGGCCAATTTTCTGAATGCTGTTTCCCCTGCAGAGCAATTTATAGGGAGCCTCCTCAAGCAACGTGTTTTCAGTTACTTCAAGCCTTCCAGTCCTCCCACCCCCTCCCAATCAACTCGCAACCCACTGTCAACACCCTCTCCTGACACCTCACTAAACTCCCAACTCAGACTATATTGACAATCCCCCTCAACTCTCAAGCCTGTAAAAAAAACAATCAGCAATATTTTACTGTCAAATCATACTAAAGCTGTACAAACTTTGCACCCGCTCCAACCCACCTCCTGCACATCACTACCCTGCAACTGCCTCTCGCTACCAAACTTAAGCTGCCACTTTCCTTTGCATGTTCTGCGATGCATTTCTATATGACAGTTGAATATCTACATATCGACGACGACATTAGTCATTGTGCAATAATCCATTTTGCAAGTTTTGCCAGTGTAAATTATCAACTGGGTAAATTATCTACCGAGTTATCCAATTTATGCAATAACCATTACAACATTTTGAAAATATTGGCCAGAAATACGCCAAGTTTATTTCCGCATGTGAAAATACTGCAGCTCTGAAATTATTCTTTCCTCCTAATCCTAACTTCCCACGCATGCAAAAGTGAAATCCTGTACAATATGGCTGCTTTGCATGGTAAAAGCTTGACATTAATATATTACTTTGGAGGATTTAAAAGAAATAAATCTGAATTCTTGAACATGAGCAAGGAAGGTAGGATGACCAATACTCTACCCCCAGTGGCGGACTGGCCAGGGTGTCAGCTTGCCCGATGGCAAGTGGGCCCCTGATAAAGTGGGCCCCCTATATCGAGTGGGCCCCTGATGAAGTGGGCCCCCTTTGTCTCCTGGCAACCAATATTTTTAGACCCAGTCCGCTTCTGTCTACCCCTACTGCTGCACAGCTCCAAACATTGCATACATGCAAACCTGGATTGATTAAAGTAGTCAATTTCCCCCCAAAATAGTACTGGCAAGCACTATTGACCAACATTCAAACTAGAGCTACAATCACTCATAGCATATCATTAAACCCACACTTCCTTGATGGGCAGCACCATTCCATACACAAAGGAAAACAGACAGACTGGTCCCAGAAGAGACTGCAACCTGAAACATTATCTCTGCTCCTCTTTCTACAGTTGTTGTCTCAGATGGTGAGAAAATCCAGCATTTTCAATTTTTAATTCAGATTTCTAGAATCTACAGTTCTTTGATTTCCACACCTGGTCTCTTATCTGCTTAGGGATTTGAATCATTTTTTAAAAACCTGATGTGTCCTACAAGGATTCTTCCCGCAACTACTCAGGAAATGTATTCATTTATTTCTTCTTTAATGCTCTGCGGTGCACAGCCACTCCCTCCTCTGTCCCAGTCTCCACCCTCAATATAATAGACTGAGACCTGGCAAGTTTGATATCTTAAAAATTTGCGACATTTTATTCTATCTAACAGGAAAAAAATGCTGTTTAGCATGGAAAATAATTTTCTTTTCTATTTAATTTTTGCCGATATCCATGCAGTAAAGCAATAATTTCACGTTGTCAATGCAAATGATATCAAATTAAAAGTAGGAAATGTGTATTGAAAAACAAAGGGCTGGAGAAAATCAAAGGATAAGGCAGCATTTGTGAGGGAAGTGTCAGTCAACCTTTCGGGTCGAGACCCTTCATCTGCATTTGAAAAGTAAAGGGGAAATCGCCAGTATAAGACATGCAAGGGGTTGGGGTGGAACAAGAGCTGGCAAATGATAGTTAGATTGTGGTGAAGAAGGGTTGATTGGCTGATAGAGTCAGGTGGAATAAAGAAGGGCGAAGACAATGGTAGAGGTAGGGAGGTAATAAGCAGAGACAGTAAGGGGTTGCAGAAGTGGAATCTGATAAGAAACGAAGAGGTGAACCAAACGGGAGTGTGATGGTGGGCAGATCGGAACAATGGAGGGGAGAGGATTGGGACCTTGTGGGAGGAATGTGTGGCTGGTGAGCAGATGGGGTAGGGGAAGAAGCATCTACATGAGAGGACCTGGATAGATCAGAAGGACAGAGACATGAACAGGAGAGAAGCAGGTAACCTGAAGTTGGGAGAATTCAATATTCACACCAATGGGCTGAAGACTACAAGGTGCTGTTCCTTTAGCTTACGTTTGGCCTCACCCATGGAGGAGGCCACGGACATACAGATCAGTTTGGGAATGAGAAGAGGAATTAAAATCTTGCAACTGGGAGCTTCAAGTGTCTATTGTGGATGGAGCATGTCACATCAAAGCAATCACCTAGTCTGCACCTGCTCTCATTAATGTAGAGGAAGCCACATCAAGACCACCAAATGCAAAAGAATAACGAGGTGCATGTAAATCTCAGTCTTACCTGGAATGGCTGCCTACGTCTCTTTGGTTCCTTTCACTTTCTACAAATCAAAGGTGTAGCTATAGACACGCATGGGCTCCAGCTACACCTGCCTCCTCATTGGTTATGTGTAACAGTCTTTATTGCAAACCTCCTCTAGCATCATGCCCCAACTCTTTCTCAGTGAAATCAATGACTGCATTGGTGCTGAATCCTTTACCCATGAAGAACTCTTAAACCTCATCAACTTTGCTGCTAGAATTCACATAATGTGAATACTGCATTTGCTGCTAGAATTCACATAATGTGAATACTGCATTTGCTGCCCTCAATGTGGCCTCCTCAACATGTGAGACTAAACATCGACTAGGTAACCACTTTGCCTAGTCCCTGTGCTCTGACCTTGATACCTATCGGAAGCTCCCAATTGTCAGTTATTCCCACAGTGATTTGTCTGTCCTCAGCCTCATCCACTGCCAAACCGAAGCCAAATGCAAAGTCATATTCCACCAAATCGGTTGAGCTTTTGCACTTGATTTCAGCATCTGCAATTTTTTGTGTTTCCTGGCAATACGATACGATAGAACTTTATTCATCCAAGATATTCCGCAGTTTGAGGAACATCCTCCCCTCTGAGACTACCTCCCATGAATCCAACACCGCACCCATGACGGAGCCAGCCAATTGCAGCTCGATGTATCATTGACTGCAATTGTCATCTGACGTGTGAATAAATTATCAAATGCTGGCTCTTCAAACTTGTCAATATTGCAGCAAATAAAATTAAATTCTTAAAGCATGCTGTTCTCACAGCGTCAGAGCACTAAACCCACCATTGCCTGGAGTAGCCATTTATCATCCACACTCCACAAATGTACAGGTGTTGACCTCAAGAATACCACCCCACAAACATATCAAGCACAAGCCAGGCACTTTCAGATAAAACCAATTAAAATAGGATCAGTCATTGTTCTAATCTTTCATTACCACACTTAATCCCAACTGCAACAAAAAGGAAACTTGTCAGAAACTTGTAAAAGTTATTTTAATATCTGCAAGGGTGGGGATAAGGGGAAAGAGAGGGTGTGAAACAGCATTCAAAAGAAACAGGTTCTGACCTTAATTTACTATACTGTAAAAATGGGGCAATAGATAAATATAATTATTCAAATTTATTATATTCAAAATCAAGGGCACACTGCAGATCATCGAGTTCAACCGGATATGAAAACAATTTTTTTTTAAAAGGCGTTGAAGTGTAACTGCAAATCAAATAAACATGAAAAATCTATGAAATCCAAAAGTTTAAAATGTCACAAGCTAGTAAATGTAAATGCGTGACATCTTCACGGCTTGGTATGTCCAAAAAACAGAAGACTAGATTGTTAATAAATAAAGTCACATTGTACAGGAAATTAATATCATTGCAACCACAGAAGCTTTGAGTTTACCAAAAATTGACAGTCTGAAAGAAAAAGTGCAGGACTATTTATTTTTCTTTCTTCATAAGAATCCAAATGAAAAGAATAAAAGTATTACCAAAGCAAAGTGACTAGGTGAGAATATTAAGTAACAGTGGGCAGGGAGAAAATTTTAATGATCTAATTGTTCAGTAATAAACTAGTAAACTGACATTCACATATATTCTGAAGGGGCTTGGACATGGTCTTCCTACCAATTCCTTAATTGTATTGTACAGTAGAAAGAACTACAACATGCTCTACCTATATTTTAAACAGGACATTGATCAAAGTTCTGCATTAAAGCTAGCTTCCCTTAAGGGGTAGGAAGGAACTGTGGATGCTGGTTTAAACCGAAGATAGAAACAAAATGCTGGAGTAACTCAGCAGGACAGGCAGCATCTCTGGAGAGAATGAATGGGTGATGTTTTGGGTCAAAACCCTTCTTCAGACAATGGTCTCGACCCGAAACGTCACCCATTTCTTCTCTCCAGAGATGCTGCCTGTCCTGCTGAGTTACTCCAGCATTTTGTGTCTATCTTCTCTTAAGGGGGTCTGTTGTGTGGGAATGAATAGAGATATATTCCAATAAATGCAGCGACAGAGATTCACACAGAGCATAACACTGATAATTTGGAAATTGGTCCTCAAAATGTATGTAATTTAAGCTCAAAGGTTAAATCGAGGAAAGTTGCTGTAAAATTGAAAATGATGAGTAGCTGGATGATTCCAGATATGCACATTGTTTGGATGGCAGAGTTGGTGGGGTAAAAGAAAGGATAACGTGTAGAATTCCTCCGCTTACAATTCGAACCACTACCATTTCTAATTGTAACAACTTGGATCCAGAAGCTCCATTGAAATTTGTCTAATTTGAAAATACTATATTAGATCGGAATTGTGAAATTAGAGGCAGCTCAGAGCAAAATGCATGTATGTGGCCAGAAGCCTGTAACAAGGAATTTAAGGCAGCCAACAATTTAAGGGCCGGCACATGAGGAAAAGAGTGAAGCATTCAATGTTGGTACTAATCAAAATCCAAAGGTTAAATATGAAAGAGACCTAGGAGTTTGAGTAGATCTGACACAAAGTATCGAACTGGAAGCACCATCGACGAAGGCAATAGTATCTTAAAGTAATGAACCAAAATAGGAAAATACTACCAAGCCAGTTTCTGGACTTGAAGACTGTGCCATGAAGAACCACAAAACATCAAACAGTAATGAAAAACAAACTGAAAAACGGGGACTTTTCAGTCTAGAAAGCTCTCCTGGGAATTGCTAAGTTAATAACTTACTAAGATAAATTCAAAATGAATACTTTAAATGGCATCTCAAAATACATTATTTTATGGACTGATTACATCGATGCAAGGTTAAGAGGAGCTCACCAGGAAATAAAAGACAGAACTAGCACTATGTTGTGTAGGGGAGCAGTGAAGAACAAAGTGTTGCTATTCTTTATATACCCCTCAAGGTGTCTAAAGCACTTCAAAACCAATGAAGAACTTTTGACGTGTGATTTACTTGCATAATGTAGGAAATATAATTACTAATAGTTAGATGATGATGAACAAATAATTTGATTTGATGCCATTAGTTAAGGAATAAATATTGGCCCAGGCACTAGAGCCAATAGTTTCCAAAACATTGCCAAGATCTTGTATGTTCATTCAAGAAATCAGTCAAGGCCTCACTAGCATCGTAATACTGACACTTCAACAGCACAGCAATGTTGTCTTAGTATCGATGACCTGGGGGTGGGGGGAGGGAGAGGTTGGCATTACATTTCTAGAAATCAAGCCATATCTCGATTTTCTGTCACGTGCATCCACATAATTCACACATGTATTAAGAAGTGCAAATTAAAAAAAAAAAATGTGTTAATTTATTTACTTTCTTCCCCCACCATAAATTCTTTGAGAGCAGGTATTTTCCATATCTCAAATTTGTGGGCGAGGATCTGTTCATTCGTTCTGGGCAATTTTCCACAACCTGAATGACACAGCATTGGGATATCATCCCAGAATTTTGGTGCTCAAATCTAGGCAGTGACATTGGACACCCAACATCTAGTTCAAAGGGCATAAGCGTCACAGACGATATAATCAACTCTCTCACATAGAAAGATGTTTACCTTTATGTCTCAACTTAATTCCCCTGACATACAAGTGGTTCCCAGATTCAGGAGTCACCAAGCATACAAGGACAGCGTGAAGTGATTTCCCAACAGGATTTCCCCCACTCCCTACAGAGATTTGCTGGCCTATACTCAATCTCTTCCTGGAAGAAACAGCATTAGGAATTGGTGATAATTATGAAAAAGAAAGAGGTATTATGCGACTTTATACAGGAGTGGTGCAACACACTCATTCTCTAGATACAAAGTCACTGTGCCTTCACCTATGGGGATGGGGATGAGTCAGAGTATACAAGAGAGATCGAGCAACTGTCCATATGGTGCCAGCACAATAACCTGGCCCTCAACACCAGCAAAACCAAGGAACTGATTGTGGACTTTGGAAGGAGTAGGATGGGGACCCACAGTCCCGTTTATATCAACGGGTCGATGGTTGAAAGGGTCAAGAGCTTCAAATTCCTGGGCGTGCACATCTCTGAAGATCTTTCCTGGTCCGAGAACACTGATGCCATTATTAAGAAAGCACATCAGTGCCTCTACTTCCTGAGAAGATTACGGAGAGTCGGTTTGTCAAGGAGGACTCTCTCTAACTTCTACAGGTGCACAGTAGAGAGCATGCTGACCGGTTGCATCGTGGCTTGGTTCAGCAACTTGAGCGCCCTGGAGAGGAAAAGACTACAAAAAGTAGTAAACACTGCCCAGTCCATCATCGGCTCTGACCTCCCTTCCATCGAGGGGATCTATCACAGTCGCTGCCTCAAAAAGGCTGGCAGTATCATCAAGGACCCACACCATCCTGGCCACACACGCATCTCCCTACTACCTTCAGGTAGAAGGTACAGGAGCCTGAAGACTGCAACGACCAGGTTCAGGAACAGCTACTTCCCCACAGCCATCAGGCTATTAAACCTGGCTCGGACATAACACTGAACTTTATTAGCCAATACTGTTATTTGCACTTTATCAGTATATTGATTCATGTGTGTATATATTTATAGAATGCCTTGTACTCAATGCCTACTATGTTCTGTTGTGCTGAAGCAAAGCAAGAATGTCATTGTCCTATCAGGGACACATGACAATAAACTCACTCGACTTGACTTGACCTACAGTGGCTTGCAAAAGTATTCATACCCCTTGAACTTTTCCACATTTTGTCACGTTACAACCACAAACGTAAATTTATTTTATTGGGATTTTATGTGATAGACCAACACAAAGTGGCGCATAATTGTGAAGTGGAAGGAAAATGATACATGGTTTTCAAATTTTTTTACAAGGAGCTGCAGAGATCCACAGCTCAGGTGGGAGAATCTGTCCACAGGACAACTATTAGTCGTGCACTCCACAAATCGGGCCTTTATGGAAGAGTGGCAAGAAGAAAGCCATTGTTGAAAAAAAGCCATAAGAAGTCCCGTTTGCAGTTTGCCACAAGCCATGTGGGGGACACAGCAAACATGTGGAGGAAGGTGCTCTGGTCAGATGAGACCAAAATTGAAGTTTTTGGCCTAAATGCAAAACGCTATGTGTGGCGGAAAACTAACACTGCACATCACCCTGAACACACCATCCCCACTGTGAAACATGGTGGTGGCAGCATCATGCTGTGGGGATGCTTTTCTTCAGCAGGGACAGGGAAGCTGGTCAGAGTTGATGGGAAGATGGATGGAGCCAAATACAGGGCAATCTTGGAAGAAAACCTGTTAGAGTCTGCAAAAGACTTGAGACTGGGGCGGAGGTTCACCTTCCAGCAGGACAACGACCCTAAACATACAGCCAGAGCTACAATGGAATGGTTTACATCAAAGCATATTCATGTGTTAGAATGGCCCAGTCAAAGTGCAGACCTAAATCCAATTGAGAATCTCTGGCAAGACTTGAAAATTGCTGTTCACAGACGCTCTCCATCCAATCTGAATGAGCTTGAGCTATTTTGCAACGAAGAATGGGCAAAAATTTCAGTCTCTAGATGTGCAAAGCTGGTAGAGACATACCCCAAAAGAATAGCAGCTGTAATTGCAGCGAAAGGTGGTTCTACAAAGTATTGACTCAGGGGGGCTGAATACTTTTGCATGCCACACTTTTCAGTTTTTTATTTGTAAAAAAATTTGAAAACCATGTATCATTTTCCATCCACTTCACAATTATGCACCACTTTGTGTTGGTCTATCACATAAAATCCCAATAAAATACATTTACGTTTGTGGTTGTAACGTGACAAAATGTGGAAAAGTTGAAGGGGTATGAAAACTTTTGCAAGCCACTGTATGTCAATGTCCTGCATACAAGCAACACAATACTAATTCACTGTTGAGCTAAGAATCTTCCAGCATTCAAGAACCATGCACTTACCAGAGATAATATTATGAGTAGGAACACTGTACCTAGAGGTGTCTGAAAACAATACGAATATGTGATTATGATTGAGCTTTACATACGTTAAGATTTAAAACTGGGCACATAAATTTCAGAAAGACCTGATGAATACATTTCCTTTCAAAGAAAAGGCGACATTAACTGAAACATCACAAAAAATGGAAAGTTCACATCAATTGTTTTGATGCTCCATTGAATAGTCACAATGAGATCAATATTTGCTCCCTGAATGTACTTGGCAAAGCTGAAGAATATTACTAAAGAAATCTATTATACAAAATGTATTATACAAAAGTCATAATTCTCCCATCCAGACTAAGCTAACTCTGAGGAGAGCAACGCTGTCATATTCCCATGCAGGTCCCCACAGTTCTACGAATTATTCTGTTGTCCTTATCCAGTTCCCTTTTCAACCCTGATTGATTCTGTTTTATCGCCGCTCTAGGCACTGGATTTTATTACCTGCTCATAACCCGAGTTAAGTTCTTTACATGGTCAGAAAAATCATATGAAAAACATTTATCTACTTACTCGTCGCGCCACCTGTGCCAACAAAAGGCAAGCTTCCCTTTGAGAGTAGGCAGTGCCTCCGACAATAAAGGCTTCAGAAGACCACAGAATTTATTTGAAAGATTCCACGCAACATGTTTTTCCATCAAAGGGTTAATATCCCAAAAGTTCTCTTCCGGATGTTGTGCAGAATTAAATCAGTTTTAATTTTTAATGATCGCTTCTAGATCCTCAAAAACAAAACGATCAAGATCGCTAGCCACACCCAACTATTGAACACCTCGCCTTACAATCAACACCAAGAGCTGAACCAGACGTATTTTTTCCCAGTAACAACCGGCTATACCACGTACGTTTGACACATTCCTCAGCTGGAGATACTAGCATTGGGGGGGTGGGGAGTCCAAGCTGCAGGGATACACACCCAGCGAAGAATGGTTAAAGGTTAGGGTCTAAACTTGAAATCTCGCCACCCGGGGAACACTTAACCCCCTTCCTGCTCTCTGTCTGCCGCCATTCGCCCCTTGAGTTGCCCAGTTTTTTCCCCCGAACACAAAGAGAGGGAGGGAGGGAGGGAGGGAGGCGTCAGCGACGGGAATGAGCGGAGGCTCTGCTCCTCTGGAGAGCGTTGGCCTCAGACATGGGAGTCGGGATTCAGCAGAAGCCGCGGCTCTCGTCTACAATCCCTTCAAAATCAATTGAACTGTGGTATACAAGAGCGTTTCTAATCCTTGCTTCCCTCGGCAATCCTTGAATACAATGCAACGAGACAGATACCCGAGAGAAGTTACAATCTTTAAAAGTTCAAAGCCCGATCGCCGCTCGCACCCCAACTTCATTTTAACTTTCCCCGCCCTCCTCCCGTGTAATCTTTCGGATTACAAAAATCGCTAGGGGGGGGAATAACTACACAGAACGATCAAAATTGACCTGCTCATTAAAGCAGATATAGTTTACCTTTTATTTCGGAGTGCGGCACAGCCTGAGAGTGAAGAAAGGTGAGCAGCTCACATGATCCTGTGTTTAATCCAGAGGCGAGAGAAAGAGGGAGGAAGAGGGAGGGGTAGAGAGACTCACCTGTGGGCGATGCACACATCCGCTCCGAGTAACAACGACACGAGGAACAGGAAACGGAATCGTCCGATTCCTTGCGAATAACGAGGAAGAGAAAGCCACCCATCGCCTGGCTGCCGGGGCCCGAGTTACGGCGCTGCGCTGGCCCAGCGCTTTGTTGTCGAAGGGCGGCTGCTCGATGGAGCAGGCTGGGTCTGCTGCTACTTTTAACGGTGGCGCTGGAAATGCCAAAGGAGCAGTGGGAATTCTCCCCCCGGCCTCCCCGCTCTCCCCCGATCCCTGACACAACTTGACGTTTCGTCCGCCGTGGCTTTGTTGCAAATGTGGCTCTGGTTACGAGTGACTGGACGCGCACACACTGGCTCGCATTCCATCCAGTCAGATGTGCATTTATTTTGGTAAATTTATCATTCGTTGATTTATTTTTATTAAAAAAATAGTTCCTCTTTCCCCGCCCTCCCACACCCTCCGCTGCCTGGTCGCTTCACCCGAACGCTGAGATGGGATGGAGACAAGGCACCGGCGATACTGGCATTTTTTAAGCAGGAAACAAAGTGTTCCCATCGGGCCAGGAATTGTTTTTCTTAAATGTCCAAACGCAATCGATGTGAGATTTTAGGAGAATTGGGGGACTACTGAAAGTTCAGACGTTAAATGAAGGGAATGTAATAAATTGTCTGAGTTTCAAATTGGGAAAGTGGAAAATTCCCTGCAAACAAATCCGGGAGTGCGTGGGCGTTCGATGTAACCCTGGTCAGAGTACAACGTCGATGTTTTTCAACCCAGTGTTCCTTGTGTTAAAATGTCTTTGTTCATGCTGTGGATTTGCCGCGCTTATCATCTACCCTTTGTCCCGGAACAGAGGACGCTGTTAACTATAAACATTACTGGTGTGGTAGGACGAGACTCCCAACTTTTGCTGAACATCCAGCAGTGTTCTGCTCCAGTGGCATATCTGGCCCATGTTGCCAACCACCTGTTCTTCCCAGCACGGTGGGTCCATATTCTGGCTCTGCCTCAATACCTGGCCCACATTTCTTGATCCCTAGCTTCAGGAATATTTGAAGATATACCTCCGAGTTGGTACAAACATGCTCTATTACAAAGTAGTGATTCCTCACCGAAGATAGACACAAAATGCTGGAGTAACGGGACAGACAGCATCTCTGGCGAGGAATGGGTAACGTTTCGGGTCAAGACGTCTCTTCCCTGAAACGTCACCCATTCCATCTCTCCAGGGATGCTGCCTGTCCCACTGAGTTGCTCCATAATTTTGGCTATCTTTGGTTTAAACCAGATTCAGCACTTCCTTTCTAAACAGTAATTCCTCACCAATATGCTACAAGATATAAAAGCTTAAAAGCACCAACCAACAGCTTCAGAATCGAGTTTCACTTTACCACTTTATTGGTACACGTGACAATAAACAGACCTTTGAAACCTTTGAGAAACAACTTCTTGCCCAGTTATCAGATTACTAAATGGTCCCCCTAAGCTAGTTAGTAGGTAGACACAAAATGCTGGGGTAATTCAGCAGGACGGGCAGTTTCTCTGGAGAGAAGGAATGGGTGACGTTTTGGGTCGAGACCCTTCTTCAGACTGACAGCTAGTTAGTAGTCCTGACTTTCCAACTTATCTCATTGCATAAATTGGACATAGCCTCCTTAACACTAATGCTATAATTCCCTTAAACTATATTCTGCAATTGGTATTTTTCTCTTTGCACTACCTGTTGGACATGTGGCTGGCTTGATTGTACTGGTGTAGACTATGACTTGACAACAGTTTTTTTTACTGTATCTTGGTACACGTGGCGATAAATGAACAAATCTGGACTACTTACAGCAGGCACTTGAAAGATACCAATGCCAAATCCAATAAATTCATTGGAAGACTAGACCAAGTGCAGACCAACGGGTCTGCTCCCCCAACGCTAGATTCCACCACTCACCTGTTCCCCCATCGCAATATTACACCACTCACACATAACCCCCAACTGTGCAGGCACGGCTCATTTCTCCTCATCCCCCAGCACTCCCTCCTCCTCCTCTTCACCCTCCCTCTTCAATCCCTAGAGAGGTGGTAGAGAGGGAGAGGGAGTAGAGGGGGAGGGGGTAGAGACGGAGGGGAGGGGGTAGGGAGGGTGGAGAGAGAGGGTGGGAGTGAGGGTAGATAGGGCGGGGGCATCTCCCTCCTCCACATCCCCCCCCATCTCCCTCTACCACCCCAGTCCCCACCCCATCTCCCTCCTCATTTCCCTCATCCTCCTCCCCTCACTCACATTCCTTGCCCCAGGACCTACCCAGGTCGTAGAGCAGCGCCAAGGCCTGAAACTCAGCCTGGTTCTCCTGCTCAGCCCGGCCCTGGCTGTAGACTCCAGCCATCAGCTCGGCCGCCGCCTGGGCTCCAGTGCAGGCCCCGACTTCATCTCTGGGCTCGTCCCTGATCCCGGACCCAGACTCATCCTTGGTTTCAGCAGCGGCTTCTTTCTAGGCCCCGGTCACGGCCCCATCCCAAGCCCGGGGCTCGTGCTCACTCCGGCTCGAGCACCAGGCTCGGCTCCAGCCAGGGCCCGCGGCACCACCCTCGCCAGCAGGTGTCGGGCACCGGCAGCCACCGCTGGAGTGCCCCTCCCTCCCGGAGTGTCCCGTCCTGCCTTGCGAGTGCATTGTGACGTCACTCTGGGGGTTTTTCCGAAATGGGTGAGTTTTTGGGGCTGTTTTTAAAATTTAAAGGATTAATATTGTAAATATAGGTGGGAATGCGACGGGAAAATGTTTGTCGCCATGACAGGAAAAATGTGAGTAGGATATGTGACAATGGGAAGGCTGTGGCCTAGCGTCTGGAAGAAAATAGGAAAAGCAGATTGACACATCGTCAGCACAAACACAAACAATAGGAAGAGTTTTAGTATTATAGAGATTACATGAACCAACATTAGTATCCTCTCAGAGGTAAAAATCCTAATTCCACTTGGTCAAGGCCATTTGGCCATGTTCACATCATCCATTTGCATGGCACCTGACATGGCTCCAAGCTGTCATGGGACAGAGAAAAATAACTGATGTGCTCAAAGCCTCCTGAGAATCCCTGTCCCATGTCACTCAAAGTCGAGGAATAGAAGAGAACCCATGGTATTACAGGGAAATACTAGCATGGATAAAAGGTTGGCTGAATGGCAAAGAGTGGGAATAAAGGAGGCTTTTTCTGGTTGGCTGCCAGTGACTAGTTCTGCAGGTTTGGTGTTGAGACCACTACTCTTCACCTTGTATATTAATAATTTGGACTATGGAATTGATGGCTTTGTCCCCAAATTTGCAGATGATATGAAAATATGTGGAGGGGCAGGTAGTGTAGAAGAAGCAGGGAGTCTGCAAAAGGATTTAGACAGGTTAGAAGAGTGGACAAAGAACTAGCAGATGGAACACAATGTAGCAAAATGTGCGGTCATGCATTTTGGTAGTAGGAATAAAGACGCAGACTATTCCCTACATGAGAGAATTCAGAAATCAGAGGTGCAAAAGGACTTGAGAGTGAAGGTGCAGGATTCCAAAAAGGTTAATCTGTAGGTTAAAATTGGTGGCAAGGAAGTCAAATGCAATGTTAGCATTCATTTCGAAAGGACTAGAATATAAAGCAAATATATAATGCTGAGATTTTATATGGATCTGGTCAGACGACATCTGGAGTAATGGGTTAATGTATAAGGTGCGTTTGAAGGCTCTGTGCCTGTACCTGCTGGAGTTTAGAAGGATGAGGGGAGATCTCATTTAAATTTACCAGTTAGTGAAAGGCTTGGATAGAGTGTATGTGGAGAGGATGTGGAGATTTCAGGACCAGAGGGCACAGCCTCAGAATAAAAGGACATACTTTTAGAAAGGAGATGAGGAGGAATTTCTTTAGCCATAGTATGGTGAATCTGTGGAATTCATTGCCAAGGACATCTATGGAGGCCAAGTCATTGGGCATTTTTAAAGCAGAGATTGACAGGTTCTTGATTAGTAAGGATGTCAAAGGATACAGTGAGAAGGCAGGAGAATGGGGTTAAGGGAAAGATAGACCAGTCATGATTGCATGTGGGGAGTAGACTCAATGTGCCAAATGGTCTAATTCTGCTCTTATGAACACAAGTACATGCATAAGGAGCACATAGAGGTCCTGCGTAAAAGGCAAAAGGAAAAGAATCTCACAAATCATTCATCCATCCACATCATTAGGCACTTTCTGCCTCATCTGTAGAAAAGTTTACAATTCTCACATTTGCATCATGTTGATTCAGAATGTGGCATTTGGAGGTTATCAGCCACACAAAATCCAACAAATTGATTGATATCCAGTTTGAGTTTTGCTAGGACCAGCAGGCTTCAGATAATGATTCAACCATGGATCTAAGGGGCTGAAATCCAGAGATGTGGTACGAGTGACTGGCCTTGACAGCCAGAGCATTTCACCAAATATGGCATCCGGAATTATATATTGCACAAAGAGACCAATCGCTCTAATCAAAGGACATATTAGTGGGAGTTACACAGGGCATTAACCGTGGCGCAACCATTTTCAGCTGCTTCCTAGTAACCTACTATAAGATTTTTGCTACTGTTACGCAATGTTAATTCCATTCCCAGGACTTCAGCAAATGATGCAGTCTATGTCAATATGCAGCAAGATATAGACACCATTCAGGCATGGGATGATTGGTGGCAAAGATTAGAGGTCAACTTTGGATTAAATTAAAACCCAATTCAACCACATCTAAACTGATCCCAACCCAAGTAATTATATTTCCATACCCGACTCTGCTTGGAAGTATATACCACCAAGGACAGTCAAACTCAGTTGTTTTAATTTTCCAGCTTAAGTTCCTCTAACTTTTAAATTTATTCAGCAAACCCCCGTCTTCCACATCTAACTTTGCTTTTTTCCCCTTCAATGTGGTTCCTATTTGCCCGATAGGATGGTTTAAATCCTACCCAATGGGTTTCCAAAACTAATTTTCCAGCACTGTTGAGACACAATCCAGTCAGTTTGTAAAAGTCTGAAATCCATCAGAACTCAGTGATGTTCTTGACTCTAATACCAAGGAGGCAATATACCATACTGGAATCACTGATGTGGCATCAGAAACACCTACTTACCCACAATTGTAAGCATTTAAATTGTAGGGTGACCCAAACCTGGAGTATTTTTTCTATGTGATCTCCAGCCTTATGGATGCACTATAGTAATGCCAGTTGCTTCTAAATTCTGAAATTTGGATTTTTAGCTTCTTCATTGAAGTAAATCTTTCCAAGACGCAAGAAGTATCTTGGCTTTCTATTTAGTACAGCTGACAGCAATTAATGGGACTAAAGATCCCTGCTGGCCTCTATGTACCAGAATAAATGCTACAAATCTAGTGATTGTCTATAGTCAACATGTCCTTAACAATAAGCTGTATTGCTCAATTTTTTTTTTTTTTACAATCTTAATCTGTTTATTTTTAATGTAAAATATTACATGTTACTGTCCCTAGTTTCCTTAATTTAAACCATATCCTTGTCAAAGAAGGACAAACAAAATTGTGATCCTCAACAACCCGCTTTCTGCTATTCTCTGATGTTTGTTATATACTCAAACCAGGGAACAAATAGAGTTTTACTCCCAATACTGCCCTCAGGGTAGGTTGATCTTGGCCTCGGGCTTCAAGCCTCAGGCTATATTAATGCACCTTGCTGCTTGCAATTCCCCAAGTAGATTGTTTTTACTGCTATTGTTTGGGTCATTTGAGTGAAGATTAGCATTAAAAAGGGATTTCTCTTTCCACTTCTTTAAACATATGTGGTTGCCAGTCTAAAATTGTTCAGTTGCATTTCTGTCACTGGGAAAAATTTGGTTCCTGTTATTTCAGGTGAATCCTTTCAACCTCCTACCTTATTTCTGACTCCCAATCCACTGTTCACTAGCTTGATATCCAAAATAAACCAACAGTCTTGAAACTGCTCCACAGTTGCCATGGCTCAGATTTGACACTCAGATGTTCTTCCATCCACTGCTTTTTCATAAAACTAGCAACAAAACAACTGCCAACATCAAGCCTGATTGCATCCACTAATTAAACAGCCAGGTAATTGCCTGCCAGATCTTACAGCTGTCCCATTTTCACAGCTGCAAGAACATCCCGGGGAGTAGAATAGAATCCTCCAAGATTTCTCTACTTAGCCTATTCAGGTGCTTTCATCCACAAACAGAATTCAGACTTATTTGCATCCAGATAAAAGGTGTCCATATGGCTGATTCTGTATCCTCTGATGCCTCCCTTCTCCCAGCTCCATAACTGACAACATTTCCTCCTGCCTTCCCACCCAATAATCCAGCTTCCGTGCAATATCTACCCAGCTCTTGTTATGTTCATTTCATACAAAGTCCACACTCGTTTCTTTACTTCCCTCTTCACTACCGTCTCCAAATAAACTACCCTGCATTAACCCCATGGTCACTAACATTATCAACCCAATTTTATTTTTCAACAACATCTCCCCCTTCTTCCATCACAAGTATTATAATGCTCCTGGCCTCAAGCCTGATTCTCCAATTTTACATCCCACCAAAATCAATAGAAAAAATAAGATCTCATGCCTTAATGACTATCATCCAGTGGCCTTGACATCCACCATCACGAAGTGCTTCGAGATACTGGTCATGGCACAAGTTAAATCCAGCCTACCATGTAGCCTTGATCCACTGCAGTTCGCCTACCGCCGCAACAGGTTCTTCTCTGGCCCTACATTCATCCCTAGAATACCTGGATAAGAAGGACACCTATGTTGGACTCCTGTTCATCATCTATAGCTCTGCTTTCAATGCCATTATCCTGACCAAGCTCATCTCCAAACTCGTGGAACGGAGTCAGCACTCCCCACTGCAACTGCATCCTTGCCTTCCTGACCGACAGATCATAATCAGTGAGGATAGGTGACAAATCATCTTCTATGATAATTCTCAACACTGGTGCCCCACAAGGATGCATTCTCAGCCCCCTACTATTCATCTTATACAATCATGACTGCACAGCCAAGTACCAATCTAGGCCATTCGGTCCTTTGAGCCAGCACCACCATTCACTATGAACATACACAATCAGTACCCCATTCCTGCCTTCTCCCCATATCCCTTGACTCCGCTATCTTGCAGAGTATCTAACTCTCTCTTGAGAGCATCCAGAGAATTGGCCTCCACCGCCTTCTGAGGCAGAGAATTCCACAGATTCACAACTCTGGGTGAAAAAGTTTCTCCTCATCTCTGTTCTAAATGGCCTACCCCTTATTCTTAAACTGTGGCGCCTGGTTCTGGACACCCAACATTGGGAACATGTTTCTTGCCTCTAGCGTGTCCAATCCTTTAATAATCTTAGGTACACAAAAATGCTGGAGAAACTCAGCGGGTGCAGCAGCATCTATGGAGCGAAGGAAATAGGCAACGTTTTGGGCCGAAACCCTTCAGACTGATCGGGGGTGGGGAGAAGAAAGGAAAAAGGCGGAGGAGGAGCCCGAGGGCTGAGGGATGGGAGGAGACAGCCCGAGGGCTGAGGAAGAGGAGGAGACAGCAAGGGCTAACAGAATTGGGAGAATTCAATGTTCATGCCCCCAGGATGCAGACTCCCCAAGCGGAATATGAGGTGCTGTTCCTCCAATTTCCGGTGTTGCTCGCTCTGGCCATGGAGAAGACCCAGGGCAGAGAGGTCGGATACGGAATGGGAGGGGGAGTTGAAGTGCTGAGCCACTGGGAGGTCAGGTTAGTTATTGCGGATCGAGCGGAGGTGTTCGGCGAAACGATCGCCAAGCCTCCGCTTGGTCTCACCGATGTAGATCAGCTGACATCTAGAGCAGCGGATGCAATAGATGAGGTTGGAGGAGATGCAGGTGAACCTCTGTCGCACCTGGAATGACTGCTTGGGTCCTTGAATGCAGTCGAGGGGAGAGGTGAACGGACAAGTGTTGCATCTCTTGCGGTTGCAAGGGAAAGTGCCCGGGGAGGGGGTGGTACGGGAGGGAAGGGAAGAATTGACAAGGGAGTTACGGAGGGAGCAGTCTTTGCAGAAGGCAGACAATGGGGGGAGATGGGAAGATGTGGCGAGTGGTGGGGTCACGTTGGAGGTGGCGAAACTGACGGAGGATTACTTGTTGTATGTGATGGCTGGTGGGGTGAAAGGTGAGGACTAGGGGGACTCTGCCCTTGTTGCGAGTGGGGGGATGGGGAAAGAGAGCAGTGTTGCGGGGTATGGAAGAGACCCTGGTGCGAGCCTCATCTATGGTGGAGGAGGGGAACCCCCGTTCCCTGAAGAATGAGGACATTTCAGATGCCCTGGTGTGCCTACTTTAATAATCTTATATGTTTCAATAAGATATCCTCTCATCCCTCTAAATTCCAATGTATACAAGCCCAGTCGCTTCATTCTATCGACATTTGACAGTCCCACCATTCCGGGAATTAACCTTGTAAACGTACGCTACGCTGCACTCCCTCAATAGCAAGAATGTCTTTCCTCAAATTTGGAGACCAAAACTGCACACAATACTCCAGGTGTGGTCGCACTAGGGCCCTGTACAACTGCAGAAGGACCTCTTTGCTCCTATGTTCAACTCCTCTTGTTATGTAGGCCAACATGCCATTAGCTTTCTTCACTGTTTGCTGTACGTGCATGCTTACTTTCAGAGACTGATGAACAAGGACCCCCAGATCTCATTGTACTAGCCCCTTTTCCCAACTTGACACCATTCAGATAATAATCTGCCTTCCTGTATTTGCCACCAAAGTGGATAACCTCAGATTTATCCACATTAAATTGCATCTG
This sequence comes from Malacoraja senta, assembly GCA_038087875.1. Classification (NCBI taxonomy): domain Eukaryota; kingdom Metazoa; phylum Chordata; class Chondrichthyes; order Rajiformes; family Rajidae; genus Malacoraja; species Malacoraja senta. Next base: position 13,036,777 of record CM075985.1, on the reverse strand, counting down.
CCATGCATCTGCCCACTCACCCAAGTCACCCTGCATCCTCATAGCATCCTCCTCACAGTTCACTGGGGAGACTTTAAACTAGAACGGTTGGAGGGATGGACTCAAATAGAGAAAGCTAGTGTGTGAGGCAGGAGGCAGAGAACGGAAGCACTCAGACCTAACATATAGGGGGGAAAGAAGAAAAAGATAATAAACAGAGAATAAGAGGTGGTGGGTTTCTTAAATGTGTGACCAGAGAGACAGTGGGGTGTAAAATGAGGGTAGAAGCAATAGGTAGCAAGGTGAAAAGTAAAAGTGGCAGGCAGACAAATCCAGGGCAAAAATCAAAAAGGGCCATTTTTCAACATAATTGTATATGGGGTAAGAGTGTTGTAAAAACAAGCCTGAAGGCTTTGTGTCTCAATGCAAGGAGCATTCGTAATAAGGTGGATGAGTTCAATGTGCAGATAGCTATTAATGACTATGATATGGTTGAGATCACGGAGACATGGCTCCAGGGTGACCAAGGCCGGGAGATGAACATCCAGGGATATTCAATATTCAGGAGGGATAGAGAGAAAGGAAAAGGAGGTGGGGTAGCATTGCTGGTTAGAGAGGAGATTAACGCAATAGAAAGAAAGGACATTAGCTTGGAGGATGTGGAATCGATATGGGTAGAGCTACGAAACACTAAGGGGCAGAAAACGCTAGTAGGAGTTGTGTACAGACCACCTAACAGTAGTAGTGGAGTTGGGGATGGCATCAAACAGGAAATTAGAAATGCATGCAACAAAGGTAAAACAGTTATAATGGGTGACTTCAATTTACATATAGATTGGGTGAATCAAATTGGCAGGGGTGCTGAGGAAGAGGATTTCTTGGAATGTATGCGGGATAGTTTTCTAAACCAACATGTAGAGGAACCAACGAGAGAGCAGGCTATTCTAGACTGGGTATTGAGTAATGAGGAAGGGTTAGTTAGCAGTCTTGTTGTGCGTGGCCCCTTGGGCAAGAGTGAGCCTAATATGGTTGAGTTCTTCATTAGGATTGAGAGTGACATAATTAATTCAGAAACAAGGGTTCTGAACTTAAAGAAAGGTAACTTTGAGGGTATGAGACGTGAATTGGCCAAGATAGACTGGCAATTGATTCTTAAAGGGTTGACGGTTGATATGCAATGGAAGGCATTTAAAGGCTGCATGGATGAACTACAACAATTATTCATCCCAGTTTGGCAAAAGAATAAATCAGGGAAGGTAGTGCTTCCGTGGATAACAAGGGAAATCAGGGATAGTATCAAAACAAAAGATGAAGCATACAAATTAGCCAGAAAAAGCAGCCTACCAGAGGACTGGGAGAAATTCAGAGTCCAGCAGAGGAGGACAAAGGGCTTAATTAGGAAAGGGAAAATAGATTATGAAAGAAAACTGGCAGGGAACGTAAAAACTGACTGCAAAAGTTTTTATAGATATGTGAAGAGAAAAAGATTAGTTAAAACAAATGTAGGTCCCTTGCAGTCAGAAACAGGTGAATTGATCATGGGGAACAAGGACATGGCAGACCAATTGAATAACTACTTTGGTTCTGTCTTCACTAAGGAAGACATAAATAATCTGCCGGAAATAGCAGGGAATTGGGGGTCAAATGAGATGGAGGAACTGAGTGAAATCCAGGTTAGCCGGGAAGTGGTGTTAGGTAAATTGAATGGATTAAAGGCCGATAAATCCCCAGGGCCAGATAGGCTGCATCCCAGAGTACTTAAGGAAGTAGCCCCAGAAATAGTGGATGCATTAGTGATAATTTTTCAAAACTCTTTAGATTCTGGAATAGTTCCTGAGGATTGGAGGGTAGCTAATGTAACCCCACTTTTTAAAAAGGGAGGGAGAGAGAAAATGGGGAATTACAGACCAGTTAGTCTAACATCAGTAGTGGGGAAACTGCTAGAGTCAGTTATTAAAGATGGGATAGCAGGACATTTGGAAAATGGTGAAATCATTGGACAAAGTCAGCATGGATTTATGAAAGGTAAATCATGTCTGACGAATCTTATTGAATTTTTCGAGGATGTAACTAGTAGAGTGGATAAGGGAGAACCAGTGGATGTGTTATATCTGGACTTTCAGAAGGCTATCGACAAGGTCCCACATAAGAGATTAGTATACAAACTTAAAGCACACGGTATTGGGGTTTCAGTATTGATGTGGATAGAGAACTGGCTGGCAGACAGGAAGCAAAGAGTGGGAGTAAACGGGTCCTTTTCAGAATGGCAGGCAGTGACTAGTGGGGTACCGCAAAGCTCAGTGCTGGGACCCCAGCTATTTACAATATATATTAATGATTTGGACAAGGGAATTGAATGCAACATCTCCAAGTTTGCAGATGACACAAAGCTGGGGGGCAGTGTTAGCTGTGAGGAGGGTGATAGGAGGCTGCGAGATGACTTGGATAGGCTGGGTGAGTGGGCAAATGCATGGCAGATGCAGTATAATGTGGATAAATGTGAGGTTATCCACTTTGGTGGCAAAAACAGGAAAGTAGACTATTACCTGAATGGTGGCCGATTAGGAAAAGGGGAGATGCAACTGGGTGTCATGGTACACCAGTCATTGAAAGTAGGCATGCAGGTGCAGCAGGCAGTGAAGAAAGCGAATGGTATGTTAGCATTCATAGCAAAAGGATTAGCGTATAGGAGCAGGGAGGTTCTACTGCAGTTGTACAGGGTCTTGGTGAGACCACACCTGGAGTATTGCGTACAGTTTTGGTCTCCTAATCTGAGGAAGGACATTCTTGCCATAGAGGGAGTACAGAGAAGGTTCACCAGACTGATTCCTGGGATGTCAGGACTTTCATATGAAGAAAGACTGATAGACTCGGCTTGTACTCGCTAGAATTTAGAAGATTGAGGGGGGATCTTATAGAAACTTACAAAATTCTTGAGGGGTTGGACAGGCTAGATGCAGGAAGATTGTTACCGATGTTGGGGAAGTCCAGAACAAGGGATCACAGTTTAAGGATAATGGGGAAATCTTTTAGGACTGAGATGAGAAAAACATTTTTTCACACAGAGAGTGGTGAATCTCTGGAATTCTCTGCTACAGAATGTAGTTGAGGCCAGTTCATTGGCTATATTTAAGAGGGAGTTAGATGTGGCCCTTGTGGCTAAAGGGATCAGGGGGTATGGAGTGAAAGCAGGTACAAGATACTGAGTTGGATGATCAGCCCTGATCATATTGAATGGCGGTGCAGGCTCGAAGGGCCGAATGGCCTACTCCTGCACCTATTTTCTATGTTTCACACTGCCACCCAGCTTTGTGTCACCTGAAAATTTGCTAATGTTACTTTTAATCCCTTCATATAAATCATTAATGTATATAGTAAATATCTACGGTCCCAGCACCGAGCCTTGCGGTACCCCACTAGTCACTGCCAGCCATTCTGAAAGGGACCCGTTAATCCCTATGCTTTGTTTCCTGTCTGCCAACCAATTTTCTATCCATGGCAGCACCCAACCCCCAATACCATGTGCTCTAATTTTGCCCTCTATTCTCCTATGTGGGACCTTATCAAAGGCATTCTGAAAGTCCAGGTACACTACATCCACTGGCTTGTCCATTTTCCTAGTTATATCCTCAAAAAATCCCAGAAGTTTAGTCAAGCATGATTTCCACTTCGTAAATCCATGCTGACTCGGACCGATCCTGTTACTGCTACCCAAAGGTGCCGCTATTTCATCTTTTATAATTGTCTCCAGCATCTTCCCCACCACTGATGTCAGGCTAACTGGTCTATAATTCCCTGTTTTCTCTCTCCCGCCTTTCTTAAAAAGTGGGATAACATTAGCTACCCCTCAATCCACAGGTACTGATCCTGAATCTATAGAACATTGGAAAATGATCACCAATGCGTCTCCGATTTCTAGAGCCACTTCCTTAAGTACCCTGGGATGCAGACCATAAGGCCCTGGGGATTTATCAGCCTTCAGTCCCATCAGTCTACCCAACACCATTTCCTGCCTAATGTGAATTTCCTTCAGTTCCTCCGTCACCCTAGGTCCTCTGGCCACTTGTACATCTGGGAGATTGTTTGTGTCTTCCCTACTGAAGACAGGTCCAAAGTACCTGTTCAACTCGTCTGCCATTTCCATGTTCCCCATATTAAATTCACCTGTTACTGTCTTCAAAGGTCCAACTTTGGTCTTAACTAATGTTTTCCTCTTCACATACCTAAAGAAGCTTTTACTATTCTCCTTTATATTCTTGGCTAGCTTACCTTCGTACCTCATCTTTTCTCCCCGTATAGCCTTTTAAGTTATCTTCTGTTGCTCTTTAAAAGTTTCCCAATCCTCAGATTTCCCGCTCATCTTTGCTATGTTATACTTCTTCTCTTTTATTTTTACACAGTCCTTGACTTCCATTGTCAGCCACGGTTGCCCCTTACTCCCCTTAGAAATTTTCTTCCTCTTTGGAATGAACTGATCCTGCACCTTCTGTATTATTCCCAGAAATACTTGCCATTGTTGTTCCCTGCTAGGGTATCTATCACTGTCATCCCTGCTAGGGTATCTTTCCAGTCAACTTTGACCAGCTCCTCCCTCATGGCTCCATAGTCCCCTTTGTTCAACTATAATACTGACACTTCCGATTTTCCCTTCTCCCTCTCAAATTGTAGATTAAAACATCATATTATGGTCACTACCTCCTCATGGCTCCTTTACCTCGAGTTCCCTTATCAAATCTTGTTCATTACACAACACTAAATCCAGAATTGCCTTCTCCCTGGTAGGCTCCAGTACAAGCTGCTCTGAGAATCCATCTCAGAGGCACTCCACAAACTCCCTTTCTTGGGGTCCAGTACCAACCTGATTTACCCAGTCTACCTGCATGTTGAAATCTCCCATAACAACCGTAGCATTACCTTTGTGACATGCCAATTTTAACTCTTGGTTTAACTTGCACCTTATATCCAGGCTACTGTTTGGGGGCCTGTAGATAACTCCCATTAGGGTCTTTTTACCCTTACAATTCCTCAGTTCTATCCATACTGACTCGACATCTCCTGATTCTATGTCACCCCATCAAGGGACTGAATTTCATTCCTCACCAACAGAGCTACCCCACCCCCTCTGTCCACCTGTCTGTCTTTTAGATAGGACGTATACCCTTGAATACTCAGTTCCCAGCCCTGGTCCACTTGCAGCCATGTCTCTGTAATTCCCACAACATCTTACTTGCCAATTTCTAACTGAGCCTCAAGCTCATCCACTTTATTTCTTATACCGTGCATTCATCTATCTATATAATTAAAAGTCTCATCTTGACGACTTCCTGTCTGCGCTGTATATTGATTTTAGAAAAAACTCTACCCTGTATCGCTGTGGTTTTTGGCCATCTTACTCACAGTCCTCCTCCGCTGAGCCAGTCCTGAGGATTTTTCCCATCGATGAAAAATATAAAAGTTATGAGTGTTTAAAAAACCTTGAGATCAGCTGATTGGTCCTCTCACCTGTCAATCACCGCAATGAAGTTAACACCCCTTCCCGGGGGGGTGCAGGACTATAAAACACCGGATGCCTGGACGTGAGTCAGTCACTCTGCAAGATCGCGAGGGAGAGGCCACGACTGTCATTCTAAGCTATGAATCAACTGAACTGTGAGTCTGCAATGCACTTGCAATAAATGATTTGTTAGCCCTTAATGACAATGCCATGAGTTGTTTGGCCTGCTGCCCTGCCTGTGCTTGAAAATGCAATGCTTAATTGGAAATGAAATGAAATAAAATGACAATGCCATGAGTTGTTTGGCCTGCTGTCCTGCCTGTGCTTGAAACTGCAATGCTTTATTAGGTCCGACTGTGTTTGGAAGGAATAAATGCTTTATTAGGTCTGACTGTGTTTGGAAGGAATAAATGCTTTATTAGGTCCGACTGTGTTTAGTCCAAAAGTCCCGCTCATTTCGTAACTTCCGCTTAGTGGACAGGTCGTGCTGATTGCGTAATTTCCGGTGAGTGCAGAGGTCGCGCTGATTGCGGAGGTGCTGCTGACTGCGGAAGCCCCACAGTGGAGAGGCCGCGTTCAGCCATGTGAGTAGATTCAAGAAAGTTTACTATCATATATATGGTGAGTCAGTGTGTTTGTGTGTGAGTATGAGTGTGTGTGTGTGTGAGTCTGAGTGTGTGTGTGTGTGTGTGTGAGGGTATGTGTGTGCGTGTGAGTGTATGTGTGTATGTGTGAGAGTATGTGTGAGTGTGTGTGAGTGTGTGTGTGTGCGTGTATGTGTGAGTGTATGTGTGTGAGTGAGTGTATGTGTGTGAGGTGGAGAGTGTGTGTGTGTGTATGTGTGTGTGTGAGTGAGTGTATGTGTGTGAGGTGGAGAGTGTGTGTGTGTGAGTGTGTGTATGTGTGTGAGTCTGTGTATGTGTGTGAGTGTGTGTGTATATTGGAATTGGTGGAGAGGTGGAATATTGCGTTGGGGGCCAGCCCTCCCGTGTGAAGCTGGGACCCAACGGGTCCTACTTAGTCTAGTACATAATACTTTTAATCCATTACTCCCCTCACCTTTCACATCGATTCCCATTTCACTTGGCCATACTCTCCTATCCCTTCCTGAGAAAACAACCTCTCCCCCAATGTCAGCAAGATAAAAGAGATTGTGATTGACTTCAGGAAGCAAAGTAGTACCACACCGGGATAGGCAGCATCTCTGGAGAGAAGGAATGGGTCACGTTCGGGGTCGAAACCATTCTTTAGACATAACCTGGTCAGTCTGAAGAAGGGTCTCGACCCAAAACGTCACCCATTCCTTCTCTCCAGAGATGCTGCCTGTCCTGCTGAGTTACTCCAGGAGTTTGTTTCTATCTTCGGTTTAAACCAGAATCTGCAGATCCTTCCTACACAATGCCACACGTCAATGGCACCAAAGTAGAGATGGTCAAAATATTCAAGTTCCTAGGAATAAATATCACCAGCAATTTGTCCTGGACCAGCCACATCGAAGCTATGGCTAAGAAAGCATACCAACGTCTCTACTTCCTGAGAAAGTTTAGTAAGTTCGGCATGTCCCCAACAACCCTCACTGACTTCCACAGATGTGGGGTTTAATGCATTCTATCGGGATGTGGACGTAGCACAGACCTTCATGCAAACCAACCTCCCTTCCATTGAATTCATCCACACTTCACACTTTCCCGGCAAGGCCACTAGCATAATCAAGTACCAATCTCACTCTGGTCATTCTTCTCCCCACTCCCATCGGGAAAGAGGTACAGAAGTTCGAAAACACTTATCTACATATTCACGGACAGTTTCTTTGCAGCTGTTATCAGGCAACTGAATGGTCCTCCCATCAGCCAGAGTGCAGTCCTGACCTCCCATCTATCTCATTGGAGACCTTTGAACTATCTTTAATCAAACTTTATCTTGCAATAGATATTGTACTCTTTATCCTTTATCTGTGCACTATGGACAGCTTGATTGTAATCATGTATACTCTTTTCTTTGACTGGATAGCATGCAAACAAAATGTTTTCACTCTACCTTGGAACAAGTGACAATAATAAACTAAACTAAATAGCAATTTTTCCTGCCCTAATAAGATTTGTTCAAACTCCATTCTAGAATTTGAGTACATAACAATGAGAATTCTTGTCCATAATATTTGACATGTGTTAAGACTTGGTCAGTGTTTTAACATAAACAAAAATAAGAGCAATTGATCTTCATCTCATAAGATTTGTTGAATATTGTGTGCAAAATGATTATAATGTTTGCCAATATGAGTCACTAAATTTCAATATTGTTTATTATGTAACACTTTGAAGACATTCCTGAAAAATAAATATTACTAAAGCACTAAGCAAATATGATATAAATTATCATAAATATGATAATTTGATCTATCGTGCTCCCTCCATCCACTAAGATTTTAAAGTTCCACTACTTTGAACCACAGCATTATTCAATTACTTTATCAATGAATCATGTTTTGCCACCATCATTCTATATATTAATTTAATTAACTTACTGGTCACATTTTTGGGTGTAGAATTTTATTACAAGATCTAAATATACCCTTCTCTCATTTGAATCTAAGCCTCTTTGTTCTATTTCAGGCATTTCCTTTAATTATATCAACTTAACTTTTTATACACCCTTAACAATATTTATCTATATCATATAACTATTAAATGTCTGATCTTGTATGTGTATTTATTTGCGTGTGTGTGTGTTTGTGTGTAATCATATCTTCGCAAAAAATCTACACGGTAACGATAACATTTTTACATATTCCGGTACACATTTTCCCCGTCGAGTCCAAAACTACTGATCTGAAAATGTAATGCTTTATTTCTCGACATTACTGAAAATGTTAAAAAATACTTGAATTTAAAATGGTTTTTACTGTTAAAATCATTGCTCACAGCTTCCAACACACTTCGATACAAAGTTGCAAGACAGGAACACTCTGAACTTTTCAGCTCAATGGCATCTCACAGCAAGTGCACCCAACATTTGCAACAATGTTGCCATCATAGCTCCTGGCAGGACAGGAGGAGGAGGGTCAATTGGTATTGCAATTGGGGAGGTGCTATTGGGATTTTTTTTTCAAGTCCAGTGCTGGGGAAGGCTCACGTGCTATGATCTTTGCTGAGGAGTGCTCGAATCTTACCTTCGGCAACGGGTTGAGTTGGAGAACCACACCTCCCGTGGGGGCTACGGGTAGGGGATGGGTGCATTGGGAGCAGACCCAACGGGTCTGCACTAGGTCTAGTAACTATTAAAAGTCTGATCTTGTATGTGTATGTGTGTATTTGTGTGTTTTTACATCTTCGTGAAAAATCTACGCGGTAACGATAAAATAGTTACATATTCCGGTTGACATTTTTCCCGTCGAGTCCAAAAACTACTTATCTGAAAATTTCATGCTTTATTTCTCGACATTACTGAAAATGTTTAAAAATATGACAAAACTTTGAATCTAAACGAGCTGCTCTCGCTGATGACGTCACAATGGATCTGCTCCGCGCTGTGTTCCAAGCTCTGCAAGTGACGTCACCCACCCGACCCCTTACCCCCCCCCCCCCCCCCGGTTATTCAAAAGACAGAAAGAACGAGCAAGTCGGGCCCTGTACTGGAGAGGCCGAGCTCTTGGTCCTTACGTCCTCGGTCGGGTCCTTGGGCCTTCAGGTCCTCGGTCCGTCTCTGCTCCTTTCTCTCCCTCTCTGCCCCTCTCTTCCCCTCTCTCTCCCTCTCTGCCCCTCTCTCTCCCTCTCTGCTCTTCTGTCTCTCTCTGCCCCTCCCGCTCTCTATGCCCCTCTCTCTCTCTCTCTGCCCCCCACTCTCTCTCTCTGCCTCTCTCTGCCCCTCTCTCTGCCCCTCTCTGCCCCTCTCCCTCTCTCTCTCTCTGCCCCTTTCTCTTACTCTCTGCCCCTCTCTCCCTCTCTGCCCGTCTCTCTCTCTCTCAGCTCCTCTCTCTCTCTCCCTCTCTGCCCCTCTCTCTGCCCCTCCCTCTCTCTCTCTGCCCCTCTCTATCTCTCTGCCTCTCTCTGCCCCTCCCTCTCTCTCTCTGCCTCTCTCTCTCTGCCCCTCTCTCTCTCTCGCCCCTCTCTGCCCTCTCTCTCTCTCCCGCCTCCCTCTCCCTCCCTACCCGCACCTGCGAGTTGGGGGCTATGTATGAGTGGATCGGGTGGGGATGGGGTAAAAGGAGCGAATTAATAATATTAATATAATATCAAGGGGGTGGTTAGTGTGTATGGGGGGGAGTGGTTAGTGTGTGTGTGTGTGTGGGGGGGGGTGGTGTGTGTGTGACGCCACTGGCCACCACCCCCCCGCGCAACCGCGTTGAGGGGACGGGACCCAACGGGTCCCACTTGGTCTAGTACTTATTAAAACTCTGATCTTGTGCGCGTGTATATGTGTGTGTCTTTACATCGTGAAAAAACGACGCGGTAACGATAACATTCTTACATACTCCGGTTTCCATTTTTCCCATCCAGGCCGAGAACACCTTATCTGAACATTTCGTGCTTTATTTCTCAACTTTTTACTGATTATAGTTGAAAATCGTCAAAAGACTTTGAATTTAAAACAATTAGCTTTCGCTGATGACATCACAATGGGTCTGCTCGGTGCCGTCTCGCACACAGAATCTTCCACGTGCTTCGAGTGACGTCACCCCCCCCCCCCGGGTTATTCAAAAGACACCGCAGGTGGAAGAAAGGACGAGCCCGGAGATGAAGTCGGGTCCTGGACTGGAGACTGCGGCGGCCGAACTCGTGATCCTTGGGTCGACGCTCGCCCGTCGCCTCTTTCGGAGTCCTTGGGCCGACATCCGCCCGCGGCCTCGCTCGTGGTCCACGCCCGCCTGCATCCTTGCTTGGGTCCGCCGCCCGCCGCCTGGTGGGGAGGCTGCTGGCGCGGGCCGAGCCCGGCTCAACGCCCGCCCGCCCGCCGCCTCGCTCGGGGTCCTCGGGTCAACGCCCGCCCGTGGCCTCCCTCGAGTCCATGTCCGCCCACATCCTCCCTCTCGCGACGATTGCCCGCCGCCTCGCTCGTGGTTCTCGGGTCTCTCTCTCTGCCTCCCTCTCTGCCCTCTCTCTCTCTGCCTCCCTCTGCCTCTGCTCTCTCTGCCCTCTCCCTGCCCCCTCTCTCTCTGCCCTCGCTGCCTGCCCTCTCTCTGCTTTCTCTCTCTCTCTGCCCTCTCTCTCTCTCTCTGCCCTCTCTCTCTGCCCTCTCTCTCTCTCTGCTCTCTCTCTCTGTGCCCTCTATCTCTACCCCCCTCCCTCTCTAGCAACGCCTGCACAGTTGGGGGCTATGCGTGAGTGGTTAGGGCGGGGGATGGGGTAAAAGGAGCGAATGAATAATATTAATATAATATCAAGGGGGGGTTAGTGTGCGTGTGTGGGGGTGGTGGTTAGTGTGTGTGTGACGCCGCAGCCCCCCCCTCCCCCATAACCGCGTGTTTAGGGGACGGGACCCAACGGGTCCCACTTGGTCTAGTAACTATAAAATTATCTGTCAGACAGTTTCTTTTTAGGCTGCAGGCCAAAATATTTTACTAGTTTGATACATTACATGTTTCTGACCTTATTGACAGTTTTATACAGTGACAATGTCAGCAATACATTGCTGTTTAATTTCTAAATATTTGAGGTATAGCCTGAATTAAACATCACATGACTGGCTTTCGTTCTTTGATTAGTAAATTAAAAAGTCTAATGCAAAATGATAATGTCATCTCTCTGCTGGGTCTATGATTATGTGGACAGTACACAGTAGCACATAATTAAAATGTAGTATATAATATAGTATATCTTGAACTGTTGTTTACAATTGAAAGTGATCTTAAAAAAACACATTACATATCAAGTACTGAAACAAAAAAAGCTGATTTGAATTTACATACTCAGGCAGATTCTGGAATCCATGAGCTTTTCCTAACATTTAGCCTCATATAGATTCCATTTATAAATAATATACGAAGATAATGTTATGGTTAATGCTGGTAAGAAGGCAAAATGGCAACGCAGACTCCAAATATGGAGTTTTATTAACATTACATTTACATTTACTTCCTTTTCTTCTGTCATCTCCTATGTAGCATCGTCATAATAGAGACTGAATAACCAGTTTAAAAATAGAATAGAATTAACTAAGAATATTACCTTCATGCTTTTAACAACATTTGGAGTTGAAGGACTTACATTTTTTTAAAGGTTTTACTGGTTCAGCTTTTATTAGTAAAAAGAAGGATGGAAAGAAGGAAAAGACAGCTTTATAATGTAACATTAGGAAACAACTTACAGCCTGCAGTCCACATCCAACCCACGCATTCTTTCTTTCTAGCCCATCATGGGGCCTTTGACATGGCAATGTGAGCTAGGAAGATATGAGGTCCTCGTGGACAGCTTGACTTCCTTCCTTGTGGTTACTGAATTCTTAATACTGCAACTAACTAAAGTGTAACATATATTTCATGAAATTTGCCAGTCTTTCACAACACAGACACACAGTACATCATTGATAATGGAATCTGACAAAAAGGCATTTTGCATTCACAATATGGTTGACACAGCTGTTAATAAATTAGACCCAAACAATTCGGCTTTACTTGATGTCCATTCTCACCCCTCATCTCAAAATAGTTACCTGTTAACAAAAGCAATTGATTAAGACCAATTAACTCCATTCATTAACAGAGGGCCAGCACAGTCCCAGCAAAGACCAAAATGTGATAAGGTTCTAGAATGGAAGAGTTCGAGGGTAGGTTAAGGTCTCTAGCCTATTTTGCAAGACACAATAAAAACAGATAAAATCTATTCATGATAATCATTATTTGCTCAGGCGATAATATTATTATTAGAAAATTGCCAGATTGAGAATAGTTCCCAAATGTAAAAAATTATACTGTTATTAGGAAGCTCCTGTGGTAATCAGGAGCAATTATGATTGACAGAAGAGAGTTCTTTCACCCTGCAGGAGAAGGCAGGAGAAGGGGTTGAGAGGAAATAATAGACCATCCATGATCAAATGGTGGAGTAGCCTCCATGGGCCGAATGGCCTAATTCAGCTCATTTGTCTATGTCTTTGGTCTATTCCTGCCACTGTAATCTCACTGTTAATTTGTTTTGATTTCACAACTTCGTGAAAGCCATCATCGTCAAGAGTTTTTGAATATTTAAAAGTCGGGACTTCCAGAATTTGGTTTGTTCTGTTATACACATTATCCCTCTCTCCACTCCCCATCCTCTATTGCTCCTGAATCAAAGTGTTAGCACTTGATAGATACTGTAACCAGGTTAGAGTCTGGGGAAAATTACTGATATTTTTAACAGAAGGGAATTTCATTAGTTTCCAAAGTAAATGGAGTGGCAAATTTACGTCAGATTGTGGGATAGGTTTCTTTTTTTTACATTTCCTACGTGCTATTGCGGGTGCTCTGATTATTCACTGGTCTCTAACTTTTCTATTAACCCATTTGTAGCTCTGTGGACAAGGTTCAAAAGTTGACAGAACTAAAGTTTTGGTGGTGGGGGAGGAGAAAGAGTGAAATCACATGTTCAGAAGATCAGATTAATGGAAATTCTGGTCATTCAGATATGTGAACAACATGAAGACATCACGTTTTAAATTAGTTGCAGAGTTGAAAGGCCAACAAAAGGCCATCAAAACTGATTAACGTTGCATTTTGGTTTAGTGGGATGAATAATATGTCATGTTTTAATGATTGAAGTTTAGTTCAATTTATGAAGTAATTAAAAAAATCAATGATGGAATAGAGCTCTGATATCGATACAGCCAACTGTTGAATGTCCTGGATTAATAAAGGCCTAAAATAATTTCAAGCAAATTATACCTTCAAACATGTAAAGCTGTTAGTCGTAATATCCTGCATTTTAAATTGAGAAGTCATTATTGTTTTCCTATTGTGTAGGAAAGAACTGCAGATACTGGTTTAAATTGAAGGTAGACACAAAATGCTGGAGTAACTCAGCGGAACAGGCAGCATCTCTGGAGAGAAGGAATGGGTGACGTTTTGGGTCGAAACCCTTATTCAGACTCCAGAATTTTATGTGTACCATTGTTTTCCTATTGTTTGATATGTCTAAATCTGAAACTAGGTTGCTAATAAAGGTTAGCATCATTTCAAAACATGACTAAAATATTAGTATCTGGTAAAAAAAACAAGTTTTACATTACTGACTTCAGAAGTAATTTGAATTGTAAATCTTCCCTTCCACATAAAAAGTTGCGTATCACTGGAATATAATAATGAATGCTCCAAAGGTCCTTGGGATTCAGAAAATTAAATGATCATGTAAAATTGTACCTTTTGTTATTAACTATGCAAAGAACACAGCACAATTAGGTTTTTGGATCCAGTATGTCTGAAATAAAAACAGAAAAATATGAAAATGGTCAGGTTGCATTATTGCACACCTCCAGATTCAGGGACGGTTTCTAACCAACTGTTATCAGGCAACTGAACCTTCCTATCGCAATGAGAGAACAGTCCTGAACTACTATCTACCTCATTGGTGACCCTCTCAGAATGTCTTTGATCAGCCTTTATTGGCTTTATCTTGCACTAAACGTTATTCCCTTGTCATGTATCTGTGCACTGTGAATGGCTCAATTATAATCATCTATTGCCTTTCCGCTGAATGGTTAGCACGCAACAACATATTTTCACTGTACCTCAGTGCATATGACAATAAAATAAACTGAACTGAAATGGGGCAATAAACAGAGACAAAAGGGAAAATCCTCCAAGCTTCTAGATCGCTGACCATGATCATGGACCATGCTGTAGATTCTAGAGTGGACTTTAGCCTTGGCTTTCACTGGGAGCCTAGGCCCCATCACAAGCATAGCTGAATGCAGAATAGAAGCTATCTGAGCACCTACAGGCTGCTGTACTCACTTTTCTGCTTAATAGACAATGGGTGCAGGAGTAGGCCATTCGGCCCTTCGAGCCAGCAACGCCATTCAATATGATCATAGCTGATCACCCACAATCAGAACCCCATTCCTGACTTCTCCCCATATCCCATGACTCTGCTATCTTTAAGAGCCCCATCTAGTTCTCTCTTGAAAGTATCCAGAGAACCGGCCTCCACTGCCCTCTGAGACAGAGAATTTCACAGACTTACAACTCTCTGTGTGGAAAAAGTATTTCCTCATCTCTGTTCTAAATGGCTTACCCCTTATTCTTAAACTGTGGCCCCTGGTTCTGGACTCCCCCAACATCCGGAACAAGTTTCCTGCCTCTAGCGTCCATAGAATATTTTCTATCGCAGGGTGACCAAAACTGAACATAATACTCCAAGTGCGACCTGTACAGCTAAAAACCTAGCATCCGAACTCAGTTCTCTGACTGATGAAGGCCAATGTGCAAAAAACTTTCTTCACCACCCTATCTATCTGTGACATAACTTTTAGAGAACTATGTACTTGTACTCCTAGATCCCTTTGCTCTACAACACTCACCAGAGCCCTACTATTCATTGTGACGGTCTGCCCTAGTTTGACCGCAAAATGCAACACCTCACACCTATCTGAATTAAACTCCATTTGCCATTCCTCACCCCTGGATCCTGCTATAATTCTTAATAACCATCTTAAGGCACTAGTCAGGCCACATTTGGAATATTGTAAGCAATTTTGGGCACCGTATCTGAGCAAGGATGTGCTGGCTCTGGGGAGAGTCCGGAGGATGTTTATAAGAATGATCCCAGGAATGAGTAGGTTAACATATGATGAGCGTTTGACGGCACTGGGCCTATATATGCTGGAGCTTAGAAGAATGAGGGGGGACCTCATTGAAACCTCATGACCTCATAGTGAAAGGCTTGGATAGAGTGGATGTGGGGAGGATGTTTCCACTAGTGGGAGAATCTAGGACTAGAGGTCATAGAATGAAAGGATGTTCTTTTAGGACGGAGATGAGGAGGAATCTCTATAGTCAGAGGGTAGAGAATCTGTGGAATTCTTTGGCACAGAAGGCTGTGGTGGCAAAGTCAGTAGATATATTTAAGGCAGAGATAGATAGATTCTTGATTAGTATGGGTGTCATAGATAATGGGGAGAAGGCAGGATAACGGGGTTTGGAGGGATAGATTGATCAGCCATGATTGAATGGCGGAGTAGACTTGATGGGACGCATGGCCTAATTCTACTCCTATCACTTATGATATTATGATGTTGACTGTCTGCGATATTACCTATTTTAGTGTCATCTGTAAACTTACTAATCATGCCTTGAACATTCTCATCTAATCATCGATATAGATGACAAACAGCAATGGGAGTACCGCAGGGTTCAGTGCTGGGCCCTGCACAAACCCTGAGGTACTCCACTAGCCACAGGCTTCCAGACCAAAAAATAACCTTCCACCACCATCCTCTGCTTCCTACCATTATGCCAATTCTGTATCCAGTTAGCTGACTTTCCCTGGATCTGATGCGACCTAACCTTCCAGAAGAGCCTGCCTATGTAAATCCTTATCAAAGGCCTTGCTGAGGTCCAAATAGACTACAGCAATGGAGAAACAAAGAACTGCAAGTGCTGGTTTACAAAAAAAAGACAAAGTGCTGGACTAACTCAGCAGGTCTCTGGAGAACATTGCCAGGGTGAAGCCACACGGAAACTGGAGGAACAACTCATAATCCACTTGGCAAGCTTACAACCTAACGGTATAAACACTGAGTTCTCCAAAATTAGATAAATAATAACCTACAACCTTCCCTCTCCCCCTCCTATCCCCCCCCTCCCTCCTCTTTCCTGTGTCCCACCTTCACCTTCCACATATATTCCTTCTTCTCACATCACAATTTACACATCTTCTAACCTATCTCACAACTTTTGCCTTTTCATCTCTGGTGTTTGTACAACCATCTGCGTATCAAAACACTCCTTCACCTGTGTCTGCCCCTAATACTCGCCAGGGTTTGTCCTGGCCCTCCTCTCTTCTAGCTTTCTCCAAACCCCCTCCCCCCCATCACAATCAGTATGATAAAGGGTCTCAACCCAAAACATCACCTATCCATATTCTCGATTGATGCTTCCTGATCCGCTGAGTTGCTCCAGCGTTTTGTGTCTGATTTCGGACTACATCTATGGCTCTATCCTTGTCAACCTTCTTGATTACTACTTCAAAAAACTCAATCATATTTGTGGGACACAAACTCCCACGTACAAAACCATGCTGACAATTCCTAATCAACCCCTGTCTGTCCAAATGCATGTTTATCTTGTCCCTCAAAATGCTGTCCAGTAACTTTCAATAGCCAATAGGTGCAGGAGTACGCCATTCGGCCCTTCGAGCCAGCACCGCCATCCAGTGTGATCAATGTGATCAATTTCCTACGTCAATATCATAAATAAATAACAAAAAACACTTAATTCCTCACAGCAGCTTATTTCATCTATTAATTTGTGATGGGGACTGCTATGGGGCAGAGGCATCCCATTCAGAAGACTGGAAGCCTGCAGATATTTGCAATGTCTCATTGAATATTCTGAGGAGACCAATGGAACAGAGACAGCCTGCAGCCCAAGAATAATGTTAAGAGCAACTTCACGCATATATTGTTAACCAAAGCTACTACATGTGCTTTGTGGTCTTTGTGCAGAAGCACTACAATTTCCAAAGTATTCTCAGGGTGTTCGAAGTTGTCAATCATGTCTGGCGATTGGCTTGTAGATAAAATTCTACCACATATTGTGGAAGAATCCAGCACTGCTTAATTACATTTTAGGTCACTTTTAAAATATCGCTAATGCTTTGCAGATGAATAAGTAAAACCCAGTTTTGCAAATCTCATCCATCTGTAAGCCTTGAACTGAGGGCATTTTGGCCCAGGTGTTTGTGATAAAGGCACATTTATACTATTAGAGCACAGATCTGTTCTAAATAATCCTCCATCTATTCTTCCTTTTATTTCATCAACATTGATCTATTTATCACGCACTGTAGTTTTCCAAAGTGCCAGATGGAGGCTTATGAACTTGGGTGCTAAATTTGGCTAGTTAATTGTAAAACTAGTTTTACAATTTTACTACCAGTTAGAAACGGGTGTATGCTAAACTGTAAAGGTTTTGAGAATTGGCAGTTTTTCAGCTAGTAAGAGGTAATCATAAAACTGTTTATCTTTTTCTATTTTCCTGTGAAATGCTTGGACGAAAAAGAATACTATAAAAACATAGCCAACTATTGCCTGACAAATCCTTTGGAAAAAATAGACCCTGCTCTGCACCCTGGGACTAAGCAAAAGACTCCCTCGGTTTGCTTATTCTGGAAAGCAATTAGAAAAACCACATGAAGGCAATAGCATTGGAATCTGGTCAAGGAATGTTTTGCTTCTATTTCTACATTTAAAGTTGCTTTGTGGATGAACATATTGATTAATTCAGTGGTACACAAAAATGCTGGAGAAACTCAGCGGGTGCAGCAGCATCTATGGAGCGAAGGAAATAGGTAACGTTTCGGGCCGAAACCCTTCTTCAGACTGATAGGGGGTGGGGAGAAGAAAGGAAAAAAGGAAAAGGAGGAGGAGGAGCCCGAGGGCTGGGGGAGGGGAGGAGACAACCAGATGGCTGATGAAGGGGAGGGGACAGCCAGGGCTAGCAGAATTGGGAGAATTCAACGTTCAGGCCACCAGGATGTAGACTGCCCAAGCGGAATATGAGGTGCATTTCCTCCAATTTACGGTGTTGCTCGCTGTGGCCATGGAGGAGACCCAGGACAGAGAGGTCAGATACGGAATGGGAGGGGGAGTTGAAGTGCTGAGCCACCGGGAGTTCAGGTTGGTTATTGCGGACCGACCGGAGGTGTTCGGCGAAACGATCGCCAAGCCTCTGCTTGGTCTCACCGATGTAGATCAGCTGGCATCTAGAGCAGCGAATGCAATAGATGAGGTTGGAGGAGATGCAGGTGAACCTCTGTCGCACCTGGAACGACTGCTTGGGTCCTGGAATGGAGTGGAGGGGGGAAGTGAAGGGACAAGTGTTGCATCTCTTGCGGTTGCAAGGGAAAGTACCAGGGGAGGGGGTGGTATGGGAGGGAAGGGAAGAATTGATAAGGGAGTTACGGAGGGAGCGGTCTTTGCGGAAGGCAGACATAGGGGGAGATGGGAAGATGTGGCGAGTGGTGGGGTCACGTTGGAGGTGGCGAAACTGACGGAGGATCACTTGTTGTATGTGACGGCTGGTGGGGTGAAAGGTGAGGACTAGGGGGACTCTGCCTTTGTTGTGAGTGGGGGGATGGGGAGAGAGAGCAGTGTTGCGGGGTATGGCAGAGACCCTGGTGCGAGCCTCATCTATGGTGGAGGAGGGGAACCCCCGTTCCCTGAAGAATGAGGACATTTCAGATGCCCTGGTGTGGAACGCCTCATCCTGGGAGCAGATGCGGCGTAGACGGAGGAATTGGGAGTGGGGGATGGAGTCCTTACAGGAAGCAGGGTGGGAAGAAGTGTAGTCCAGATAGCCATGGGAGTCGGTAGGTTTGTAGTGGATGTCGGTAAGGAGTCTATCACCTGCGATGGAGATAGTGAGGTCAAGGAATGGTAGGGAAGTGTCGGAAATGGTCCAGGTGTATTTGAGTGCCGGATGGAAGTTGGTGGTGAAGCGGATGAAGTCAGTCAGTTGTGTGTGGGTGCAGGATGTGGCACCAAAACAATCATCGATGTAGCGGAGGTAGAGGTCGGGGATGGGGCCCTGGTACGCATTGAACAGGGATTGTTCTACGGATTGATTAATTCAGTGTCAGTTGCTTCAGTGCAATGCTAAAAATTGGTTAAGATGCAAAATATTAGGCCTAAACTTCCCTGGAGTAGCATGCTGCCCTTGTTCCATTGTCACCTACTCACTAAATCCATTCAGATAGGAGGTTCTTCCTCAGGAAAATTGCCTCTAAACTAATTTATAAGGACCCGCACTGTGCAAGGCTTTCTTATCCTAAAGCCCCTGAAAACGTTGTCAGGTATTGAAGTCCTGTCCCCAAGATGATCCAGCTGTCAAAGAGTTTGAATATGTCTGAATATATGTGATTTACTCAAAAATTCTGAAACTATTAAAAATATGCAAGAAATGTTCAAAAATATTTTCAAAAATTTAAATAACATTAATTTGTAATTATTGTTAGATTTTTCTTTTGCAATGAGATTTTAAAATTAATATGCATTTAATTAAATGAATATAAAGTTTATGAATTGAAAGTTACCCCTCACCATCAGTGTGTGTTGAAATGGAGTTGCTAAATTTGTACCAGTTCGCTCTCCCCTGCCTCTGGAGTACAGTAGTTCTGTCAGCACTGATCAGCTATAAGGAAGGTTGGCACTTGCACAGGGGTATTGAACTTCCTTCTAACCTAAGTGCCAACAGCTCTGTCATGTGACTGCTTGTCATTTTGCTCATTATTCAGGCCATCGGTGATTGTAATTAAATACCTCAATGTTTTGTTAAAGACTGCACTGTTAATATCACTTAAATCTCAATCTGCAGTTTCCCCAGTTCTCCAGCACATCTCAGGATCGTGGATCTATAACTAGCACATTCCAAAACCTTTATTTTTTTTTAGAAAATTGGTATACCTGGTTGGAGGTTTATTGTGTTAAAATTAAAACTTTATCCAGCTCCAACCTGACCACAGACATTTCAACCCAAGGTGTGGTTGGTTTTTAAATCATAATCACTGATGGCCTGAATAATGTGTAAAATGGTCAACAGTTCCAAGACTGAGCTGCTGGCACGTGGGTCTAAAAAAGTTCAGTACCACTGTGCAAGTCCCAATCTTCCACACGTAATTTTTGATATCCAAAACAGTCACCAGAAAGAATCCCATCAAGCACATACTCAGCCTGTGGCATGCGTCCACAACTCAACTTGCAGAGTTCTCATGAGCAATCAAATTATAAAACGTAGAGCCTTGAAGTGCATGCACATTTCTTCCTTTGCCTCTCTTCTTTGAGTCTGCACCAGCAATCTGCCCCAGAGTGATTCTGCTCCTATAAGCAGCTAGATGTGCCCGACCTTCTGAAAAGCCTCAGAATGCCTGTTTGGTGACAGGGTGCCCTCAGCTCCAAATCCAACTCCGATTCCGAATAAAATGGAACAATATATGCAAACACATGACAACAGTTACAAACTTTGCTTTAAAAAAAAAAAAATTGGAAACCTCATTCGCATATTCATTTATCTTCCTCCCTTTCTGCTTCTGAGGTTGTGCTTCAGTATTAATAATTATTTGCTTTCACTATGGTTTTGTGGGTTCTGCAGCCTCTTGCATTCCTATGCATTGGAAATGCTGTATCAGACCAAGATACAATCAGGATACTATACATCCTATAATGCACCTTGGAAGCTTGTTAGAGTATACAGTGACATGCCAATCTCTTTATACTTCCAAGAAAATAGAGAAACTGGCACACCTTCCTGGTTGGGCACAGGTCAGGTCATCCAAGATGGTCATACCACAAATTTGATGCTGCTAACTCGCTCCAGTGCCGAACCATCAATGAAAACTGGCACATAGTCTCTCTCCTGACTTCCCCAATCTGAATAATTTGGTTGCCATGTTTCTTGTATTGTTAATACATACCTTTTGTATCAGCTTGGGGTCAGGAAAGTCATCACATAAATGCAGGTTTTTCTTTCTGTGTTTTGTCTGAATGTCATTATTCAATTGGATTCACTTGCCAATATCCCACATTTCCAACCTAAAAATTAGGCTGCAGAATGTGATTAATGGCACAATTCGCTGACAAGAACAAATTAATATTGAGTTAGTCATACATTTTCTCAGGTAGTACTTTGGAATTTTGACTGCTAGTTTATCCAAGCATATAACTATATCTGAGGAAATGACAGAATGCAAAACCGCTGTTCAAAATAAACCGATTTTTGTTTCTTGAATTGCTCTTGAACCTATAATTAATTTGTTTCAAACTGTTAACAACTGGAAATAACTATTAAGATGATACTGTGGCATTTTCAAATACTTTACATGCTAAAATGTAAACACTACCAACAAACCAGGATGAAGAAACCACAAGGACATTTCTTCCTCTTCTGTTCTCAGCCAGTGAGGAAGTCAGACAAATCCAGTGTCATTTTGATATCCACAAATACAACGTGAGATGCTGAGGGACAATTGGCAGCCTCCTCACAGTAAAATGTTGGATAAATATAACAATCAATCTTGCAGGGAACACCAAAAGGAAAAGCTTTCAATGGACAACCAAAGGCACCGCATGAACTTTATCAGAGAAAAACTATCACCAAACAAAATAAGATGAAATGATGACTAGAGCGTGAGGTTGGTCAAAGAGCTACTTTGTAAACAGTAATAGAGGAAGGAGGAAAAATAGAGAGCTTAGAATCAGAGAAGCAACTAAAGACCTTGATTAATGCCCGATTTACCAAGATTAATGGGTATACTGGTGAAGTGATCCATTGTGTAATGGAAGATATTCATAATACGATTATATCTAGTGGATTTTCCTTGGACTACCCCTTAATGCTTCTTTATCGTTATTAAGCGAAGGAAACCAAAAGTGTGCACAGTATTCCAGGTGAGGCCATTTCAACTGTAACTAAAACCTCCCTATACTTAAACTCACAATAAAGGCTACCATGCTGCTCATCTTCTTAACTACAGTACTTGTTGGAGCTGCTGCTAACATTTTATGTTTTATGAACTCCTTCACTCGTTTGTAGTCTCTCTCCATTTAGATAATAATCTGTCTTTTGTTTCTCTTACCAAAGTGCATGACCTCAAAGTTCTCCATATTAAACATTTGCCAGGTTTTCACCCTCTCACTCAATCTATCAATATTCAGCTGCAGAATTACAATGTCCACATCACAACATGCCCTCTCATCTATCTTCATATCACTGGCAAATTTGAAAATCTTACATTCCGCTCCCTCCTTACTTGAGGGCCAAGAATCGAGCCCTCCACTATTAAAATTCTACCATCTGAAAAGGACTCATTTATTCCAACTCTCTATTGTCTATGAGGCAGTAGGTTTTTATTCCATGCTGACACACAGGCGAACACTATAACAGCATCTAAAAGACACTTGGATAGGTACATGGATAGGAAGGTTTCAAGGGACACTAGACCAGCTGCGGACCCATTGGGCCCGTCCCCCAAGGCAATATTCCACCACTGGCCCATAGCCCCCAACTGCGCAGGTGCGGCTGAGGGGTTCCCGTTGTGATGCCAGAGATCTTCGTTGTGACGCGAGTCACGGCAACCCTCCCTCAACTGTGCCTCGCCATCCCTTTTCCTTTCCCTATCCTCCTCCATTTCCCCTCATCCTCCAGCACTCCCACCCCCTCATCTTCACCCTCCCTCTTCTTTCCCCTCTCCTCCTCCCCTCCCCCACTCCCATCCCTCACCTCTCCCAACCCTCAGTCCCTCCATAACTCCTCTCCCCACCCTACACCCCTCCTCTCCCTCTATCTCCCTACTCCTCCACTCCTCACCTCCCCCTATCCCACTCCCCCACTCTCCCTCCTCACCTCCCCCACTGCCCTCCTCTCCCTCTATCCACCACTCCCTACCCCCCACTTCCCCCTCCTCTCCCTCTATCTCCCCTCCTCCCCCACTCTCCCTCCTCACCTCCCCTACTTTCCCCTCCCTCTCCCCTCCCTACTCCCCTCCTCTCCCTCTATCCCCCTGCTCCCCCACTCCTCACCTCCCCCCTATCCCACCCACCCACAATGAAAATCAGTTTTTTTAAATGAAGCCCCCCTATCCCACTCCACCACCCTCCCCCCCCACAATGAATTAAAAAAAAATTCAATTCTTAATGAAAATCGCGTTTTTTCTTTAAAATAACTTAAACACAATGTTAGCTGTTTTTTTGTAATAATATTTTTTATTGGAGGTAAATACATATCATATTAAAATCATTACCAGTCCTTCATTTCTAAATTAATAATATTGTCAAACATTATTCGCATTGTCTCCAATGATTTTATTTTTATTTTTTTAAGTAAGTAGAAATAAAAAGATAGATGAAAGAAAGAGAGAAAAGAAAAGAAAAAAAAGAAAAAAAAGAAAGAGATAATAAAGAAGAATGGAATAACTTACTAAAAAAAAACTTCATTCGAGATATATTCGTACATTTCAGAGTATAACATTTCATCTATTCCTTGGCTCGAGTGTTAGTCAGGTTCCCGTGCTGAACCATTCTGACCCTTTAGATAATCAATAAATGGAGACCATGTTCCAACAAGTAATTCTTGTTTGTCCAACAGGACAAGTCTAATTCGTTCCAAGTGTAATGTCTCCGTCATTTCTATAATCCACATTTTGATTGTGGGGGTTATAGGACCTTTCCAAAATTTTAGAATTAATTTTTTCCCAGTTATTATACTATAATCAATAAAGTTTCTTTGAGTTGTTGTAAATGTTTGATTTGGTTCTAATATTCCTAGTATTATTAATTTTGGATCCGGGTCCAATTGAGTGCTGGTAACTATAGATATTATTCTAAAAATATTTGCCCAGAATTTTTTAATTTTTATACAATTCGCAAACGATGAGTTAAGTTAGCATCTAAATGTTGACATTTATCACATATAGGGGATATATGTGGGAAGATTTTATTTAATTTTGTTTTAGAATAATGTAACCTATGTAGTACTTTGAATTGTATTAGAGAGTGTCTGGCATTTAATGAACATTGATGTATGTGTTGTAAACTTTCTTCCCAAGTATCTTTCGTTATTATTTGATTTAGTTCTTTTTCCCATGTTTGTCTGTGTAAATCCGTCGATGGAATCTCGCTATCTAATAATATATTATATATGTAAGATATTAATTTTTCTGTATTAGGGTGTTTATTCCAACAGTCATCAAGAATTTCTGAATTTCTAATTCTAAAGTTTTGAGTACTTGCTTTTACATAATCTCTAAGTTGAAGATATCTGAAAAAATCATTTACTTGAAGTCCATAAGTCTGTTGCAGCTCCTGAAATGAAAGAAAAGTGCCTTCTTTGTAAAGTTGTCCCATCATTTTAATTCCATAATTTTTCCATTGTGTGAAACCTTTTTCCAACCATGAGGGTTTAAATAAAGGGTTATTCACAATTGGAAGAAAAAGTGATAAATTATCTAATTTTAATGTCTTTTTTAATTGTTTCCAAATTCGCATAGCACTATATATTATAGGATTTTCCATATAAATTTTTTTGTTTAATTTAGAAGTAGCAAATAGTATCGAGGCGATTTCAAAAGGTAAACAATCTTCCTTTTCCATTTTTAACCAATCTGGTTGTTGATCTATTTCTTCCAACCAAAATTCATATTTTTAATGTTAACTGCCCAAAAATAAAACAACAAGTTTGGTAGAACTAAACCTCCATTTATTTTTGATTTGCACAGATGTTTTTTGCTTATCCTATGATTCTTATAATCCCAGATAAAGTCACTGATAATGGAATCCCACTTTTTGAAAAAGTTTTTTGACAAGTATATCAGAATTGTTTGAAAAAGGTATAATATTTGCGGTAAGAAAACATTGTGATTTTCTTACCACAATGTTAGCTGTTAATGAAAACAGAAGAATTTGATTAAAACTGAGTTTTAAAAAAAAATCAGGATTTTTAAATGTAAATGAGATTCGGGATCCCATTGTTATGTCACTGTGAATGAAAACGGAAGAATTTGTTTAAAACTGAGTTTTTTTGAAAATCGCGATTTTTTAATGTAAATGGATTTGGGATCCCATTGTGACATCATTGTGATGTGGAACGCGGCTGATGGGCAGGGCAAGTGGAAAAGTGGTTTGAAAAGTGATGTTTGTAAACTTTAAAATGTCAATAACTTGTAAAATATACCATCAATCTGAACGAAACTTGTTTGATTTACACAACAGTACAATGGTGAGTAAGGTGGGCCAAAAACTGTAGCGCTATTGTGTACCGTTTTGGCGGGGATTTGGGATCTCACACACAAGCATACAAACAAACAAACAAGATGAGAGTTTTAGTAATATATAGATAGATGGGTCTATGGGACTAACATAGATGGGCAATCTTGGTCAGCAAGGACGTTGAGCCAAACGACTTGTTTCCATACTGTATGACTCTATGCCTTAGTTCAATATTTCCACTTTTAATTTATGCAGAGGCATTTGATGTGGCACCTTGTCAGGTGACTTTTGGAAACTTGTTTACTCTACTTGCAAGTGAGCAACTGAGGAGCAGCAGGATGCAAGATTTAAAAAGCAGCATTAGTGTCTGGGAGTGACTGCTACTCGTGGTGTACAAAAGAAAAGCATGCAGGCATTAGAGGAGCAGTCTATTGGGAGCGACCATGTTGGGAGAGGCTGTGGGTTCGGGTACAGTGTTTTATTGTAAGTAAGTGCTGAGACTTTGGCTTGTGAGGCTTCGAAGAGGAAGCTGAGTGGAGGGTGGTAGCAAGATAAGGTAAGGTCTTCTATTTATGTAATTCATCCTTGGTGTAATAGAGATGGTAGCTGGCTGACCATGTGAGGGAACTGGAACTATGGCTGGATGACCTCAGGATTGTCCGAGCATCATAATAAGACTTATAGTGAGATGGTTAAAGGTACAATCAGAAAGTAGATGGGTGACCACCAGGAAATGGAGTAGGCAGAGAGTGCAGGAATACCCTGTGGCCATTCCCTTGAAACAAGTATACCTTTTCGCATAATTTTGGGTGTGGCACAAAAAATGGGACAGTTGAATGCATGGCTTCGGAGTTGGTGCAGGTTTAGTGATTCAACTTTCAGAGGAGAGATGCAGCAGCAGTCAGATCTGTTACACTAGGTCCAACTCTGAGATATAGAGGGGTAGGGTGCGATCAGACAGGGGTATGGTGATATGAGATTCATTAGTTAAGGAACAGACAAGACATTCTGTGGCAGTAATGGTGTGTTACCTCCCTGGTGCCAGGGTTCCAGATGGCACATTCTGATATCCACAAATATAATGTGAGATGCAAGGGACAATTGGCAGTCTCTTCACAGTAAAATGTTGGATAAGTAAAACCATCAATTTTGCAGGGATTTCAAGAATGCTGTAAGACTAATAGGTTGTCATGATAGGGTTTTGTTTTAACTTTCCCAATATGAACTGCGGCTGCCATTGTTGCAAGGGCTTAAATGTAGTCAAATGTAGTCAAGAAACTTTCCTCAGGTAATATGAGGAGAAAGTAAAGCTTGACCTACTCTTAGGGAATTTGGCAGGGCAAATGACTTAAGTGTCAGGGGGTGAGGTGTTTGAAACCAGCTACCACAGTTCCATTAACTTTAAAATAAATGTTTTAAATGTTGCCAGCTTTGATTATTAGACGGGAATTTGCAAAAGTAGTTTAGAGTAGGTTGTTTGTGGGCAAAGAGACATTTGGAAAATTGAATGCTTTTAAAACTGTGATAATGAGAGTTGAGCATATGCATGTTCCTGTGGCGTGAAGAGAAAGGCATGTAGGAAAAAGGAACGCTGGACAATGAGAGAAATTGAGGCTCTGGTCAAATAAAAGGAGGAGGCGTGGGCCAAGTAAAGGCATTTGGGATCAAGTCTTTCCCTGGAGGATTCTAAAAAACCTCCAGGCCAGGCTCTGGCCTAACACCAGCTCTTTGGGAGGTGGAAAAGAACACTTAAATTAGTATGATCTTTGGGAATTGTATACAACCTAAAAATGACGATTATTTCCTTTGTTGTTCGTTTTCATTGACAGGCAAAATATATTTCAACTATTTTTCTATAGAGGGTAGAATAAGCACAGGAAATGTTAGATAAAATCTGCAATCAAGGTCAAACTTTCTCCAAGCAATTTAGATCTCCCTGGCAAATCCAAGATTTTTATTCTTGTAATTTCATACATATTTCTTAATTTTACTCTTTATCAGAAGTTGCTCAGAATGAACCCATCAAGTAATCCAGTTGAAAATGTCAGCAAATCTATAAAAAGTGCTTCAGAGTTGGTCTTGCTTGTTTGTTTCAATGATTCAGTCAGCTGTTAAAGATTCTAGCCTGCAAATAGCTTTACTGCATTT
Organism: Malacoraja senta; assembly: GCA_038087875.1. NCBI lineage: Eukaryota > Metazoa > Chordata > Chondrichthyes > Rajiformes > Rajidae > Malacoraja > Malacoraja senta. Next base: position 13,009,269 of record CM075985.1, on the reverse strand, counting down.
TAATGGAGTTAAAAGAGCACTCTTTGTCATAGTAATAGTTAAAATTGCCATTATCAACACAATCTTCTTTTGAGATAATCCCAGAACATCGTTATTTGGTTTTACGAGTAATGTTGCATATGTCAGTATTTGTGATTTTGTTGGATTTATCTATTGGAAGTTTTCCTAATTGCTGACATTTAGTCCACAGTTGCAATTGCAGCAACTAGCCCTTAAAGAAACTTACTGCAATGCAGGCAATACTATTTTAACTACTGGGATGTGTTGCTGCTTAAAACATGGGTGCTGCAACAGGAAATAGCAATGATGGATGGAAAGACCACTTCAGTAACTTGCTGACAGCATGACATACCTGTTCAGACCATCAATGGCCCAGATGCCACCTTAAGGGATGGAGGGAGAGAGGAAGGAGAGAGGAAGGAGAGAGGGAGGAGAGAGGGAGGAGAGAGGGAGGAGAGAGGGAGGAGAGAGGGAGGAGAGAGGGAGGAGAGAGGGAGGAGAGAGGGAGGAGAGAGGGAGGAGAGAGAGAGAGAGAGAGAGAGAGAGAGATAATTCCCACTGCACTTCAACAACCTCCTCAAATGTACCTTTGATTCCATCACACAATATTCCTTTCAGTTCAGCCTTGCCACCACTCCCGTCTAAAAAGTTGAATAGGCCAATTCCCAACTAAAAAGTAACAAGACCTCTGGAGCAGATGGTATCCCTGTTTACGTTCTAAAACTCAGTGGTGAAGAGCTTTACAATCACAAATCAAAAATTATTTTCTCCACATCAAGGAACAGATGGCTATAACATGGCACATACCAAGTCAAGTGAGTTTATTGTCATGTGTCTCTGATAGGACAATGAAATTCTTGCTTTGCTTCAGCACAACAGAACATAGTAGGCATTGACTACAAGGCATTCTATAAAAATATACACACATGAATCAATATACTGATAAAGTGCAAATAACAGTATTGGCTAATAAGTGGCGGCGCGGCCCTGGCTGCAGCGGCTCATCGGCAGTCCCGTTTGTTTGTGTTTTTTGTGTTGTTTATTTTGTTTTGGTTAGTCTAGTTTTTGGTTCTTAGTTTGTGTTTTGGGGGGGTGGGGGGTTGAAACGGGGTTTGCAGTCTCTCCCTGCGGGGGAATGCGACTTTTTTGTCGTATTCCCCTTCTCTGCCTCCGTCTGCGCAGAGGCCTAATGGAGCTGATGACCTCGAGGCTCCGGAGGCAGAGCCCGTCAGGATTCGCCCTGAGCTCGGTCCCGTGAGGGTGGTCCGGCTCAGGGCTGGAACAGTGCTCCCGTGAGAGGTTGTGGCGCTCTCGTGAGGGCGGCCAGCCCAAGGGTGGAACAAGGCTCCCGTTGGAGCGGCTGAGCTTGGGGAGGTGCGGCGCTCGCAGCCCGAGGGAGGTTCGGCGCCCATGTCGGGGCGGCCCGGCCGGAGGGAGAAGCGACGCCCAAGTCGGGGCGGCCCGGCCGGAGGGAGAAGCGACGCCCAAGTCGGGGCGGCCCGGCCGGAGGGAGAAGCGACGCCCAAGTCGGGGCGGCCCGGCCAGAGGGAGAAGCGACGCCCAGGTCGGGGCGGCTCGGCCCGGGGAAGAAGCGAAGCCCATGTCGGGGCGGCCCGGCTCGGGGGAGGTTCGGCGCCCATGTCGGGGCGGCCCAGCCCGAGGCTGAAGACGGCACGTTACTCACGTGAGGGTGGCTGGGACGGTGTTCTGGCGGTGGTGGCCTGAGTCCGGGGTTCGGCCGCGGGCCAGCAGGACTGGTGGGCGGCAGCTTCGACCACCCCGGGCCGCGGTGTTTGAGCCGCGGGACTGATTTATAACATCGCCCGGGGTGTATCGCCTCAGCGCAGAGGGAGAAGAGGAGGGAAGAGACTGCAGACCTAAGACTTTTGCCTCCATCACAGTGAGGAGATGCTGGGTGGACGCACTGTGGTGGATGTTAATATGTGTTTATTGTTGTTTTTATTGTATTATATGTATGACTGCTGCAATTTCGTCCAGACTTCGGTCTGAACGACAATAAAGGCATATCTATCTATCTAAAGTTCAGTGTTATGTCCGAGCCAGGTTTAATAGGCTGATGGCTGTGGGGAAATAGCTATTCCTGAACCTGGTCGTTGCAGTCTTCAGGCTCCTGTACCTTCTACCTGAAGGTAGTAGGGAGATGAGTGTGTGGCCAGGATGGTGTGGGTCCTTGATGATACTGCCAGCCTTTTTGAGGCAGCGACTGTGATAGATCCCCTCGATGGAAGGGAGTCAGAGCCGATGATGGACTGGCAGTGTTTACTACTTTTTGTAGTCTTTTCCTCTCCAGGGCGCTCAAGTTGCCGAACCAAGCCACGATGCAACCGGTCAGCATGCTCTCTAATGTGCACCTGTAGAAGTTAGAGAGAGTCCTCCTTGACAAACCGACTCTCCGTAATCTTCTCAGGAAGTAGAGGCGCTGATGTGCTTTCTTAATAATGGCATCAGTGTTCTCGGACCAGGAAAGATCTTCAGAGATGTGCACGCCCAGGAATTTGAAGCTCTTGACCCTTTCAACCATCGACCCGTTGATATAAACGGGACTGTGGGTCCCCGTCCTACTCCTTCCAAAGTCCACAATCAGTTCCTTGGTTTTGCTGGTGTTGAGGGCAAGGTTATTGTGCTGGCACCATATGGACAGTTGTTCGATCTCTCTTCTATACTCTGACTCATCCCCATCAGTGATACGTCCCACAACAGTGGTGTCGTCAGCGAACTTGATGATGGAGTTCGCACTATGTCCGGCTACGCAGTCATGAGTATAGAGTGAGTACAGCAGGGGGCTGAGCACGCAGCCTTGAGGTGCTCCCGTGCTAATTGTTATCGAGTCTGACACATTTCCACCAATACGAACAGACTGTGGTCTGAGAGTGAGGAAGTCGAGGATCCAATTGCAGAGGGATGCGCAGAGACCCAGTTCTGCGAGTTTGGTAACCAGCTTGGAGGGGATGATTGTATTAAATGCCGAGCTGTAATCGATGAATAACAGCCTGACATATGAGTTTTTGTTGTCCAAGTGGTCCAGAGCGGAGTGGAGGGTCAGCGAGATGGCATCCACTGTTGATCTGTTGTGGCGGTAAGCGAACTGCAGTGGGTCCAGGTTTTTGTCGAGGTAGGAGTTGATCTGCGTCATGATCAACCTCTCAAAGCACTTCATCACCACAGGCGTTAATGCCACAGGTCGATAGTCATTGAGGCACGTCACCTTACTCTTCTTGGGCACTGGTATAATTGATGCCCTTTTGAAGCAGGTGGGAACCTCAGACCTCAGAAGTGAGAGGTTGAAAATGTCCCCAAAAACTCCAGCCAGTTGGTCCGCACAGGTTTTTAGAACACGGCCAGGTATACCATCAGGTCCAGGCGCTTTTCGAGGGTTCACCCCTCTGAAGGATTTCCTGACGTCGGCCTCTGTGACTGAGACTGAAATACCATCACAGCGAATGGGGGCTCGGCAAGGCACATTGGTGTTCTCCCTATCAAAGCGTGCGTAAAACGCATTGAGCTCATCAGGGAGTGATGTTTCGCCGACATTCGAGCTGCCTCCTGATTTCGCCTTGTAAGAGGTGATTGCATTCAGGCCCTGCCACAGCCGCCGAACATCTGTCTCTTCCTCCAGTTTGGAGCAGAAGTCCCTTTTGGCCTTTTTGATGGCCTTACTAAGGTCGTATCTGGACTTCTTGTAGGCCACTGTGTCATCAGACATGAATGCCCGGTGTCTGGACTTCAGAAGAGTGCGGATCTCAAAGTTCATCCAAGGTTTCTGATTGGGAAACGCTCGGAAAGTTTTGGTGGGGATGCAGTCCTCCACACACTTCTTAATGAAGTCTGTAACGACTGTGGCGTATTCGTTCAGGTCCGTTGCCGAGTCCTTGAACATTGTCCAGTCTACAGACTCCAAACAGTCCTGGAGTTGTTCCTCTGCCCCCCCCCCCCACACCACATGTGATACCGATTATGATGGTGGACACAAAATGCTGGAATAACTCAGCGGGACAGGCAGCATCTCTGGAGAGAAGGAATGGATGACTTTACCCATTCCTTCTCTCCAGAGATGCTGCCTGTCCTGCTTCGTTACTCCAGCATTTTGTGTCTACCTTCGATTTAAACTAGCATCTGCAGTTCTTTCCTACCCTGATTATGATTATTTCTAAGTAACAGACAAGTCCAATGACCCTAACTGCATAGAGATCTCCTTGAAAGGATAATCATCCCCAGAATCTCTTCAACTTCCTCCTCCCAGTGGCCAAAGTGCTGCTCCTGGAAGCGTAGTTATCCATCTAGATTCAAAATGGATATGGTCTTCATCTTGCAACATAAATGCCGGAAGAAACATTTGATTGAAAAGTGAGAAAGGTAAGGCAGAAACCGTTGTCATATACAAAAAGTGGTTGGAAGACATTTGAAGTGCTCTGACCTATGGTGTTTGACTCCATCAACTGGAGAACTCTCCTTGAGTTTGAATAACGACCAATGTCATCATCATCTTATGCTTGCATCTTTGCATCAGTATGGCAAGGAAGCCATGATCCTAACCACTTTAACAATTCCAATTTTAATGGAGACTGATGTCAAGCAAGAATGCAATATTGTCCTAACGATCTTCGCTATCTTCCTTGCTGAAATGCTGCACCTCAGTTCCAACAGACTTCCCATGGGAGTGGAGCAAATTTTCAGAACAAGTGGGAAACTGTTCAAACTACATTCAAGAACTAAGGTAATCTGAACACAGTAGCTGAGCTGTGGCATGTTGATGACACTTATGCTTGCACATGATCAGTCAGAGTTCTAAACCAGTTAACTTGATCATTGGAGCATATGAGTAGGTATGTTACAATACTTACCTTCAGCGGCGCTGCAATTCTGCCTGGCCGTGTGCGCGATTTTGGCGCCTTCGAGGGGGGGGGCGGGGTTAAAACGCGGGTTTCTCCTACCTTGTCCTGTATTATATTTCGTTGGAGTACAAGCTGTTGCTGAAAAATCGTTCCTACGGGCGTTTTGTGTATTTTTTATTTTTATTAAATCGACAATGTCAGCGCTGGAGTTATTTTAAAATCAGCTTCGAAAGCCGTCAACGCCGACAACGGGGACGGATTTCACACACGGGACAGGTAAACTAAAGTAGTTTATTTTAATGTATAAAAGTGCTTCTTAAGAAGCCTTTAATTCATATTTTTTAATGTGAAACGGTAATTCTTTTCCCCGAACTAACGGCAGTATTTTTCATGCCGATACGGGGTTAAATTCACCGCAAATCAACGTTCCAATTGATCGCGTTCCAGAAAACCTCACTCGCAAGATGATTTAAATGGCCATTAATTTACAGGTATTAAACATTAAATTCCTTCCATTTGGCCTGTAAATCCATGACAATGAGATTTAAAAATTATGTTATATTGTGAATTCTTGTGTGAATGTTATTTGGACACTTAGGCTATTTAAAAATGTTAATCTATTCTTAAGAAATTGATAGATGTTTAGATCTAGTAATTGAATTTTGTAATTAGCTACAATTAGGTAACTAACTAATTATATGCTTTAATTTCATGTCATCTAAGTAAGATTGTTTCATATTTGTTTCAGAATGCTTCAATCTATAATAACTGAAAATTTCTTTCAGTTCTCTTAATTTTTAAGAAAGTTATGGGCTTTTGACTGTCCTCGATCACAGCTTTTGTGTTAAGTCAATGGAAAAGCAATAGGGAACAAGATGCTAATTTCCGAGTATGAACATGGCCATAACTTTTTTAATACTGAAAATATGAAAGTGAATTAGGTGTCAAATTAAACTTCTTTTTATGCTTTATCTGATGGGATAAATTGCAGACTTTATTTTTTAAATCTCAAAATGTTGTAACATTGCTAATATGAGAGCTTGAGATTTCACTCAATATCTGCAAGAAAAGGTCCTCTAACAAATTGCTTATCAACAATAAAAGTTCACAGTGAGATCATAAATATGCGATAAAGGAGCCACTTCTTGGCAAAGGGAGACATCAGTGACAGAATTCACCATTGTATTCAATCTTCCAAATTCACTGGAAAGAGAAGCAACCCAAAGTCAATGTCCTCTACCAGGCCAATATTACTGGCATTGAGCCCCTAGTCATAATCAGTTAGCTCCATTAGTGCAGAGGAGTCAAAAACTACTGGGCATAGGTGTAAGGTGAGAAGGGAGAAATTTAAAAGGGAACGGAGAGGCAACCATTTCGCCCAGAAGGTAGTATACACATGGAGCAAGCTGCCAGTGATGTAGATGGGTAAAATGATGACATTTAAAAGACACATTGGCAGGTATATGGATAGGAAAGGTTAGGAGGCATATGGACCAGGTGCACGCAAGTGGGAGTAGCTTGGTTAAGGCCTGTTTCAGTGCTGTATTCAATGAGAAGTGTAAGAGCATGCCAGAAACTGGACCATGTGCATCTAAAAATAAGTGGACAACCTGGTTAAAATGCAACATATGTTTTAGCATTTTGCAAAGCTAACTGTAGGTCAAGGTTATAGATGGGGGAAATGGGGGAAATAAGAAACTACAGATGCTGGTTTACACAAAAGGGCACAAAGTGCAGCATCTCTGCAGAACATGGATGGGTGACATTTTTGGTTGGAAACCTATATATGTTCGCCAGAGATTCTGCCTGACTCGCTGAGTTACTCCAGCACTGTGCGATGGGGCCAAACATGCAGGGCTAATGGTTGATCTATTTTGTCTTCCATCAAAAGTATTCCCTTAATAGAAGCCAAATCTGAGCCATAGAATACAAGGTGCTGCAGTAACTCCCATATTCTTATCTGCTCTCCCCAATTTGCTTGTGCACCAACTATTCACAATCTATATCAACCATTTAGCTCAATGGAGCAAATGTATTATTTCTGAGTTTGCGGCTGGCACAAAACTAAGTGGAAATGTGACAGTGTGGACGTTGCAAAGAGGCTTTAAGGGATGCACACAAGAATGAGCAATAATATGGCAGATGTGGGGACATTGTGGGAAAATGTGACGTAATCCACTTTGGTCAGGAATAAAACAAATGATGACCATCGTTAAATTTTGAGGGGTTGGGGAATATTGATTCTCAAAAGGACTTGAGAGTTCTTTTAGACAAATCACAAAAATGCCAATTTTGATGCAGCAGGCAATTAGAAAAGCAAATGGTATGTTAATCCTCCTTTACTCAAGAGAATTTGAGCTGAAAAGTACAGATATCATATTACAACAACACAAGGTGTTAGTGAGACCACACCTTGGATATAATTACTGTTTGCCTATAAAGGCAATACAGCAAAGATTTACCAAGCAGACTAGTGTCTGTCTTGTGAGGAAAGATCATGTAAACCAGATCTCCATTCTCTAGAATTTAAAGGAACGAACGTGACTTCAACAAAACATGCAAAATACTTAAAGGGCTTCATAGGGAGGATATTTCCTCTGGTTGGGGAATCCAGAACGTGGATTGGTTATTAAGTACCAAGAAGAAATTACTTCCCACGGAAGGTAGTGAATCTTTGTCACTTTCTACCCCAGAGGGCCGTAAAGACACGGTTGTTAATTACATTCAAAACAGAGTGTGAAAGATTTATGAATATTAAAGGATATTGAGAAAGGCCGGGGAAACAATGGAGCCAAATGACGTTCTCCTACTATGTCTTATTTATTTATGAACCCCTCCTCAACAAATGTTGCTTCTCTTCATTCAGTGCACAAGGAGATGTGTAAAACGAGATCAGCTTTCCCTCAATCACTTCTCCATCCCAGAAGTACCTTGGAGACACAAGAGCCTGCAGATGTTGCAATTTTGAGCAAAATAAAAACTTTTGGAGGAACTCAGCGGTTCAGGCAGCATCTTCAGAAGGAGGTGCACTTCAGTGGAAGCACCCCGCCTGCTTCAGGCTCTCCCCGAGTGCGCATGCGTTAATTGGGCATCTCAGTCCAAATGTGTGCGCATGCGTGAGCAGGGTGCCGCCCTTGACAAAGATCTCCGCTCTATGATCTTTGCTTGAGACGTTGCTGTGCCGGGTAGGGCTGGTGCGCATGCGTGAGCAGTGTGCCGCCCTTGAGGCGTCGCTCTGCCGGGCCGAACAGGGGTTGGTGCGCATGCGCAAGCGCTGGAACGCGGCGCCGTTGTCATGGAGCTGTGGGAGCCGGAGAGCCGGTGCCGGAGGGTTCAGCATTACGCGGCCTCCGGCTCCACGCTTCCATGGGACCGCTTCTCAGCTTGGCTGGAGTGCGTCTGTGTGGTCACATTCGACTTGGAGCTGGGTCAAGCGATCGAGGTGAGTGTAGGCCACGGTGGGAGCTTGGGCTGGAGGATAGGACACTGGCGTTGCAGGATGAAGCCCGAGGAGGACAGTGATCGGTTGGGTAAAAAATGTTGTGCCTCATGTACAACCTTTAAAGTTTAAAGTATATGACTTATATTGGTATTATGCACATTTGGTCTCTTGCATCTCCATATACTGCTTTCCCGATGCCGTGATGTGAAGATGTGACAAGTACGCTGACGACGCCTCTTTCTATCTCGGCAGCTCTGTCCACCTGACCTGGTGGAGTCCCGGTTATCCTTTCTTTAGTTTGTGATTAGGCATGCCTTTCTACTATCAAATGATATGAAAAGGATATATTCGGACTGACAACTTGTGTGCGTTCGCTGCAGCTCTTCCTTCCCTGATTCCGGTGTGAGAAACGGTATCATAGAGGCTATGATGCTGGAGAAGTAATATCGAGGCCAGGAAAAATTACGTGGGACTATGATTTTGAGTATTACAATGATGCTGTGGAAAATAAATTCGACCTTGAATGAAATGCAGTGGTGATTATAATGACTGGAAGTTTGGTCTATATTTGACTGAAATCCACAATAGTCTTGTGTTCTTTTGAATGCCCTTAAATTCTCTTGTCTTTTTTAAAGTCTCTTGCCCAGAGTAGGGGAATCGAGGACCAGAGGACATAGGTTCAAGGTGAAGGGGAAAAGATTTAGTAGGAATCTGAGGGGTATTTATTTTCTCACAGAGGGTGGTGGGTGTATGGAACAAGCTGCCAGAGGAAGTAGTTGAGGCTGGGACTATCCCATCATTTAAGAAGCAGTTGGATAGGTACAGGTTTGGAGGGATATGGCAGGCAGGTGGGACTAGTGTACCTGGGACATGTTGGGCCAAAGGGTCTGTTTCCACACTGTATGATCACTCTATGACTCTATCTAAATTGACATAGTAAGCCACTTGATCCAAGGGCAACTAAGGTTATCCAGTAAATACTGGCTCTGTTGGTGAATGAATTAAAAAAAAACTGTTTACATTGTTCTTTTTTATCCTGATTTGTGTTTTGGGCTAATCTATCGTCATGAAAGAATCACTATGTTCTGGAATTTCACCCTCTTCTATTTCCTTTGAGATCTTACTTAATAACCAATTTTGATGTCACTCTGCAATTGCTTTTGAATTCTGTTTGATTTTATTTTGTGAAGTTTCTGGGATAATTTTATTTGTTATACATTAAATAAACTCAAATAATCCGTAATATAAAAGATTTTGTAGCTTTTAATTTTTTCATCAGTCTTTCTTTCCTGATATCTTCCCTCCCATCTTCAACCTTTTCTTCCTCATCTGTTCTTTCATTCTCATTCTGCACCTCCTGTCTGACATTCTTATTCACACACCAATGTTTTCAGTCTGCTCGTTTCCCATCCAACAATAATGCTAAAATTCTAGAATAGTGAACAAGACAAACTAAGAAATTGTAGACATCAGTTAAAGCACAGAAAAAAATATTAAAGGATTGGACAGGCTAGATGTAGGAAAAATGTTCTTGATGTTGGGGGAATCCAGAACCGGGGTCACAGTTTAAGAATAAGGGGTAGACCATTTAGGACTGAGATGAGGAAAAACGTTTTCACTATGAGTTGTAAATCTGTGGAATTCTCTGCCACAGAAGGCATTAGAGGCCAATTCACTGGATGCATTCAAGAGAGAGTTGGATATAGCTCTTAGAGCTAACGGAATCAAGGGATATGGGGAGAAAGCAGGAACGAGGTACTGATTCTGGATGATCAGCCATGATCATATTGAATGGTGGTGCTGGCTCGAAGGGCGGAATGGCCTACTCCTGCACCTATTTTCTATGTTTCTATGTTAAACATCAATTCTATTTTACTTGTAAAGTCAAAAGTAAAGTTAATAATCTTCCTGAAATGTAAAACTGCATGATAGTTACTGAGCATGGATTTGTTAGGAAAATTGTTAAATTTGATGAATGTACATGGATTTCTAAATTTATAGCAAGGTCAAGAATGGGTTTTTAAATTCATTAATAGGTACTGGCAAGACCGACATCTAATTGCCCTAGAGAAGCTGGGCAATTAGTTGTAGCCTTGAATTAGTTGGCCACAGCATCAGAAAATTGTAGGTTCCAGTACCATTCCATAGAATTGGGCACAAAAATCTACTCTGAAAGTTTAGTGAATACATACCACATTTAATTAAGCGTTTGCCGTATTTTGGACAAACTATTAAAACCAGTTCTTTCTGCTTTGTCAATAGGGTACTCCTTAGCTATTTTGAAGTAGAATAGGGAACTCCTCACTGGTATTCTGGTCAATTTTTTCCCCTCAGCATGACGAGAAATAGACTAACTTGTTATTATTATAAGGGGAGAGTGAGCAGCCGGAAGTCGTCATGCACATTGGCACAAAAGACATAGGGAATTGGGCAGAAGATTAAAAAGCTGTACCCGCAAGGATAGTAACGTCTGGATTTCTCTCTCAGCAGATATACAGTATAGTTTAGTTTATTGTCACATGTATCGAGGTACAGTGAAAAGCTTTGGAGGATACTGGAGGATTTGTCCTCTGAGACAATATGGGTAGACCTTAGGAATAAGAAAGGTGCAAGCGTTCAATAACAAGCGGATGATAGAGGAACAGATATATGGACGACTTACCGAAAGATACCAAAGCAACAAGGTGTCTTAGTGGGTGACTTTAACTTCCCCAATATTAACTGAGACTTGCTCAGTGACAAAGGCTTAGTTGGGGCAGAATTTGTGTGGTGTATCCAAGAGGGTTTCTTGAAAGAGTACGTGGATACACCAACCCAAGAAGGAAACAAATTATTTAAGAAGGAACTGCAGATGCTGGACAATTGAAGGTACACAAAAATGCTGGAGAAACTCAGCGGGTGCAGCAGCATCTATGGAGCGAAGGAAATAGGGTTTCGAAGTGAAGGTGCAAATAGGGTTTTGATAGCTGAAGAAGGGTTTCGGCCCGAAACGTTGCCTATTTCCTTCGCTCCATAGATGCTGCTGCACCCGCTGAGTTTCTCCAGCATTTTTGTGTACCTAAGGAAACAAATTAGACATGTTGGGAAATGAGCTTGGGAAGATGACAGGTGTTTCAGTGGAAGGGCATTTTGGGGATAGTGATCACAATTTCATAAGTTTTAAGATATTTTTGAATAGGAAAATGAGGGAAGCTTGAGGGAAAGTACAAAATTGGAGAGGCAAACTACAACTTTATTAAGCTGGAGCTCAAGAGGGTGCACTGGGAGCAATTGTTGTTGGGTATGTCTAAATCTGACATGTGGGAGTCATTTAAAGACCAGTTGATCGAAGTTTATAACTGCATGTTCCAGTGAGGAGAAGGGATAGGGATGGCAAAGTAAAGGATCCTAAGATGACCAAAGAGGTTGTAAATCTGGTCATAAAGAAAAAGGAAGCACATGCAAGGTTTAAGAGGATAGAATCAGACAGAGCCTTGAGGAATATAAAGAAATAAACTCGAGGGCAATTAGAAGGGCTAAAGGGGCCACAAAATGGCTTTGGCGAGTCAGATTAAAGAAAACCCCAAAGCTTTTTATACCTATATTAAAATCAAGATGGTAACCAGGGAGAAGGTAGGGCCACTCAAGTATCAAGAAGGGAAATTGTTCTTGGAGTCTGGGGAGATACATAGGTGAGATACTAAAACAAGTACTTTGCATCTGCCTTCACCAACGAGAAGGACATGGAGGACAATGTGATCATTGTGGAGAATACTGATATGCAAGGGTATTTTGAGATTAGGAAGGAGGTGGTTTTGGGGCTCATGAAGAGCAATAGGGTGAATAATCCCAGGTTATTAATAGAGGCAAGCAAGAAGAACTGCACGTCTTCACTAGACATTAGGTTCAGGAACGGCTTCATCCCAACAACCATCAGGCTATTGAATACTATGAACTCCAACTAAACTCCAAACTACAAACTGCCTGGGTTGCACTAGGGACGTTGGGTGTTGTTTTTTTTGTACTATATTGTTTTTTTAAATTTATTGAACTTTTTTTGTTTGTTTATTATATCTATTGAGCACTGTGTTTACAAACCTGTTATATTGCTGCAAGCAAGAATTTCATTGTCATGTTTTGGGGCATATGACTAATACATTCTTGGTTCTCTCTTTTGACTCCAAGCAGCATTCTGGAAAACCTATTCTACACCCTCTCCAAACCCTCCACAACCTTCTTACAATGGGGCGACCAAAATGGCACACAATATTCCAACCAAAATCTTAGAGTTGCATCATGAATTCCTGACTGCTAGTCAATGCCTTGATCAAAGAAGGCGAGCATACCATACTTTACTACTAATTGTACTTGTGTTGCCACTTTCAGGGAGCTATGGACATGGACCCCAAGAACCCTATTGTACATTAATGCTGTTAAGAGTCTTGCCATCAACCTTATACTTTCCCCTTGTATTTCATCTCCCAAAGTGCGAGTCCTCACACTTACTTGGATTAAAATCCATCTGCCATTTCTCAACAAATATGCTGCTCTACCGTTGTCATTCAAAATTCAATATCCCACTGTTTGCTTGACCACTGCATTTAGCACTATAAAGTTACTGTACTTGCGCTGTGGAAACAAACCAAATCAGTCACAGAACAATTATGACTTGCCTATTTTATTCTCCCTCACCTTCTTAAATACAATATCTTAATTATTGGCAGCCAACCTCTGGCACTGAAGAATAACTATTACAATTTGGAATGTTTTCTTAGTTTTAATTCATTGAGATTATAATATTTATTCATTTTTTTCTATTTGGTTTTCTTAATTTATTTTTCTTCCATTACTAGATTTGAGATTGCGTTCAAATATTTTTTAATTTTATTCTCTATCTGTGCATTTTAATTTCACACCGTTTTACTCTACATGAGGAGGCTGCACAAAGATCCAAAAATGTTCTTATTCTTGCTGCAGTGTATTGTGTATTTTCAAGAGTCAAGAGTGTTTTATTGTCATATGTCCCAGATTGCACTTCATCTGTTTATTGATGTGTGTATATATATATATATATGGTCACACTGATCTGATCTGTACTTATGACTACAATATCCTGTTGTGCTGCAGCAATGCAAGAATTTCATTGTCCTCTGGGACACATGACAATAAACTCTCTTGAATCTTGAGATAGGACAATGGAATTCTTGCTTGCTGCAGCACAACAGAATATATAAACATAGAACAGAACGGGAGAAAAAAAGTTCAGTGTGTGTATATATACACATGCACACATACTCAATAAATAAACAAATATAGTGCAATACTAATAATAGTCTGTTGTAGTTTGGAGCTTATTTGTTGTCGTGTTTAATAGCCTGATGGCTGTAGGGATGAAGCTGTTCCTGAACCTGGACGTTACAGTTTTCAAGCTCCTGTACCTTCTTCCCGATGGCAATGGTGAAATGAGTGTGTGGCCAGGATGGTGTGGGTCTTTGATGATGTTGGCTGCCTTTTTGAGGCAGTGACTTCGATAGATCCCTTCGATGGTGGGGAGGTCAGAGCCGGTGATGGACTGGGCAGTGTACCCAACTTTTTGCAGTCTTTTCTGCTCTTGGACGTTCAAATTGCCGGACCAGACCACGATGCAACCAGTCAGTATGCTCTCTACTGTGCACCTGTAGAAGTTCAAGGGAATCCTCTTTAACATACCGAATCTCCGTAGTCTTCTCAGGAAGTAGTGGCACTGATGTGCCTTCTTTATAATTGCATCAGTGTGCTGGGTCCAGGAAAGATCTTGCCCAGGAATTTGAAGTTTTTGACCCTCTCCACCATCGACCCATTGATATAAACAGGATTGTGGGTCCTCATCCTTCCCCTTCCAAAGTCCACAATCAGTTCCTTGGTTTTACTGATATTGAGAGCCAGGTTGCTGTGATGGCACCATTTGGTCAATCGGTCGATCTCACTTCTATACTCTGACTCATCACCATCTGTAATTCGTCCAACAACAGTGGTGCGTTGGTGAACTTAATGGAGTTCACGCTATGTCCGGCTACACAGTCATGGGTATAGAGTGAGTAAAACAGGGGGCTGAGCACGCAGCCTTGAGGTGCACCCGTACTGATTGTTACTGACGATGAAGTATTCCTGCCAATTCAAACAGACTGTGGTCTGTGGATGAGGAAGTCGAGGATCCAATTGCAGAGGGATGCGCAGAGACCCAGTTCCGTGAGCTTGGTAACCAGCTTTTTTTTAAATCAAAAAATGTATTCAATTATTAAAAAATAATATGACACTACAATAAAACAAACCAGAACCCACCACCATAATACAATACAAACAAATATCCTTAATAAACTACTATACAACTATGTTAGAATCCTTGTTGAGGATGCATTCAACCCCCTGCGGAGCCCAGCGGTCCCGGAACTCCCTCAGGGTGCCCGTGGACAGGGCGTATTCCCTTTCTAACCCCACCCGGCATGGATGTAACCCCGGAAAAGGGGCAGGCAGCTGGCTCGGGTAAAGCCTGGTGCCTTGACACACGGATGGCCAGCTTGGCCAGGCCCAGGAGCAACCCAACCTGGACATCTTCAGCCCTACCCTCTCTCCTACGCACAGGGTGTCCAAAGATGAGGATGGTGGGTGAAAAATGCAGCCAGAAGGCAAGGAGCAGCCCCTTTAGGTAGTCAAACATGGTAACCAGCTTTTTTTAATTTATTTTTTATTTTTTTATTTTTTTATTCAAATATTAAAATAATATATACAGCACAGTAAAAACCAAAACAGAACCCACCACCATAAATACACGACAAACAATAAACTATTATATAACTATATTACACTCCGTGTCGAGGATGCATTCAACCCCCCGCGGTGCCCAGCGGTCCCGGAAATCCCCCAGGGTGCCCGTGGACAGGGCGTATTCCCTTTCTAACCGCACCCGGGCACGGACGTATCCCCGGAAAAGGGGCAGGCAGCCAGTTCGTGTAGAGCCCTCCACCGCCTTGCGTCTTGACTCACGGATGGCCAGCTTGGCCAGGCCCAGGAGCAACCCAACCAGGACATCTTCAGCCCTACCCTCTCCCCTACGCACAGGGTGTCCAAAGATGAGGATGGTGGGTGAAAAATGCAGCCAGAAGGCAAGGAGCAGCCCCATTAGGTATTCAAACATGGTAACCAGCTTGGAGGGGATGATGGTATTGAACGCCGAGCTGTAGTATATAAACAACAGCCTGACGTACGTGTTTTTATTGTCCAAGTGGTCCAATGCGGAGCGGAGAGCCAGTGAGATCGCATCCTCCGTTGACCTGTTGTGGCGGTAGGCGAACTGTAGTGGGTCGAGGCTCTTTTCGAGGAGGAGTTGATATGCCCCATAAACAATCTCTCAAAGCACTTCATGACCACAGACTTTAGTGCCACTGGTCGATAGTCATTGAGGCACGTCACCTTACTCTTCTTGGGCACCGGTATTATTGATACCCTCTTAAAGCAGATGGGAACCTCAGACCTCAGAAGTGAGAGGTTGAAAATGTCCGCAAAATCTCCAGCCAGTTGGTCTTCACAGGTTTTGAGAACTCGACCGGGTATACCATCAGGTCCAGGTGCTTTCCGAGGGTTCACCCCCCTGAAGGATCTTCTGACGTCGGCAATGCTGACGTTCAGCAACTTGACACAAAATGTTTTTAGAATCTAGTTTTAAATGGTGATTCTGACTAGATGCACCAACATGATAGATGTAACCACTAAGTATCCAGAATATTAATATTATGACAGATTATTCCTTTTGCCCACAATTCCATCCCTTCCATCCTCAACTGGGCTGATGTGGAGGGCCTACCTTGCAGGGTCTCTATACCTCCGAATGCAGTGACTTGGCCAAGATGGCTTTTAGGTTTTGACACTGTTTTGTGGTAATCCTGAAGTATTGCTGACAGCTAGCAAAGTTGCAAGCTTTGTTTTATCATGCGATTTTAATAGTTTTAAATGTTTTGACCCACGGAGACATTGAAAGCACTTGTAAATACAGGATCAAACCAAAGGAAAACAAGAAAAGAAACTTGCCTTCCTTTTTGCTCTCTACATCCTAGCCCTGCAATTCCCATTCAATTCATTGGGTCTTGGATCCTGTGCCCTGTCCGACTAGAAACCAGATTTCTGAGCAAACCATGTGGAACTCATTGATAGGTTCTACCCTCTAAATCTCAGCAAACCCCAGGCTTACCATGTCCCACAGCACATGCTTTATCTTCATCAGCTGAGCACAGGCTGTTTGAAATGGAACCATCAATGCACACGGCTTGTTATTCTTAATTGTCACTTCTCCCTTTGTATTCTCTTCCTCTCAAATATGAAAATTCCATTAACACCCACAATAACTTCTGCAATTAGATTGGTTTACTGTATTAATATTATATTAATGAAACCTGATAATATTAAAGACTATTATTTTTTTGGAGAATAATGTGCTCTTTTCAGCTGGCAATGTTTAAAAAAAACATGGTATGGATGTGCGTTTGAGATATTTACTATTTACTAATCAAATAATTAACTGGTTTTTATGAAAAATGCCTTCCAATAATCCGTTTGCATTATGTTTTTTATTCCTCAGCTTGTATATCCCCATGATGTGCGTCTCACAGAAAAAGAGGTAAAATATTAAATTAATGGAATTGTTATTTGCTTTGTGGCTTCGTTAAAAGTTTTTTTTTTTTTGTATTTTAATTTTTTATTAGAGATATCTGCATATCATAGTCCAACCCATTACAAACTTTGTATAACGATTACATATTAAGTATCCAGGGTTCCGGGTACCCAGTTACCAAAGTAGCTGGGGTCCTCCTTTATCGGTTACATATTAACGTTGCCTCTAATTATTTATTTATATTTATAGATAATAAAAATAAAGAAATAAAGAAAATAAATTAGAAAAGTAAGATAAACTATCAATAATACAACTTAGGAGATAGGTCCATAGGTCAGAAAACGTAACTATTCATCTAGTCCTGGGTTCAGGTTTCAGTCAGGCCTCCGCGCCGGCCCAGTCTACCCCGTCAGATAATCTATAAATGGAGACCATATTGTAGTAAATAATTCTGGTTTGTCAATTAAGACATATCTAATTTTTTCCAAATGTAAGGGCTCCGACATTTCCATAATCCACATCTTAATTGTGGGGGTTGCAGGATTTTTCCAAAATTTTAATATTAATTTTTCCCAATTATTATACTGTAGTCAAGGAAATTTCTTTGGTTTGTTGTAAGTTTTAGATATTGTTCTGATATGCCCAATATTATTAATTTAGGATCAGGATCCAGTTGAGTATTAACAACTACAGAGATTATTAAAAAAATATCCATCCAATAGTTAAAAGTTTCTAGATTGATAAAAAATACATCTATTGATGCTCCTGAACACATCATCAGTGATGTAACCTGGGGTCATTGGGTGTTTCTGGTCTTTCAACATCAGGCGACCTCACCCAGGCGACCCAGCAGCGGTTGATCAGACCATGACTTGTGTTCAGTGGCATTCACTCCTCCCCATGGACCTCCTCTCCTGATCCAGAGCCATCTCGAGGCAATATGATAGCAATTTATCAGAAAACACTTCTGTTTAATATCAAAATCTATGAAATGCACAACTGTTGAGAAACTTTCTGAAGTTTGAAACATTTTAAAACTGAGAAGATTATTCAAATTAAGTACGGTTGCCCCTTTCTCAGCAAACTTCCCAACTAATTAACTTGTCATACCACCATCAAAATATGAAGGCAGCGGAAAGGAAAGTTTGTTTCTGACAAAAATAAATTATCTGGTTGCCTAATTGTATTTTGTGCTTTATTGGTTCAGTGCTATTGCATATACTCTGAGTCAGATCGTCCTGAGTTTGTATTATAAGATCTGAGTACATAAGCTAAGCTGATACATGTCTGCATTAATAAGTAAGCATTGAAATTCAATGGTTCCTTTATCATGTTTATCAAGGTACAGTGAAATTCTGTGTGTAAGAAGGAACTGCAGATGCTGGTTTAAACCGAAGATCGACACAAAAATCTGGAGTAACTCAGCGGGACAGGCAGCATCTCTGGAGAGAAGGAATAGATAATGTTTCAGGACCCGGTTATTCTATTTCATATAACAAGAAAATGTGACAGAAAGTACAAACCACTTAGCATTTCTCCGTAGTTAAATTAAAAACTATTTTAAACAATTCTGACATTGGTGAGGAATGGGAACTGTGCTCCAAATGGTTGAATGCAGAGTATTCACTGAAATTCCTACTTGGATGCACTGATATGGTTGTGCTGATGGCAAAACACTTTGTGGAAATATGGAACGGTGAATGGGTTGAAAGTAAAGTTGCAATGTTTTCCAGGCTACACTTCACATTCCTTTCACTTCCAATCCTTTGGATGTCATTTTATTTTGTGGCCATTAGCTTAAAAGTCGAGACATTTTTAACCTGTTATACCAAACCAATTTGTTTGAAAGACTGACATTTTAGAACTTGCTTCACATCTGTTCCCATTAATATGAGGTTTCTTTTATTTCGCTTTTTGCTTCTCTTTTCTCTTTTCAGAAAACCAGCATCTGCTACTTGTCCTTTCCAGATTCCTACTCGGGTAAGAAACCTCAAATGAGGCTTTTTCCCCCTCCTTGGCATTTTATTCTATGAAGCAACACCCTCATTTCTGTCCTGTCATTATCACTATTCTCTTTTCAAAGGTCCCAAATGATTTGTTTTGGAAGATATCCAAAGTCAATATAATTTGGCGCAAACCTAAAAATTCCAGCACAAGAAGAATAACCTTTTAATGTATCAAATCTTCTGCCTAGGTTATCAATGCACACTTTTATTGTGTGTAATCCTCTGTTACAACAGTCAACAACATCCTACCACAAACAATTTTGATAAAAGCTGGAAAGGCTGATTATCTGCAATTGTTGAATTCATTGAGTCCAGAGAGTGTGTCTAGTCAGAAGATGAGTTGCCATACATTGACCTTATGTTGGGCTTTGTTAGCAGTGTAAGAGACCAAAGACAGTTGTCAGAATGTAAATGGAATGGAGAACTAAAGTGATAAGCAACTGGAGTCGTCCTTGTCATTATGATATCAGCAACGTATTGAGAGGAATGAGGTAGGAAATGACAAATGAAAAGTGAGAGATAAGAATCGGATAGAATTCTTCGTTAAAGTCAATGGTAAGATACAAAATTGGATGCTCTGTGGCACGTCTGATAGAGCTGCTTCCTTACAGCTCCACTGTCCAGGTGTAATCCTCACATTTGGTGTTGACAGTGCAGTTTGCACATTTTTCTGTAGCCATGAGAATTTATTTCAGATGTTCTGGTATTTCCCACAAGTAATGACCTGCATATTGGTAGCCAATTGACTACTATAAGTTGCCTTCAGTGTGTAGAATGTGAGAGGGTGGGGGGGGAGTTGGGAATGTAGGGCTCTATGACTCTATGATAAGTCATTACGATGAGCTCATTCAAAATATGTTAATGTTCCTGTGGGATTATCAATTACTATACTGTTATATTGAATATTTAAAACACATTGCTATTACATACATATTTTCCCTTGACTTTTGAACTTTTGACGGTGCCATGGAATCTTTTGCATTCACTCAAAAAAGACTTTGACACAATGTCCTAACCACTGTGCACTCCCTTGATGCTCCAGCTAGATGTTTTCATGTTCTGGAGTAAAGTCCAACTTGTTAGTTTTTGAACTCGGAATATATTTGGTCCACTGAGACAAACTGGCACTAAGCAATAACTTGTTCATTTGGAATCTCGGTATGCTGTCTATGCAGTGTTGGTTTCTAATCACCCTGTCTGAAGTACATTTTAACTAAAATTCTAGCCCTTGTTTCCAATCTTTATCTTTGCCAGATCTCAAGTTTATCTCTGCAGACTCATCAATTCTAAACTGTTTCCTAACCTATATTTCTTGGACATCAGTCTTATATAGTGAAACCATTTCACTCTGTATTTAGAAGTGGGAATTTCATGCTCTTGACTTCTTTTCTGCAGCCATCTATTTTCGTCACCTTCGATGCTGCTTCAGTTGTTCAATATCTGTTTCCAAATAAAAGATCCAATTACTCCAAAAAACATTTTGGAATTTTTCTCTTATTTTGTATATCTTTACAATTATGAGCCATTATTGTATTGCTGCTCTAGGTTGCCTTGGAGACACGCAGTTCAGCTTTCGTATCCGACAATCTGTGGGACACAAACTGTCTATGAATGGAGAGGAAGAAAAATACAATCGAGATGCCCCAGTTGTTCTTCAGGTATGTTTTAGGGTGTGTTTGACACAAATGTGTCATCTATTGTACAGCAGCTAAGAGCTCATTTCATCCAGTCCCGTAATAGGTTTTAAACATGTGTTGTCACAATGCAGTTTAATTTTGTATTGTACTAAGACTAGTCCAATTATCATCCAGGTATTCCTGCTCAACATGGTCCCCCCTCCCCACCTCATATCTAACCTCTTTCCCACCCCAAGTTTTATTCTTTAACCCGCCCTCATCTGTTGTGTTTGATTGAAAGGAACACCAGGAAATAGACCCTTTGGGCCACTGCGGCCATGCGACCATCGATTGCCCATTCACATTAGTTCTGTTATTCCACAAATCTGTGGCTCGCTCTCTAGTCTACCCTGTACTTTTTGCAGTATGACCTGTTTACTTTTGGATTCCACATTCATTACGCCGTCTGGTTCTCCTCTAATTTTCCGATTAGTTACATGCTTAGAAAATTGAGACACATTCTGAGAATTATTTCCCTGCCAAAAACACAGAGGGAGGGAGTCACAGATTTGTGGGATAACAGAACTAATGTGAATGGGCAATCGATGGTCGCTTGGCCTCAGTGGGCCAAAGGGTCTATTTTTCTGCCTAATCATTATAACTTCTTTTAAGTGCTATGTTATCACTTCCATCAATTCCTTCTAGACAGTCTACAGGGTTAAATTACAGGAATGTTATATTTGAATAATGTTGATCAAGTAATATGAGGATTATATATGGAGTGTGGTTAACATTAGCATGAGCCCCAACAAGCCATGGACAAAGTAATGCACATTATATTAAAACTTTTGAAATTGAAAGGTCAATAGCAATATGAATACAAATTTAGCTAAGCAGCAGAGGAGAATCGATTTTTATTTTCATATATTAGTCAAGTGTATATTAGTGTTTTGAGGGTGTCAGTAATAGGATTATTATTCTCCTTGATGCATATTAACTACTTAGACGAGTGTATGGAACAGATTTAACAGTGTATGGAAAGTTTTAAAGTTTACAGTTAATATGTAAGCCAGGAAATCATAAGCAATGATATAGAACTTTCTTTCTCTTCTAACCTGTGTTTCTAAAACTCAAGCTGCTGCTTTTGCTAAGGCATGGGGAAACCTGTAAAATATACATTTAAAAAAATGGTTAGAGCTGATAGCCTCATTAAATTATGTAAATTGTGTAAGGTTAGGCTTTCGAGGTTTTAAAACATTTCTATTCATCCATCTGCTTCCAGCTTAATAGTCTTTGTTAACCCAAATCAATCCCTGCCTGTCACCTTTCCAGAGTGAATAAGCAGAGTTTCTGCTATATCAGCTGAAATACTGTGCCCAGTTTTGAGCGAGATACTGTAGGATGGAGGTCAAAGTTTAAGGGAAGATTTAATAGCGGCATTTAAAATAATGTAGAACTTTGAAAAAAATATGAGAAATAAGAGTAAGAGCAGGCTACGGAGACTCCTGTGTCTGCCTCCATAATTCTTATACTTTTTCTGTGCCCTCATATGACTTGATTCCCTGCAGGTTTCAAAATCTTTCAATGTCAGTCTCAAACATACTCAAAGACTGAACATTTGCAGCACTATGTGATAGAGCATTTCAAGACTTACAGTCCTCAGAAATGTCTCCTTGTCTCAATACTAAGTGGCCATCCCTTTATCCTGAGCGTATAATGCATAATTTTGTATCCTTTATCCAGGAAAACAGTTTCTCCTCCTCTACCCTGTTAGACCGATAATAAACATGAACGTTTCAAAGATACCACAGTGCATTGTTCTAAACTCCAAGTATGAGGGATTATTGTATGCAAACTGGTCTTTATAGGATAGTTTTTTAATTCCAGAAATCAACCTGTTGCTCCTCTCCTTGGAGCTATCCCTCTTTTGATAAGAAATATACTAAAGACAGTTCTCTAGATCTGCATCAATGAAGCTCTATATAACTAAGAAGAATTTGTTACTCTTGTGCTCCAAAGACCTTATACCAAATCTCCCAACTTGCTTGCAATATTATTGTATTACGTTTTTATGATTTGTGTGCAAAAGATACTCGTATCCCTCTGAATAGCAACATTTATTCATTTCTTGCCTTTTTAAAACTAAATGTTGATTATTCATTCTTTTTATCAAAGTGAAATAATTTTATAATTCCCCATTGGATGTTTTTTATCCTTTTATATTCCTTTACAACTCCTTTACATCATGCAGATAAACTGCAGGAAAATGGATAAAGAGCAATGGACTTGATTAATTGCATAGATATTTCAAAGGGCTGATCACAGTGGACTTTGAGCTCTGCTACTGTTACCTGATACGTTTCATGTGCTAATAGATTAAAATTACATTTTTCAGTGGGATCGAGCACATTATTATGGATTTGTCTACTTCCGACAAGTCAAGGATAGCACAATTAAACGGGGATATTTTCAAAAGGTAATCTGATTTTAAATATGCATTTGATTTGTTTGCACATGGATTATGTTCACCAAGTTAATAAGAATATTTGTTGATTGCTCAGACTGCCTTATCACGCTGATGAGAAATGACTGAGTGACTAAAGGCACAAGGTTTCATGATTTATTGATTATTTTATGTTAGGATCATTAGCATGACTTATCAAAGACCAGCAGGAAACTGTGCGTTTTCAATTCATTTGTGAGTTCACAGCAACACCAAGAAATGTACCACCTTTCAGCATGTCCCTTACACAGTACAGCTCGTCTCCAGGTTACAATGGCTGACATGCATCAAGCCCACACATTGGGGTGACCGGTGGGATGGATTTGCCTGTTGCCGGGGGCTGCCGCCGTCTACTGCCATTTGGGAAACTTGATTTGTGGCAATATCTGAACAATCGAGTTAAATGTTCAGGTTTAACTAAATGTTGCCTTTGTTTGGCCCATGTTTTTATTTAAATATATTCAAGGGTGGCCGCATTTCTGATTTGAAAACTGTTGGTGTTAAGAATAGTTTTCAAGGACGGAATCCTGTCACAACCAAGGGAGGATCTATATGAGTAATGTCCTATGTGAACTCTGCAAAATACACTTCAAGTTTGGCAATAGTTTAGGGGCTGAACATGAGCATTGCAGAGATATTTTATGATGTTGTTAGCAGTGCTGGTTTTTGTCAGCATGTAACAATTCTGTTTCTTGCAAATTATAGCTTGTGGACATAGAATATGTCAACCATGACAAATTGTTTATTTCTGTTCCAATGGTAGAATACAATATTTATAAAGCATCTTTAAGATAGCAAAAAAAATTCCAAGAACTGTTCTTACATTTTTTAAATGTTAATGAATGGCTTCAAGAGAAAGGAAGACAGATGAGTATAATTTTAGTCTAACTGTTAAGTTTTAAGTAGTATAATAAAAGCAGAAAGGGGTAGTTTGCCGTGAGGGAATTTTAAAACTTGGGGCCTCATGTCTGAAGGCACTGCCCACCAATGATAGAGTAGGTATTTCAGGAATGTACATGATCAGAATTGAGTACCATGTACAAGTCTAAATGTTTAAGGTTGGATACAATTCTGGAGTTAGTGACATAAGGTATGGACGGATTTGAGAACAAAGGTGAACATTTTTAAATCAAGGCTTTGTTAATTATGACACACTGTAGGCAAATTAACACAGGGTCAAGAGATGGGAAATAGAATTTTTTATGAACAGAAATTTGGTGATATATATATATATATTCACTGGCTCACCATTTCCCCCTCAAACCATGTTATAATTTTCTCTGTCTCTGTGCCCTGTTAGAGTCCTTAATGATGAACTTCTGCATTAGTTGAGGTTGAGGAATCAAGAACTAGAGGGCATAGGTTAAGGGGAATATTTTAATAGGAATCTAAGGGATTTTTACACAGAGAGCAGCACATATATAAGGAGCTGCCAGAGGAAGTGGTTGAGGCAGGTACAATGACATTTGAAAGACATTTGTACAGGTAAGCAGATAGGAAAGGTTTAAAGGTTCAAGGGATATGGGTAAAATGCAAGCAAATGGGACTAGCGTAGATGGTCATCTTGATCGGCGTGGATGAGTTGAGCCTAATGGCCTGTTGCCATGTTGTATGACAGCCTCTGGCACTATTAGGCAGGATTGGGTAAGAGGTAAGAGGGTAAGAGGGACAAATTTCATTTCCTGAAGGACATTGTTTTATGACAATCCAATAGTTGCATGGTTAGCATTGCTGGTACTAACTTTTTTATTTCATACTTTATTTCAGTTAAATTTAAATGCCCCTGTTTCTGAGTTTGGATGTTAAGTGTCTGCAGAAAAAAGATTCCTAAACTCAAAGTAATTATCCAGTAATTTACAGCGTTATCAGTGCATTCCTTGCGATAGCATATGGCATGCACTCCTGAGTTTTGATTTTGCAACAGCAATGCAAACGCAAGTCAGGACTTGTAAGAAAATTCAGTGATAAGTGTTCCCAAGGCTTACTGTTCCTGCTTTCTCACTGGAAGATGCCTCAGTGATGTCATGATTGCAGTTACTCCATTTGAAGATAATTATTATTACTCGACTAAGTGCATGCATCAGACAATGCCTTACTCAAAATATTTTCGTACCATCTTCCAAGCTCTTGAATACAAAGGTCCATAATGTTGCATTCTGCTTTTGATTAGTGCCTCTAATATGAGCAAACCATTTTATCACCGGGCAAGGACTTGCTGCCCTCTGGTGTTTTATAAACATATGGCACACAAAACCGTAGATCAACCTCGCCTAGCTTATGGAATGCATTCGCAAGAATGAGAGGATGAACGAGGTCACAGTAAAAGCGATCACTACAGCATTTTGTGTAGAAGCCAGTGGCACTGATAGTGCTGCTTTGTCAGGAACCTGGTGTGTATTCCTGCCTTCTCTGGTGCTATGCCAGGAACAAGCATTCAGGGAACCTGGCACACTCAGTAATGGTTCAGTGATTCAATGGTTCAGTGGTGCTTTACACATATACCAAGGTACAGTGACATTATTATTTTTTACATGTGGATCAATAAGATTATTGTCATACATAAGTACAATCCCGATTAAGTACAGAATGTATAGAACAGTCCACTGAGTCCACATGCAAGAGTTGCTAAGTTTTGGTGCCATTTCCAGAGTCCAAGCTGCAGCTGGCCATAAAGGCCCTTGCAGCCGTCGCCTCCATCCAGAACATCCCGTTGTTACATATGCATGGAGCAAAGAACGACCAAGGTAGACCATGTATAAAAATATGGGTTTTATTCAATCACGGGACAAACCGGAAGTGAAGGGTGGATCTCAATATGGTACATCCGTGAACTGTTGTCCTCCTTATCGCCCGGCCACCTTCAGCCTTTGTGTGCCAAAGGAGCTTCCCAAAGCTGACCTTGAGGGTGCAGAAGGTAAGACCCTCCTCTCCGGCTCTCGGTTCTGGGGGGCAAGCAGGAGCAGGGATTGGTGGCTTCCCACTCCAGGCGTGTTCCTGGTTCCATGACGGGTGAGCTGGGCCTGCTGCCGGGGTATGGCTGCGGTGCACAACCCGTCGGGAGCATTGAATGTGGGTCAGCCCCGCTGGAGGTGATGAAAGACTATATGATCTCTGCACATGGAGCAGACACTGCCAGTTCCCAGCAATGGCCTGCACACTCCGAAGAGCTCCGACCGCCGGCCCGCGGCCTACATCATCCAGAAGCCGCGGACTGCGGAGCTTACGGCTGGCTCGGCGTCCGGAGCCTGGGATCCCTCGTTGGGGCGCCGGAGGTGAAGAACTCCGACTGCCGGCCCGCGGCCTACTTCTAACCGTGGGCGCGGCGGGGACTTACCCTCGCCGGGGATCCCTGGAGAGGAGCTCCGACCACCGGCCCTGCGGTCTGCGGTGCTTCTGGCTGTGGCGCGGCGGGGACTTTAGATCTTCGACCGCCAGCCTGCGGCCTACACCATCTTGAAGCCGCGGTCTCCGGTGGGGAGGCACCTATTCAGGACTTACCTTAACTTACCTTGTCTGCACATCTGGACGCCCGCAGCGGCGACTGCGGAGGGTTGTGGTCCCGACCATGGGGGAGATAGAGGAGGACTGACCAAATTTTGTGCCTTCCACCACAGTGATGAATGCTGTGGTGGATGTTTGTGTTAAATTTTTTTAATTGTGTATTGTGTGTTTTTTTATTGTACCGCTGCTGGCAAATTCATTTCACTGCACCTTATGTACCAGGTTCCTTGCACAGCTGTGTACAATAGCATGGATGACAGGGATTTGTACCCAGGTTCCCAGCAACATTGTGTAGCCTGAGTAGATGTATTTTTTAAAGTACTGGGGGTTATGAACCTGTGAATATTCAAACTTCAAAACCTAATGTGTAAAACCTGGCGTTGTGAATTGGCACTGAGTGGGGTATGACCGTACAGTTTTAGTTAATTCTTAAAAAAAAGCTTGATTTGCATTGTAATGTGCCTGTTATTCCTTTCTCCTTCAGTCGCTGGTTCTTATTTCTCGACTTCCTTTTGTGAACCTCTTCTGCTCTCTGCTACAACTTGTTGCACCTGAATACTTTGAAAAGCTGGAGCCTTGTCTTGAGGCAGGTTAGCATTTATTAGCATGTTAAAATTATGCAATATTTCTGCGATGTTTATTGGATTTCCAGAATCTAATGCACTTCTAATTATTGTTGGGGTAAAATAAGGTTTTTTGGAACTGAAAAAAATTGTTAGTCAGTAAACAAAACCTGCAATCATTTTTCTCATCAAGTTACATGTGATTCCTTTTGATCAAGTGCTCAAGTGAATAGATCGATCTATGAAATTTTGTTTGAATTTTGTTCATATCTCAATTGCCTTTTGGTTTGAAAACTCCTTTACTTATCCTTCCGGGTCTATTCTGTTATTTCTAACAGTTAGGCTATGCTAGTCAATAATTTTGGATCATAATGACTCTTGTCCTTTTTATGGAGAGCAGGCGTTCATGACGATTCTGCTGCTGAATGTTATTGTTTCTCAAGACCTATTCATTGTTTACTTGTCTTATTGGTATCCTCTCTACCTTGCACTGCTCTTACTTATCTTTTTTGTTATTTAGTATCTGTGCAGTTCTGTTCACACAGGTACAGGAAAGATGTCATTAAACTGGGAAAGGTGCAGAAAAGATTTATGAAGATGTTACTGGGATTGGTGGGTTTGAGTTATAAGTGGAGACTGGATAGGCTGGGACTTTTTCCCCTGGAGCATAGAAGGTTGGGGTAGTGATCTTAGAGACACATAAAATCATGAGGTCCACAGATAAGCTAGATGGTCACAGTCTAAAACTGGAGGGCATAGATTTAAGGTAAGAGGAGAAAGTTTTAAAAGGGGCATGAGGGGCAGTTTTTTCATACACCGGGGTGGTGGGTGAATGGAATGAGCTGTGAGAGGGAGCTGCAGAGGCAGGTACAATTATAATGTTTCAAAGATATTTGGACAGATATATGGATAGAATTGCTCTTGAGGGATATGGGCCAAATGCAGGAAAATGGACTACCTCAGACATCTTGACTGAAGGGCACGTTCCCATGCTGTATAACACTATAAGTCTTAAAATGACTGTCTTCGATGTTGTTACAGATCTTTTTTTCACCTTTCCATTCAACTCCACACACTCCAACCTATTTGAAATCTATTACCTCTCATAATTTACTTATGGCTGGTCTATAGCACAACATTATTTAACAGACTTTAAGCTATATTTCTGGATACCCACATCTGATAAAAATCTATCGATCGAGACAGGTACTTGGATAAGATTGTGTACCCTCGGGACCTTCAGTTTCTGCACATCTCTCAAAACGGTGCCATTTAAGTTATACTTTTTCTACAGAAAAGAAAAATAAATAAGATTGCAGATACTGGAATATGAAACGATAGAAATGCTGGAACATCACAAACAGTCTAGCAGAATCTGTGAAAAGAGAAACCAGTTAAAATTGCTGGGCAAGGATCTTCTTCAGAACTAGGGAAGAGTGGAGCGTTGTCAGTTTTCAAAGCAGAGCTTTGTGGGTGATTTAGATGCAAAGTAAATTACTATATGGACATTGTTTAAGATAGAACTAGTGATAAGCAGTATGAATACTGATGAGGCATTTTATGGAAAAAGGCTGAGAAAGGATATAACCATTATGTTTCCCATTATTCTTGCCCTGTGACCTCCCTATGTTCCTCTGAAACCACACAGCACAGGATAGAGGAGCAAAAGGAGAAGTTGCAGGGAGAGGGAGAGAAAGAGAGGGAATCACTATAATGGAGACAGAGAAAGAGAGGAAAGATGTTAATACAAAGATGATCTTTCTTCTTTGAATGGAAAATTCAAGGGTTTCATCCTCCCTTTAGTGCACAACGGCAAGTGACCTGTGTCATTGTCAGCAGTGTGGTAGCTGCCTGTATTGAAGCTGCTGTTACAAGCTGCATTAACATCTTTCCTCTCTTTCTCTGTCTCCATGATAGTGATGAGGGTTAAATCTCATCATGATCATGTTCCTTTGGTACAAGTGTCTATAGGATTCTTGCAACATGGTATGTTATGAAAGGAAATATTATTAGTTCCACAGAGCTTATGATTGCAATATAATTCAAGTGTGGTGCCTATCCATTTTATTATGCATACCGTAATGTCCAAGGCATGCATGGCATTCTTTTGTTCTTCCATTGCGCTCCCCCAGGAAGTAAATATGTTCTGTCTTGGGAAATTTCACTGCCCCCGATGGCAAGTTCCCATAGATCTAAAGTTATATCCCTATAATGAAGCACAATGTTGGAGCACAGACATTCAAGATTAACTTGCCGTGTTTGGATTGAGAGGGCCGATAGAATGAACACTTTAAAAACAATTTATCAGGTTTCTGAGCAACATGTTCATTACAGTGAAGAACATGTAAACCTTGCTCACACGTATCCTATGATCTCTTTCCCAGCTAGATGAAAAGGTAATGTTTTCCTTTTCATGATCTGCTATCAGTGAATGTTGCCTAACATGTGGAAGATATGTTGTCAAAAGGCTGCAAGGTATTGACACTCCAGCTTTTCAGTCTAAGAGCTGCTGTTTCTTTTTCACTTCATTTATTTGCCTGGTGGATTTAGTTGTCAAACAAAATTTCCAAACTTCAGACACACAATGAAGCCGGTGGACTGTGATGGGTCAGCACTTTACCTGTCAGGAGCTACCTGGTTTAAAGTGGAGGTAACTAAAAGGCCAAGGACACAGAGGTTCAAGATCTCTTGCACTGTTCCAATAAAATTCAACAGAACCTTGAGGAACAGTATCTGCCCCTCTGACAAGGTATGCTATAGCAGTCGATCCTGAAAATTCAATTCAACAACCTCAGGTAAACTGTCTTTCTAGTATTCATCAATACTGGCCAGTGATCAAAGTCATCAGTTGATATTGGTAATCAATATTTTCAGTCCACAGGTGCTGCTTGACCTGCTAAGCAGTTCCAGCAATGGAAAACAAAACATAAATTCTGAAAGAACTGAGAGTCAAGCAGAATCTGTGGAATGAGAAATCAGTGAACATTTTGGATCAGATGCCCTTTCCCTTCAACTGCTTAAAAGTTAGCATTGTATTTCTTTATTCCAAACTTTCAGGAAGTGATTTGCTGATCATGTTATTTTGTAGAAACCTTTCTCATTAATTTACTTGTGGTGAGACACTGGACATTTTATTGATGACCAGAAGCTATTGCTCCTGGTTGTAGTGTGATGTCATAAATTTCATTCAGACAGTCTTGAATCCATGATTTAATTATTTGGGTTATTATGGTGAGAAAAATTCAGAGCAAAATATACCATTAAGAAAATAGTTGCAGAAGATTGCATTCATGTTTTTTTGTATTCTGAATACCATGAAACGTATTCTGTTTTTCAGTTTGTAATGAGATAGACCAGTGGCCAGCACCAGTCCCAGGAAAAACATTGAGCCTTCCTGTCATGGGAGTGGTCATTCAGGTATGAATGGACAGAATTTAGAACATAGATGTTTGATGATTAGGGGAGACAATCCCAAATATATTGCTGTTGTTTGAATCACAAATGCATAAGAATAAGATATTATTCGAGGAAAATTTAAAAAAGTCCATCTTTCTGAGGTGGATTTGAATCTAGGGCGTATCCTGGCAATAGAGGAGGCCCAAGTCAGAAAGTTCAGTATGAGAATGGTAAGGGGAGTTAAAATGGTTAGCGACCGGGAGATTCAGCAGGCCTTGACAGACCAAGCACAAATGTTTGGTGAAACAGTCCCCTGGTGTAGTCTTGGTCTTGCCTGTGCAAAGTAGGGCACATCGGGAGCACTGACTGCTGTGGATGAGATTAGAGGAGGTGTCACATTGGGAGCAAACTGGAGGAACACCACACCTCCCCTTCCACCTACATTCCTTCCTCTGGCTTTACATTTTGGCCTATTCTACCCTAATCTCTTTTATCTCACACTTTTTGTCTTTTCATCTCGGGCCTTGGACCAACCTTCTGCCAATCAAATCTCTCCCCCCTCAATTATGTACACCTATCATTTGCAAGACTTTGTCCCAGTCCACCTGTCTTCCAGCTATTCTCTCCTGACCCAAAACGTCACCTTTCCATATTCTCTAGAGATGCTGCCTGACCCGCTGAGTTACTCCAGCACTTTGTGTCATTTTTTGTAAACCAGGATGTGCAGTTCCTTGTGTCTATTAATATTAAATAATTTTTCCCATGATTGCAACTCAGTGTACTTGTTCAGTATATTATAATTATATTATATTTTATTATTCATTTAGATTTGTTTCCATGTTTGCTCAATTATAGGTATGGATTCCATCCAAAAATGACAAAATTGGAACAAGCCCTCTCAAACAATCCAACCAGGAGGTATGGCAAAAGCACAAGCTATTATTTCCTATTCTGATGACTTACCCCCTTACTTTCACTGGATGTAGTTTTGGTGGTAAATCTATTAAAACTGTATAGCTTGCAGGGCAGGACTGATTAAACCCAAAATTGGCAAAAGTGGTGCCGGTTAAATTTTAAACTAAATGGACAACTAAAGTAACAGAGCAGCAACAGAAAGCAGTGTGTTTCTAAACCCCATAAACAAGTTCTAAGGTATTTGCAGGAACATTTTCAGAAACATTTCATACTAAACCTCTTTAGGACATATTAAGATAGATGGGTAAAAGTATGATTAAAGAGTTTGGTTTTTAAATGTGCCAAAACAGAATGGAGAGGCAAAGAAGTTTAAGGTGCAAAATCTAAATTTAGGCAGCTTCAGGAATGGCTAGCAGTGAAAGAAAATAAATTTCGGATGAGTTCTTAGATTGTTGTAGGGCTGGAGGAGGTTGGAGAAATGAGATCATGGTGTGACACAAAAGAAGAATGCTAATTTTAAAACTGAGGCATCAGTGGAGGGCATTAGCCCAGGCAGAACATGAACTCAAAGTTTTCGGATTGAGGAATATGAAAGATCAACCAGAAGCGGATTTGAATAGAGTCTGGTGACAACAACGACAGGTGAGCTGTACCAAGGCTGGAAGTGGATGATGGTTTGAAGCTAGCATCATATCTTAGTGATGGAGAATATTAGCGATTGATAACCTGATATATTCATATTCAACGAGGATGAAAAAATTGCAAGCAGTTTGGTTCAGTCTCGAGTCAGTTGCCAGAGAGAGCAATGGAGTTGGTGTCCAAGGAACATGGTTGTGTTGGTGATTAAATCTACTTGTTTTGGTTTTCTCAATAGTTAATTGGATTTTTTCTGCTGTTCAGGAAATGTGTCTCGAGTAACCGATCTAACAATTCAGAACAACGGAGGAGTCAAGTGGTGGTGAGAATAAACTGGATGCCATCTGGATCCTGATGTGTCATTGAAGACAGCATGTTGATGATAAATGAGCCCAAACAGGTTCCAGAGATTATGTAATGGAAAGATAAACTATTGCTTGAGATTCCCTATCTATAGCTGGTAAATTAGAATGTTACCTGGCAAGGACAACTACATCCAATCGGACAACAGAAGAAAGATGCTGGAGGAGAATGGTACAGGCAATTTGAGAAAAGTTAAGGTTAAATGGTTTCTCGTGCTCACAATCATGATGTGTGTTGTGGCAGGAGCCACAGCATGTGCAAAGAAGTAGACACATTTTGAAGGAGTAAAATGAGGGGGTCATCTAAGAGACTCAAAATATCAGAAGCAAATTAAAATTGTGATGCATGGTGTGACATAAATCTAAGGATATGATAAATGTTACTGGCCTTAATGATGCTATATATAAAATATCAGTTTTGGTTGATTTAAGAAAATTAAGGAATGTTTCGAGATAAAGAAAGTGATCAATTCGTGAGACAAATTTTGAGGTAAATATTGTCAATCCAGAAATATTGTTCACCAGAAAAGTGAAGGATCAAGAAAGATTGTTTAAACATTCAAAAAATGTTTAAACAATGAGAACTTGAGTCCAGGAATATGTTTTGACACGAGAATCAAGAACTAATGACATTGTTCAAAAAGATTTGAAAGAAAATGGGAAATGCTGGTAATTCGATTTTTGATAAGAGGCTGGGAATGTTGGAACAGAGCTCAGTCTAGAATAAAAAGGGCAGTTCTTAAAAGAATTGCTGAATTCCAATTTGTAAAGTATATTACTGGTGGCTATGGAATAATGGTTAAGACATGAGGAAAAGTGTAGAAGAGTAAGCTTAATAGATTAGAGTCATTGTTCTCTTTGCATTGCTTTGCTTTTATTGAATTGCTTTTCGGCAGCTGAGAATTATTTCTGGATATTGAATCCCTTAACATTTATGCACACCAAATACACAGTCTGAAGAAAGGTCTCGACCAGAAATGTCACCCATACCTTCCCTCCAGAGATGTTGCCTGTCCCGCTGGGTTACTCCAGCATTTTGTGTCTACCTTCGATTTAAACCAGCATCTGTAGTTCTTTCCTACACACAGTATTAAAATGTATGCCTGTTGTACCCTGCTTCTCAATTTCAGTTCTGGTGGCTTCAATGTGATCAAATTCAGAGGTGGAGTAGAACCTGTATATTGCATTGGATTTAGTGAATGATGGATCCAGACTTTAGAGATATGCACTGTCTTCAATAATATTTTTTACATTGTTTCCACACTTATATTAAAATTGTTGAACACTGAATAACTTTGTTTCTTCTCTTTCAGAATCTGCTGCCAGCACCAATGGTCATTCCTACAGTAAATGAGCTGGATTTCTTCAGGTAAGAGCTATTAAGCATAGCAAGTGAACTTCAGTGATCATGTGTCTAAATTTTGACACTGCAACATAAACACGTTGTAATATTGACTCTTAAGAATTTGTTGGAGACCTTAAATCTAAAATCCTATAATACACTTTGTGATTATCTCCTCCATTCACTGAGACTTGGTGTAATTTAGTCAGAATGTCTTTGAAATGTGGGTGGAAATGAGAGTGTCTGGGAAAACATGAAGAAGTGCCAAACAGACGTGTTTTGGAATGAGGAATTGTAACTTGTAAGAGGAAAATGGAAGGGTGGTACTTCTCCTTCTTCTTGCATATGGCGTGCACAGCCTAAAGTTGTAGGACAAGTTGTTCTATTTGATCTTATTTGATTGTGCAGGCCAGGTTGATTGCATTCGTCGAAACAGGGCGCACACGTGAAGGTTGCAATCTCCCACCCCGAAGGGTGGTACTGAGAGTATTGGGTGCTACTAGGACAGCAAAGCATTTTATTTCAGAAATAGTTTCAATTATTTGCTTGCTTCAATTTCATCTATTTCACTACTGAATATTTTGTCTGACAGATGTTTCCAACAAATCCTGATTCACATCCAAATGGTTTGGGAGCTGATGTTGCTTGGAGAACCAGTGATTGTTATGGCAACATCTCCCACAGTTTCTTCAGATACTGTCCTCGCACTCATAAGGTGAGTTGAAGATGATCTCCAAGTAAGTCTGTCATGGCTCAGGCAATATTTTTAAGATGCTCCAAAATTTAGAATTTCAGGTTTGGGTAGATAAATCATTTAACTGAAGATGAAATTTGTTTTTGTCTCTTAGACTAGACAGAGCAAAAAACACAAACCGCTGGAAGAAATCAGCAGGTCAAGCAGCATCGGTAGAGGGAATGAACAGATGACATTTCAGGTCGACATTCTTCTTCAAACCGATGCCACCTGAGTCGCTGAGTTTCTCCAGCAGTTTGCTTTTTGCTCAAGATTCCAGCATTTGCTGTTTCTCGTGTCTCCATTAAACTAGACAGATTTGATTCATTTCGATTCTGGCTCCTTGACCCGGCAACATCTAAGGATAAACAATTCCATTAGAAAACAACTCCTTTGATGAAGTAATATCATCTGTATCTCTATCCATTTCAGCATTTACTATTTTCCATTTTCCTTCTGTTAATTCTGATCTAGGTTGATCCTGAACTTCTTGGAGTCTTATGGATTTTAGTTTTCTTCCCATTTTTCTACTTTACAATGAAAGTAGTACTTCTACAGTGAGATTATAATAATAATCTTTAAAAATAGAATTCTACAAACTCACCATAAAGATCAGATCAAAGCTCTGCAATTCCACCACATCTGATCATGGATGGTGATGGATAATCAAACAGATGACAATAGGAGAGGTTTAAAGAATATCGCTATTTTTTGTCTATGGGAAGTAGAATGTGTTAGTTAGTTTGTTTATTGTTACTTTAGTTAGTTTAGTTTAATGTCACGTGCACCGAGGTACAGTGTAAAGCTTTTTGTTGCATGCTGACCCCGGTCAATGGAAAGACTATACATGATTAAAATTGAGCTATACATGTCCACAGTGTACAGATACATGATAAAGGAAATAACGTTTAATGCAAGATAAAAACCATTAAAGTCCGATTAAAGATAGTCTAAGGGTCTGACCAACTTGTTTGAAGTTGGTGTTTGCAGTGTTTAATAGCCTGATGGTTGTTGGGAAGAAGCTGTTCCTGAACCTGGAGTTTGCGGTTTCCAGACTCCAGTAGCTTCTTCCCGATGGCAGAAGTGAAATGAGAGTGTGGCACTATCCTACTCACTGGGGACAATTTACTATTTTTACCAAAGCCAATTAACCTACAAACCTGTACACCTTTGGAATGTGGGAGGAAACAGGAGCACCCGGGGAAAACCCACGCAGTCACGGGGAAAACATACAAACTCTGTACTGGCAGCACCCATAGTCAGAATCGAACCCGGGTCTCTGGCGCTGTAAGTCAGTAACTCCACAGCTGTGCCACCATGCCATGCGTTGTGTTTTTAATATTTATATGAGTAGAATGTACAGAGGAAAACCCAGAAATTGAATTGTTAGAAATGGGTCAGAACACTAATTGTGAAGGCAATATAAAGCTCTAGTAGACAAAAACTCCAAGCGACATAATAATAAAGTATTCAATAGCAATTACTGTTTGGGCCAGAAAATGACATTAGTTTATATTTTACTTTCAGGTTATTGTATTCCATGTGATTTAAGTATATAGAGTGGGCTGAATATACAAAAAAAATTAAATGTGATTGTTAATTATCATATATTTCACATGTGTAGGAAGGAACTGCAGATGCTCGTTTAAATCAAAGATAGACACAAAATACTGGAGTATCTCAGTGGGTACAGGCAGCATCTCTGGAGAAGGGTCTCGACCAAAAACGTCACTCATTCCTTCTCTCCAGAGATGCTGCCTGTCCCGCTGAGTTACTCCAGCATTTTATGTGTATACACATGTTTTGTTCCATACTATTCTTCACATACAATATGCATCTCAGAGCATGGAACACAGATTTGTACTCTGTATATTTGTTTTCTATTGTAGTTGCATTGCACCTCTGAAATACTGCTGTGACTATCGGCCTTATTTTACCATCCATGACAATGAATTTAAGGAATATACAACACGAACACAGGCACCGTAAGTTAAAGCCCTAAGAGAATACTTTTACCTGGGTGGATTGAAGTTGTGCATCATAGTCTGATTGTTTGTATGTTGAAATGAAAACGTCCATCTACTTTAACAGTAAGGGAATTTCTTTGCCTTTCTCAAGATTCCAGGTGCAATGAACAAGAGCAAGGCAAAGAAATTCCTTCATGGTGCAAATTTCAAAAGATGGAAACATACGAAATAGCATTCTGCCCCCAATCATTTGACCTGAATCACTGCGGAGATCCTGAGACTGGGTTGCACATCGTACTCGGGAAGAGAAAGGCAACATCTTTTTTAAACCAGAATATTTTTCAATTTGTATTTGAAGCGTGGGACCAGGAAATGACAATAAAGCAAAAGACAGACTTTCATTTCAATAGCAATTCTTGCCACATCACAATGTCCCAAACTATTTGACATTCAATTAAATATCTTTTGAATAATATCCACTGTTGCATGGAAGGAAACGTGTGGTCCAATTTAAAGAAATTTTCCCAAAGACGGCATTAAAATTAGTGACAAAATCGTGATTTTTAATGATATTTTAGACAACATTACAGCTCTTTCAACGATCTAGTGCTACTCCACTGGATTTAGCTAATTCTAATATGAATTTACTCCTGAATAGATAGGTAATAACAGTCACATAAAAAATAGGAACCAGGAAATCGACACCAGAACCAGCAACAGAACAATGAAATTCTTACTTGTTGCAGATTAACAAGCCCATTAATGCAATAACTCACAGATAAATATATAATCATCAATAATGTAATGTTAATAACTGTAATTCTAGGTAGCCATAATAATGCAAAATCAAAGTCCATAGTGCAACCAAATACAAGATTCATAGAAGATCATAGTTGCTGAGGTATTAGTTAGTGTTGTGCAGTGTTCAAGAGCATGATGGTTGCTGGAAAGAAGGTAGCCTTGAACCTGGTGTTCACGATATTCAGGCTCCTGTATCTTCTTCCTGACGGTAGTGGAGAAATAATAGGTGGTGCCGATCTTTGATGATATCGGCTATCTTTTTGAGGCAGTGCCGCCTATAGATCCCTTCAATGGTGGGGAGGTTAGTACATTTGATGGACTGGGCAATGTCTATCACTCTCTACAATCTCCTTTGTGTCTGGGCAATTGAATTTCTGAACCAAACTGTGATGCGACCAGACAGTATGCTTTCTACCTTACTAATTAATCTGTATCTCATGATTTAGCAGTTAAATAATTGGGATTATGTGTAGTCTGGTGAAATAAGGTAATTACCTTCATATTGTTTCCCTAATCGCTGGGTATACTGTTAATGTTTTATTTTGATAAAATGTAAAATTGTTTCATTTTTTCAGACTAGAGAAAATGGTCATGCTCAATACAATAATATAACATGAAAGAATGAACCTGCTATTCCTCCTCAGAGGCCAAACCTAAAAATCATCAGGAATTCATCGCTTCATGGAAGATACTATTATTGCTTTGGCAGCTGCATAGTGTTCCACGGTTATTCTATAGAACTTATTTCATATTTGTTAGAATGTATTTCGGGTTACATGGAAACTGCTATAACTCCATTTAAAACTGTGACCTTGTGTATTAAACATTGAATGAGTTTGGTTTCCATAAATTTCTCGCTGAAAGTGGGCATTAGATCTAAGCAGGAAAGGTTGGTTTCTGAGCTTTCCATCATCTAGGGCCAAGCTTATTCTCAAGTAATGATTTTCAGGCAGGCTGGTCATTGCATTAACTATTTATTTTGTCGGATTCTACAGTTTTCTTTTAAACTTGGTGCGACAAAGATTTCCTCTATCTTTTCCACAACACAGCTGGTAGGTAGCCTGGCCGACAAGACTTGTTTGTTATTTCTTGTAGTCAATACCAACTTGGTGTTGCATTTGTATTTGACAGGCCAAATGTTGTTCTAGGAGTGACAAATCCTTTTTTCATCAAAACCTTCCAGCACTGGCCGCATATTATTCGTCTTGGAGAAATCAAAATGTCAGGTAAGGAAAGATGATCATTACTACAAAAATATGTGCAGGATGCTATGCTCATGAAAAAGTAGTTTGCATCCAGGGACCAAATGTCCGTCATCTCCAACTTATTTTAATACGTTTGGTGCTCCCGATGTTGCCTCCTCTATATTGGTGAGACTGAGCACAAACAAGTTGACCGATTTGTAGGATACCTGCACTCTGTCCACATTGGCTATCCTAAACTCCCAGTTCCATGCCATTTCAATTCCCCTTTCTATTCCCATACCGACCTGCCAAACTTAAATCAAAATTAAAATAACAAAATAGATGAATTTATGGTACAAAGAATGATATGACCTTAATCGTGTTTATCATAATCAGAATCAGATTTTATTTGCCAAGTAGGTTTTGCAACATACGAGGAATTTCACTGGCCAGGTCAGTCATACAATTAAAAGCAACAGACTCAAAAATACATTTTAACATGAACATCCACCACAGTGACTCCTACACATTCCTCACTGTGATGGAAGGCGAAATAATGTTCAAGTCCTTCCTTCTGTTCTTCCTCGGTCGTGGGCCTCGAGCCCTCCGTTGACGGTACGGTCTTGACTCCCGTAGCGGGCGGCGTTTGAGCCCTCCCCGTCGAGGTGCTCAGCTCCTGCATCGGGGGGTTGTCAGCTCCCCCGTGCCGGGCGATCGAACCTCGCGTCGGGGCTGGTCGAACCTTCTGCAGGGCTGGAGCTCCCGACTAGCCTCTCCTGAGACTGCGAGCCCTTGATGGTAAGCCCGCAGGCCGCGGTGGGAGCGATCCCAGGCAAGGGATCCGCTTTGATGTTAAGTCCGCGCCCCGCGGTGGAGCTCACAACAGTCCGAGGAGGCCTCCAGCTCCAGCGATGGAGAATGTGATCCGAAAAATTGATCACATCTCCGGGAAGGTAGGAACTTGAAAAAAAGTTTCCCCCGATCCCCTCCCCCCTCCCCCCACATAAAACAAGCCAAAGTACATTAAAACAAACTTTTAACAAACGCTAAAAATAACAAAAAGATGAAAAAAGGAACAGACTGCCGGCAGGACTGCCATCTCCCCGGCGCCCCTGGTGGTCATTATAGGTAGCAAGATTGTCAAAACTTGAAACAGAGTATTTGAGGTTACTTGACAATTTTGTAAGGACAGACAGAATGGAAAGGGTGGGGAATGAGCTAAAGTGGTGGGGATAGTGGTTCTGAGCAAATCCCATCAATTCCAGGCTCCCACTTATTTCCCTACAACCTATTCTCACACACAAAAGGGATGTGGTAGGCTCAAGGGCCTATTTCTTGCTATATAACTCTGACACCATGATGTGCCTATGAGCTTACCCAATTCTACAATCCACTTACACCAGGGTAATTTACAGCAAGCAATGCAATTAACATGTTTTTTGGGATGTGGGCAGAAACTGAAGCAATATAGTCTCGGGAAGAATGCAGACATTAGACAGACACAACTGGAGGCCAAAACCTAATCTGGGTTGCTGTAGCTGTGGGATAGTTGCACTGAAGCACCATTGTGCCAGCCAAATTCGATTATGATAGTGAATATATGCAGAGGCCAGATATTTAAAACTTTGAAGAGTATATTTGGTAATAAAACCCTTGCTTAATCACTGTTTTCTTTTTGTCTGTTGTTACAAGCCCAGAATGTACAGCCATTGGATTATTTAATGCAAGCTGTGCTTTGTTTTCTTCTGCATTTTTGTGCAACATCTGATAACATTGGTCATGTATATCGGCTCATTTAAGTTCATGAGCTGTTTGATCTTCTCCATATCGGTAATAATTTCTGCAATCTCATTGTGACTGTTTTTCAGGTGATTTACCCAAACAAATAAAAGTGAAGAAACTGATGAAGATTAGGACTCTGGACACAAAACCAGGTACTGGAGAGCTGCTGTATACTTTGGGATCCTTCTCAATTCATGTCTGCAGTTTACTAGATTGAAGGATTTCTTGTGGGTCGAGAATCTGAAAGTTAAAATAGAAAAGCATTGGTCGACTTATTCTGAAGCTTGACTTCAAATCCATCCAGATGCAATAGATTCATATCCGGGATTGATCTCGTGCAATGAAAGAAACACTTGTTTGCTCGCAAAGATCTCACTGATAGGTCTGCTTTTTCATTATGTGATCTAGTAATTGAACCAACAGGAAACAAAAGGGCTACAAATGACAATTTACAAAAGTTAGAATGGGCAAAAAAGTTAGTTTCTTAAATCAGATAAATTTCCAACCCTGACCTCTATCTTTGATCTACTACATTGTTGTGATGAAGTTCAATGCGATGGTTCAATCTAAGCTTGGACAACAGCTCATCTCATTATAACAACTTCAGATAATTCAGATCTTTGAATATTTAATACAAGGTTTTCAATTTACTTAGTGGTATTCTAGATTTTATTTGTCATCTTTCAATTCTACCTCATCCAGATTGTTATTCCCTATGACTTTGCGACCCTCTTTTGCCTGGTTAATTCGCACAATCTCTCTTGTCTTCCTCTAGATCACAGGACCTTTTTGTTTCT
The DNA here is from genome assembly GCA_038087875.1 of Malacoraja senta. Taxonomy (NCBI): domain Eukaryota; kingdom Metazoa; phylum Chordata; class Chondrichthyes; order Rajiformes; family Rajidae; genus Malacoraja; species Malacoraja senta. The sequence goes on along the minus strand of CM075985.1, from coordinate 12,968,247 downwards.
CTTATGCCCTTTCATCTTTTCTCTGCATCTTAAAACTTTACCTCTAACTATCCCGATTATGAACTACAAGTCTGTTGTTCTCTCCACAGAAATGTACTGCTTTATTTCAGATTTCCATCATCAACAGTTTTGGAGTGCCCTCTCATCCACTGCATTAGATTTGCTGTGGATGGTCATGTGTCTAAAGATGAATGAGGCTTCATAACATTCCAATGCCACCCTTAGATTATACAAGAAAAAATTGGACTCAGCGTCATGGAATGCTATGATGACGATCAGGCCATTCTAGAGCTAGTACTGTACAATAAGAAAGGGTCAATAAATAATCTTGTAATATGAAAAAATTGCTTTGTGAGTGATATAATTCAATCTGAAACAAATCTTGGAAAAAATGGTTCCTTCAGGATGGTAGGTTGTGACTGCTGAGGTGCGACAGGGATCAGCGGCGTCTCAGCTACTGAGTTCTATCAATTATTTAGCTTAGAGCACTAAACTCATACTCATACTTACTTTATTAGCCAAGTATGTTTTGCAACATACGAGGAATTTGATTAAACGCAAAGTTTGCTGATGCTGTAAACCAAATGGCAATGTTCCTGGCCAGTGGTATTTTGGCATTTTTTGTTTGACGAATTGAGATTCAAAACGTCTTACTACAATTCTTGATGAAACCACACTTGGAGCATTGAGCGTAGTTTTGGCGTCCTTGCCTCAAAAAATATATTTTGTGGAGAGGGAATACAGGGAAGATTCACCTGCATCTTTCTGTTTTACAACAATCTCCGACGCCCTACCATTTAAGTCAGGCCCTGGTTTAACTAACTAAAATGCAACACCTTGCACTTGTCTAAGTTGGTCCATTTACCCATTCATCACATATTTTGTGGGATGGCAGGTCTATCACATGAGAAGTGATTGACTGTCTACAACTCTTGTTTGGCGTACTATCCAGGCAGATCATACCAGATAGTACAACAGGTAGTGCAAAAGGAAAAATAAAGAGTGCAGAATAGTGTTATATGGCAACAGAGAAAGTGCAGATGAAAATTGCAACTGCCACAACGAAATAGATTGGAACATCAGAATGCAATCTAAGCACATGAGAGATCCTTTCCAGTTTCTGATAACAGTGGGAAAGAAACTGTTCTTGAATCTGGTGGTACATGTTTTCAACCTTTTGTATCTACTGCCTGACAGGAGAGGGGAAAAAAGAGAATGACTGGGGTGTGAACAGCCCTTTATTTTTGGCTGCTTACCCAAGGCAGTGTGAAGTATAGATGGAGTCAATGGGGGGTAACTTCATTTGCACAATGGACTGGCTATGTCCAGGTCTCTGCAGTTTCTTGCTGTCCATAGCAAAGCAGTTTGCCATACTGAAGTGAGTAAATCCTCTCTTTCAAATGTGAGCAATTCCCATCCATTGATGAGAGGCTTACTGGTCCATTATTTCCGGGATTATCCCTACTTCCCTTCTTAAACAAAGGAACTATGTGGGCTGCCCCTCAGTCCTCCAGGACCTCACCTGTGGCTAGAGAGGATACAAAAAACTTTGTCACGGTCTCGGCAATTTGCAATCTTTATTTTCTCTCAGCACATTCACCTTCTTGATCTTTCAAAGCTCCAACATATTTGTATACCCACACTGATCTTACTGTTCTCCCTGTCCTTGGGAATACCACTGCAGAGTACTCAGTAGCTCACCAACATTCTCTGATCCCAAGTACGAGTTCCCTCCTTCATCCTTGAATGATCCTACACTCTCTGCAGTTACTCTCTTCTACGTAATGCATGCATAAAATACCCTGGTCTTCTCTTTAATCCGATTTGCCAAATATATTTCATGGCTGCTTTTAGCCCTCCTAATTTCCTGCTTGAGTTTTTTCCTGGTTTCTTTTTATTCCTCAAATACCCCGTCTGATTTTATCTTCCGAAACCTTACATTTACTTTTCCTTTTTAACCACATTTACAATATCTCTCGTTCCCTAATCTTGTCATACTTGCCCATCTTCCGTATTGGAAAGCCAGTCCTAAGCTCTGATCTGGTCTTTAAACAATCCCATATTCTTCAAAGGATAGATCTTACACTCTCTCTGTTCCTAGAACTCTCCCCACTTTTGGAAATGCTCCATTTAGCTGGAAACCATAGCTTGCAGACATGGGGACCTTCTTCTTGAACTTAGCATGACTACCAGCTCGATCTTTATGAGGGTGGGAGCGGAGGGCACGTAGTCCCTCAACGTAACTCCTCATAAAATAGAGATCAAACTTCAAACTGGTAAGTTCTCATTTAATCTTACTATTTTACTTCGGAGTCACGTGAAGATTTCAAAGCTCTGTGATTTCACGCCGTAGATTCAAATCCAGGCGCTCACTGCATTGATTGACTCTAAATAAGTAAAACAATCAACAATGCACAACCACAACATGGATGCAACCAGTTAATGGTTAATTTATCACCATAATAGTAACCCCTTTATCACAAGAGGAATATTTAATACTAAATCCAAAAATAACACCACCAAATAACCACAGGTATTATAATCTCCTTATGGTAATACTTGTGAATTCTTTCACATGCCTGCAGCCACGAGGATATGTTCTATTAGAACATCCAATTCCTTGGCCATCAAAATTGATGGTGCCCTGGTGAAATAAGATTTAAATTTGTCAGTATCAATACCTGCATCAAGCAACACATGCTTCAGCCATTTTAAAATAGTCTAAACCAACACTTTCTTATGCAGCTATTTATGGCTAATAAAATACTGATACTGAACCTCTTTAAGGTTCTGATAGCTTCAATCTAACATTGTAAATGTGATACCACACATAGACGTGGATCCGTAGGATATGCTGAAACCCCCTTACATCCTGTGATTCCACATCTACTCTGTTCAAGCATTTCATAGACATAGAACACAATAGTAACTGTGGCTCTTTCCAACATGTCTATTCTTACTTTCTGCAATAGTTGCACTCTCTGTGCATGAACCAGTCCCCTGAACTTGACTTCCTTAATGGTAATTCAAGCCAAGGACAGCACTGTAATAGGAGTCCATTAACAAAAAACAATATAACATATCTCTTACATTCCAGATTATTGTATACTTGTGTCTAAGAGGTTTAGAATTAAAATCCTTTCATAAATCTGCAGACCAAAGGGTGTAACTCTACAACATTTTATTCTGATTCCTCCATAGATATGCAGTAACAGCACTCCTTGCAGTATTCATAGCATTATAGCTTAACTGCTAATAAAATAAAGAGTTTACAGAACTCTAACACTACTGATATGTCTATAGTGTGATATGTAATATTCTGCTTAAGCAAAACATATCCCATTTCCTTATGTAAGAAATGTACTACTTCTGGGTAATATCCCTCCACATTGCAATAATATCCACAGTACAATCTGATAGTCCTCTTCCGATAAATGTCACTCCTTAAAATCTGTAAATCAACAAACCAATACGATTATGTAAAGGATGTGAATCATCAGTTATAGAGTGCACAAACAGATTAATTCTGTTTGGAAATCATAAGAGGCTTTGTGATCATTTTAAACACCTGAGGGTACCATGGTTTTGTAGATCCAATCTAGTACCACCAATACTCCCGAAACGGAATCCTGTTTGCTCTTCTGTATATACTGTTAAATGAGAAAAAATGGAAAAAATGTATACAAACATTTTACCCCAATGCAGCGAGAAACATCCACCGCTACTGCCCCAGTATCAGGCTCTATAACATATATTTAGGTAATTGGTGGTTAAATCTGGATACAAACAAGTCATCAATCGTGCAACAATATTATTAAATTTCTCACGATCCAACATACATTCTGTATTATCATTGATTTACATGACCTTGAGTCTTCAACCATATTGAATCTACCTCATAGGTAGATTGCCAATCAAATATTTCTGGTAAACACCAGATCCAGATCACATTAGCCAGTCTATTACAGATACTGACTTAAACCACTCGAATGATTGACATACGTTCTATTCCGTAGTGTCAATCTATATCTAAACATGCAAACGTTGCATATAAGAGCAATAAGCTTTAGGTCATAAATGTTCCTAAAACTTTCATTAATGATCCTTTGTTATTGGATCAAAAGGTACTTTCTCCATATTCCATGTACCTCCACAGCTGAAAATACTTATAAGTATGACCTCAACTTAGAGCACTGCCATTAGTGTGTAGCATAATGGAAGGTGTTCAGCCAGAATCTCTCTGGAGGCATTTGAGACACTCCTGATTCATTAATATTCCAGTAATAACTGCAACTGGCAAATACATGGCCTGGCAAACTTGCCCTAAATTGTATTATCCATTCCTCTATCCATGCTTACTTTAAACTCTGATAATGCAGCAGTCTAATTTCTACAGCTGAAAATAAGCAAAAGTTTGTAAAATAGGCTTGTTTCCTGCCTAATTGAGGGTTGGTGCTCTGCAATGAGCTTATTACAACTTCCAATTAAATGCCTAATTGAGGATTAATGCTCTATAATGACCTTTATACAATGGTTGATGCTCTATAATGAGCTTTATACAACTTCCACTTAAATGCAGCCTTAATCCGTAATCGGATCATAAACATGTGTTCTCATTTAATAATGGAACCCAAATAATCAATAACTGTGTTTGGAAACTGTTTAGATTTATCTCGATGGTTAATAAATCTCCAAAGTGAGCTTGATTCTAACACTCATGGTTCTGTTGTAGTCCGAATGTTTCCTACAATCAGAATATGGCAATAGACCATTACCAAATGGCCCTGAGTTCTTAGTAAAGCTAATATTAGGTCCAACAACCTGTCAAATAGTCTTAAGGCTGAGACTAAACATTAATACAATGCTTTAAATTGCCATAATTGGCTTATCCAGCTAAAATTAAAATATCTATTATTACCATACACAGTCACATAGTAAAATGCATATTTTTGAAATTGGCTGCATAACATTAACAAACGTTACCAACTGTTTATACTGTACAAAAAAGAGTTAACATTTGTCAGATCTAGAATAATTCTACACCCACCATCCTTATTTGCTCTCATAACATATTTGGCATTAATTGATGGTAATGGTGAACTGACTTCTTAATCATCTCTTTTTCACAATATTTCATGTTTTGTCTGAATCTACATATGCTCTTATTTTGAGAAATATGTGTCTGGTTTCAAATACCTTAGTAAGAGAAACCAAATATGGGTAGAACTACATTCTAACCCCCACAATACTGTACAGTATAATATCAAATTGCCATCTTTTAGCAAGAATTGTAATCTTCCTCAACTTGTAAGTGTAAAACAGTTAATATGTTTCTTACAGAACCAGACCTCCTCCTCAGGGTTTGCCTATGGCAATTGTTATCCCCTGATCTTAGTGGAATATTATAACTTCCACATATCTCAGGAGGAGTGCGCCTATAACGCACATATGGGAAAGACAAAATTGATACTTTACTATCCCCAGTCACCACATATTGGTAGGGAAAACTGCCTTAATTTGATCTGTCAATCACACAGGATCATACCTTTTTTGGCTAGATCTTTCTAAAAACAGATTAATAGGCAATTTACATATTAGATGGTGTACAGAGCCCCCAAACTTAGGGTATATATTAGGTTTTATAGCACTTTTATAAATACAGTTATTTGAAAGTGCGCACTACACACGAGTGCTAATTCAACCTTGTTGTGATATAAACACATGCTCTCCATCCAACCTTTGGGCAAAAAAACCTTAACACCTGACCAGTAATTTCAATACCCTCTCCCCAGCTGAGACTTGCTTATCTTGCTCAATACTGCGGGTTTTATATTTGTAGACAGCTCATACCTGGTTAGAACCTGGAGCTGCTGGGAGAGTAAGTATTTTATTGACATAGTTTATTTATCTCCCAATGGTTCCCTCATCTTTTTGGAACCACAACTTTGATATGTTGTGCCAACTCTGGTCCTATGGCTCTGTATTGGGCTCTAGTCCTCATATGATCTGTTTACTTGAATCTTTGTATGAAATAATCCTCATGGAGGGCGAATTTACATCCTGCTTCAGGTATCTCTAGCGCTGGTTCTCCCATAGGCCTACGCATAGCAACCCTTCCAGTTGCTCTCCATGCGGGCTCTCCTGTAGGCCCATCATAGGCAGCCCTCTTTCAGGTGCTGCTGGCGCTGGCTCACCTGTAGGCCAACGCTAACTTCCAGATATAGTTGGCGCTGGCTCTCCTGTAGACCAACGCATCCTTTAACCAAACATTTGCTCACACTGGCTCACCTGTAGGCCAGTGCTGAACCGGACTTTCCCAAATACTTCCTATGCTGGCTCTCCCTTAGGCCAACATTGAGCCGGACCTTCTAAAGCACTCCAAGCGCTGGCTCTCCTCTAGGCCAACGCTAAACCTGGACCTCCACCAAGCACTCCCTGCACTGGCCCTGTAGGGACAATGCTAAACCGGACATTCCCCATGCACTTCATACACTGGCTCTTCTCTAGACCAACACTAAGCCTCGACCTTCCCCAGGCACTTCATACGCTGGCTCTCCTTTAGGGCAACGGTAAACCTGGACATTCCCCAGGCATTCCCTGCATTGCCTTGCAACTAGGTTTTAAATATAACAGACTAGTTACCTGAATCGGGGATCCTCCGGTCTGACTTCTCTAACGGCCACCTCTATATCTTATGCGGTCTGTCTGAGTACTCTGCGGTACACCTCTATGAAATTTCTTCATTATGACTTGTGTTTTCTCCACAAGTCTTTTCAAGAAATCAACCTGAAAAACATAAGTAAACACTTACCTTCAGGTTTTTTACTTACCGGTTTGGAGGAGCTCTGCTCACTCCAAACACATCGGCACTCACGCTATGCGTCTGACGATATGACGCGTGCAGCTGGACGGGCTCTTCTTGACTCCGAAGTAAAATCTCACTCCCTCTTTCCAAAGACAAATAGCGAGAATTATCACGGTTCGGTGTGCATTTGTTCTGCAGGTCTCCCCATGGTGTGGGGAGCAATAGGAATACAGTGAAACTCATGCTGCCTGAAGTTTCCACCATCAGGAGGCAATATCTAGCCAATTCAGTTCATTCCAAATGAAGGAATGGCTGAGACCAAGAGATACAAGAAATCCAAAGATTTGTGCTCCAAGGCTTGAGTTTTCTATTATACATTCATTACTGGCAAAATCCCAACAATGTCAAAGATTGTCCAGGTATGTCCTTTGTGCAAAGAGCTGTATTAATCTAATTTGTCTAATTGTTGACTCATCAGTTATTCATCTACCAGTGGGCGGCATGGTTGTGCAGCGGTAGAGTTACAGCGCCAGAGATCTAGGTTCGATTCTGACTCCCGGTGCTTGTCTGTACGGAGTTTGTACACTCTCCCAGTGAACTGCGTGGGTTTTCTTTGGGATATCCGGTTTCCTCCCACACTGCAAAGATGTACAGGTGTGTAGGTTAATTGGCTTGATATAATTGTAGATTGTCCCTAGTGTCTGTGGGATAGGTTAGTGTTTGGGGATTGGCACGGACTTGGTGGGCCGAAGGGCCTGTTTCTGTGCTATATCTCTAAACTACAGTGCTATTAAGTGGTTCTTAACTAGTATCCTGCATGCTGTTGTTAACAGGGGTTCACCCCTCGACAAAAAAAAAGCCATATTTCAGAGGAGATGGGAGTGATTATCTTTGAAATTAAGACAACAATTGACTAGATGTGGCATTAAGGAGCCCAAGTAATATTGAATATGTGGAAAAAGTATAAAAGTCCATTGACTTGAATTATAACTTGCAAAAAGAAAAACGTGGATGTTGAAGGTTCAGTCATCTCAGCCCTAGGATATTGCTGTACGAGTTCCTGAAGTTTCCTGGTCCATACACATGGCACATTAGACTGAAGGTGATTGCAGGTACTTCAACCACGTCTTTGAAACTTGCTTGCTCTGCTATTCTTGAGATTGAGATGAAGTTGACACTCCATCTCCAGTTTACTGTTTAGTTGTCTTCCATTTTAATTTATAATTAATCTGCAATTCATGTTTTTGGATGTGGCCATCAATAGAATGGGTGGTGAGTCACATTTTAGAACTGGCAAAGTTATCCCCATACTATTGCTGGGTAGGTGTTTGTTTTCAGATGCACTACTGATGAAGGAGCAGATTTATATTTCCAAGTGAAGACAGTTCGATACTGGAGGGAACCTGCTGTTAGAGATGTTCTCGTCCTCTTGCTGGACTTGAGAGGCCCGGGGAGCCGTTGGTGAGAGGAGGAGGAGTTACCTGGGCCCGGGGAGCCGTTGGTGAGAGGAGGAGGAGTTACCTGGGCCCGGGGAGCCGTTGGTGAGAGGAGGAGGAGTTACCTGGGCCCGGGGAGCCGTTGGAGCCGTTGGTGAGAGGAGGAGGAGTTACCTGGGCCCGGGGAGTCGTTGGTGAGAGGAGGAGGAGTTACCTGGGCCCGGGGAGTCGTTGGTGAGAGGAGGAGGAGTTACCTGGGCCCGGGGAGTCGTTGGTGAGAGGAGGAGGAGTTACCTGGGCCCGTTGGAGCCGTTGGTGAGAGGAGGAGTTACCTGGGCCCGGGGAGCCGTTGGTGAGAGGAGGAGGAGTTACCTGGGCCCGTTGGAGCCGTTGGAACCAAAATCTGCAGCGTTCCATCTCACTTCCAGAGAAGGAGTCTGGTGGAAGCCTCTGATTGGTGGAAGAGGACCAGAGGAAGCAGCTGATTGGGTGCAACCCCGGGTTTACATTTTTACATTTCTGCTTTCAGGTTAAGGGTTCTGGGAGTTAAGGATTCTGGGAGTAAGGATTCTTGGAGTTACGGGTACAGTATTTATTAGTAAAGGTACAGTTTAAAGGATAAAGTTTTTAAAAATATTTAATATAGAGTTAATTTGGGAGTAAGCTATGTCAGTGGAGATTGGCCCCGTGGTTTGCTCAGCCTGCAACATGTGGGAGATCAGGGATATGGTCGGTGTCCCTGGTGACTACGTTTGCAGGAAGTGTGTCCAGCTGCAGCTCCTGGCAGACTGCATTGAACGATTGGAGCTGCGGCTGGATTCATACTGGAGCATCCACGATGCTGAGAAAGTCGTGAATAGCACGTACAGCGCGTTGGTCACACCGCAGGTAAAAGGTAAGAGGACAGAAAGGGAACGGGTGGCCAATAGCCAGCAAAGCAGTAGGCAGGTAGTGCAGGAGTCCCCTGCGGTCATCTCCCTCCTAAACAGGTATACCATTTTGGATACTGTTGGGGGAGATGGCTCATCAGGGGAAGGCAGCAGCAGCCAAGTTCATGGCACCATGGGTGGCTCTGCGGCACAGCAGGGGGGAAAAAAGAGTGGAAGGGCAATAGTAATAGGGGATTCAATTGTAAGGGGAATAGATAGGTGTTTCTGCGGCCACAAACGAGACTCCAGGATGGTATGTTGCCTCCCTGGTGCAATGGTCAGGGATGTCACTGAACGGCTGCAGAACATTCTGGAGGGGGAGGGTGAACAGCCAGTTGTCGTGGTGCATATTGGCACCAACGATATAGGTAATAAAAGGGATGAGGTCCTACAAGGTGAATTTAGGGAGCTAGGAGATAAACTTAAAAGTAGGACCTCAGAGGTAATAATCTCTGGATTACTACCAGTACCACGGGCCAGTCAGAGTAGAAATAGGAGGATGTTGCAGATGAATACGTGGCTTGAAAAATGGTGCAAGGGGGAGAGATTAAAATTTTTAGGGCATTGGAACCAGTTCTGGGGGAGGTGGGACCAGTACAAACAGGAGGTCTGCACCTGGGCTGGAATGGAACCAATGTCCTTGGGGGAGTGTTTGCTAGTGCTGTCGGGGAGGATTTAAACTAATGTGGCAGGGGGATTGGTGCAAGAGCAGAGAGGCAGGGGGTGTAAAATGAGGGTAGAAGCAATAGGTAGCAAGGTGAAAAGTAAAAGTGGCAGGCAGACAAAACCAGGGCAAAAATCAAAAAGGGCCACTTTTCAACATAATTGTATAAGGGGTAAGAGTGTTGTAAAGACAAGCCTGAAGGCTTTGTACCTTAATGCAAGGAGCATTCGTAATAAGGTGAATGAGTTGAATTTGCAGATAGTTATTAATGAATATGATATAGTTGGGATCACGGAGACATGGCTCCAGGGTGACCAAGGCTGGGAGCTGAACATTCAGGGATATTCAATATTCAGGAGGGATAGACAGAAAGGAAAAGGAGGCGGGGTAGCGTTGCTGGTTAGAGAGGAGATTAACGCAATAGAAAGGAAGGACATTAGCTTGGAGGATGTGGAATCGATATGGGTAGAGCTGCGAAACACTAAGGGGCAGAAAACGCTAGTGGGAGTGGTGTACCGGCCACCTAACAGTAGTAGTGGAGTTGGGAATGGCATCAAACAGGAAATTAGAAACGCGTGCAACAAAGGTAAAACCATTATAATGGGTGACTTCAATCTACATATAGATTGGGTGAATCAAATTGGCAGGGGTGCTGAGGAAGAGGATTTCTTGGAATGTATGCGGGATAGTTTTCTAAACCAACATGTAGAAGAATCAACGAGAGAGCAGGCTATTCTAGATTGGGTATTGAGTAATGAGGAAGGGTTAGTTAGCAGTCTTGTTGTGCGTGGCCCCTTGGGCAAGAGTGACCATAATATGGTTGAGTTCTTCATTAGGATGGAGAGTGACATTGTTAATTCAGAAACAAAGGTCCTGAACTTAAAGAAAGGTGACATTGAGGGTATGAGACATGAATTGGCCAAGATAGACTGGCCAATGATTCTTAAAGGGTTGACGGTGGATATGCAATGGAAGGCATTTAAAAACTCCATGGATGAACTACAACAAGTGTTCATCCCAGTTTGGCAAAAGAATAAATCAGGGAAGGTAGTGCATCCGTGGATAACAAGGGAAATCAGGGATAGTATCAAAACAAAAGAGGAAGCCTACAAATTAGCCAGAACAAGCAGCCTACCAGAGGACTGGGAGAAATTCAGAGTCCAGCAGAGGAGGACAAAGGGCTTAATTAGGAAAGGGAAAATAGATTATGAAAGAAAACTGGCAGGGAACATAAAAACTGACTGCAAAAGTTTTTATAGATATGTCAAGAGGAAAAGATTAGTTAAAACAAATGTAGGTCCCTTGCAGTCAGAAACAGGCGAATTGATCATGGGGAACAAGGACATGGCAGACCAATTGAATAATTACTTTGGTTCTGTCTTCACTAAGGAAGACATAAATAATCTGCCGGAAATAGCAAGGGACCGGGGGTTAAATGAGATGGAGGAACTGAGTGAAATCCAGGTTAGCCGGGAAGTGGTGTTAGGTAAATTGAATGGATTAAAGGCCGATAAATCCCCAGGGCCGGATAAGTTGCATCCCAGAGTACTTAAGGAAGTAGCCGCAGAAATAGTGGATACATTAGTGATAATTTTTCAAAACTCTTTAGATTCTGGAGTAGTTCCTGAGGACTGGAGGGTAGCTAATGTAACCCCACTTTTTAAAAAGGGAAGGAGAGAGAAAACGGGGAATTACAGACCAGTTAGTCTAACATCGGTGGTGGGGAAAATTCTGGAGTCAGTCATTAAAGATGGGATAGCAGCACATTTGGAAAGTGGTGAGTTCATTGGACAAAGTCAGCATGGATTTATGAAAGGTAAATCATGTCTGACGAATCTTATAGAATTTTTCGAGGATGTAACTAATAGAGTGGATAAGGGAGAACCAGTGGATGTGTTATATCTGGACTTTCAGAAGGCTTTCGACAAGGTCCCACATAAGAGATTAGCATACAAACTTAAAGCACATGGTATTGGGGGTTCAGTATTGATGTGGATAGAGAACTGGCTGGCAGACAGGAAGCAAAGAGTAGGAGTAAGCGGGTCCTTTTCAGAATGGCAGGCAGTGACTAGTGGGGTACCGCAAGGCTCAGTGCTGGGACCCCAGCTATTTACAATATATATTAATGAACTGGATGAGGGAATTGAATGCAACATCTCCAAGTTTGCGGATGACACGAAGCTGGGGGGCAGTGTTAGCTGTGAGGAGGATGCTAGGAGGCTGCAAGGTGACTTGGATAGGTTGGGTGAGTGGGCAAAGGCATGGCAGATGCATTATAATGTGGATAAATGTGAGGTTATCCACTTTGGTGGCAAAAACAGGAAAGTAGACTATTATCTGAATGGTGGCCGATTAGGAAAAGGGGAGATGCAACGAGACCTGGGTGTCATGGTACACCAGTCATTGAAAGTAGGAATGCAGGTGCAGCAGGCAGTGAAGAAAGCAAATGGTATGTTAGCATTCATAGCAAAAGGATTTGAGTATAAGAGCAGGGAGGTTCTACTGCAGTTGTACAGGGTCTTGGTGAGACCACACCTGGAGTATTGCGTACAGTTTTGGTCTCCTACTCTGAGGAAAGACATTCTTGCCATAGAGGGAGTACAGAGAAGGTTCACCAGACTGATTCCTGGGATGGCAGGACTTTCATATGAGGAAAGACTGGATAGACTCGGCTTATACACGTTGGAATTCAGACGACTGAGGGGGGATCTTATAGAAACTTACAACATTCTTAAGAGGTTGGGCAGGCTGGATGCAGGAAGATTATTCCCGATGTTGGGGAAGTCCAGAACTAGGGGTCACAGTTTAAGGATAAGAGGGAAGACTTTTAGGACCGAGATGAGGAAATCATTTTTTACACAGAGAGTGGTGAATCTGTGGAATTCTCTGCCACAGAAGGTAGTTGAGGCCAGTTCATTGGCTATATTTAAGAGGGAGTTAGATGTGGCCCTTGTGGCTAAAGGGATCAGGGGGTATGGAGAGAAGGCAGGGATGGGATACTGAGTTGGATGATCAGCCATGATCATATCAAATGGCAGGCTCGAAGGGCCAAATGGCCTACTCCTGCACCTATTTTCTATGTTTCTATGTTTCTATGTTCCTCGTGGTGGGAGAAGTTGTTTTTTGTGGGGGGAGAGGTGCTGTTGGCATATCCCAAGAGGGTAAATGTATGCTTTTTGTAGGTTGTAGGGAATGAATGGTTGGTGGATGGAAGTGTGCTAGTTTGTCCTGACACTTCTTGAATGCTGTTGGAACTAGTCTAATATGGATACATCAGGTGAAACCCAAATACCATATAATGATATTCAACCATATCTGCCTTTGTACATGATTTTCCAACCTAATATGATTACACGATCACCCAAAAAATGACAGATTGTTTTGAACGTCAGCAGTTTCCCAGCACCAAAATCCCTGCAAGAGTCAAAGACCTCCAAAGCATTTTTTTGAAATCATGCATTAAATCACATAGCTGGAACCGATTTGAAATAATAGTTGAACTAAGTGCAGACCCGTTGGGTCTGCTCCCCCAATGGGAGCTGATGAAGCTGTTTTTGTATTGAGGCCCTCCCCCTGACATCACTGGAAGGTGGTGGAATATTCTGTTTCACTGTACCGTGGGGGGGGGGGGGGGGGGTCATTGTGACGTCACTGGAAGCTGGTGTTTTAAAAGGTGGATTTGACTTTTTTTGAAACTTTAATCATGAATAACACGGGGGGGGGTGGAGGGGGCGGGGATGTGAATAACCCGGGGTGGTGGGGAGGGGGTGGGGGTGTGTGAATAACCCGTGGGGGGGAGGGTGCGGGGGGGAGGTGAATAACCAGGGGTGAGGGGGCAGGGGGTGTGAATAACCCAGTAGTGGGCGTGGGGTGTGGCACTCCGTAGCTTGAGTGCCCATTGTGATTATCATCACTGGAAGCTCCTGGAAAAAAGGCTGTCTGTGAGAAGCTGCGGTAACCGTTGGCAATGTCCCATTGTGATGTCACTGGGGCACTCGGCAGCTTGAGAGCCCATTGTGATTGGTGCACTGTGAGTGGCATTGTGACATCAGTGGAAAGTCCTGGGAAAAGGCTGTGTGAGAACTGTTTTTTGCCTTTTTTTAAAACTGGAATCGTCAAAAACTTGTGAAAAATAGGATTAAATCTGGTGAACCTGATTACTGCGTGGATGGGGAAAATGTGTCAGAATTGAAAGCACAGTTGCGGGGTGGGAATCTGGCACCCACAAACACACACAATCATCACACCCCTTGATATTATCTTAATTTTATTAATTGGCTTCTTTTATCCCATCTCCACCCTATCCACTGATGAATAGCCCTCACCTCTCAGGTGCGTCTAGAGGGGGGGGCAGAGAGAGTGCGCACAGACAGAGTGGAAGAGAGAGAGAGAGAGAGAGGGCAGAGAAAAAGATAAAGATCAAAGAGAGAGAGAGAGCAGAGAGAGAGCGGCTGACAGGCGCTGCAAGTGGAAAAGTGATTAATTAAATCTTAAAATGTAAATAACTTAAAATACAACAATTTAAATGGTAAAGATAAAATTTATTCAGTTATGTTCATTTTCGTTGTGTCTCTTGCTCCATGTTTTGTGTTCTTTCTCGTTGATCCTCGACATATTCAGTTATTTCTTCTTGGGTCTCTTGCTCCCCTCGGTTTTGTGTTCTTTCTCATTGATCCTCGAGACATTGTTTCTCTTGTCACGGCTGTTCATTACTTTTGTCTTGAATTCCGAGGGAGAGGGGTGAGGAGAGGGAGATGGAGAGGGGGAGGAGAGAGGGTGGGGGAGGGGAGGAGAGGAGAGGGGAGGGGGAGAGAGGTGTGTGCGAGGAGCGAGATGGGGTAGGGGGTAGAGGGGGAAGAGTGTGGATGGAGGGGCAAGAGTGGGGAGGGGGGAGAATGGGAAGGGGGTGGGGAAAGGGGTGGGGGTGGGGTAGGGGTGGGGGGTGGGGGAGAAAGGGAAGGGGGTGGGGAGTGAAGGGGGAGAGGGAAGGGGGGTGGGGGAGAGAGGGATGGGGGTGGGAGGAGGGGGAGGAGAGGGAGAGGGTGAGGAGAGGGAGAGGGGGGGAGAGAGGGATGGGGAGGGGGAGAGAGGGATGGGGAAGGAAAGGGAGAGGGTGAGGAGAGGGAGATGGAGAGGGGGAGGAGAGAGGGATGGGGAGGGGGAGAGAGGGATGGGGAAGGGGGAGAGAGGGATGGGGAAGGGGGAGAGAGGTGTGGGGGAGGGATGGGGAGAGAGGGGAGGAGGGAGATGGGGTAGGGGAGGGAGGGGAAATAGTGGGGAGGGAGAGTGGAAGGGGGAGGGGTAGGGACAGTACAACTGTTCCCCATTTCCTATCACCCCCAATCCTCTTTCTCTATTCCCACACACGTGATGACGCGCTTCGACACAGGCTGTGGGGGTGGGGGGGGAGGGGCTGGGGCTGGGGCTGCTGCAAAGGCATATGTAAATGGATCCATTCCGATTGGACATATGTGAGCATTGGGCATTGTGACATCACACGATGGAACGTTCACCAACATTTTATGGGTGAGAGCTGTTTTTTTAAACATTTTGAAATTTTGGGGGGTAGGGGGGAAGAAGGATTTTATTAAAAATGTGTACATAAACACGACGAAATTTAATCAGGAGTGGATACTTGGAATGAAAAGTGAAATCTCTACCGAAATGGAAAAAATCTCGGCGTTTCTGCGTGTGGTTTTGGCGTAGCAATGAATCAAAGGCTGGCACCCACAAGACAGGCAGACACACACACACACACACACACAGTTTTAAATATAGACTAGACCAAGTGCAGACCCGTTGGGTCTGTTTCCCCAACGCGCGTTTGCGGGGTGGGGGGGGCTGCGGCGTCACACTCACACTAACCACCCCCCAAACACACAGGCGGGGGGAGGGGGGAGTGGTGGAAGTGAGAGAGAGGGAGGGGTAGGGGGGTAGGGGGGAGTGGTGGAAGAGGGAGAGAGGGGAAGGGGAAGGGGTGGGGGGGGAGGGAGGGGGAGAGAGGGTGGGGGAGGGAGAGAGGTGGGGAGGGAGAGGTGGGGGAAGGGGGCAGAGAAGTGGAAGAGTGGGGAGGGAGGGGGAAAGGGGTAGGGGGAGTGGTGGAAGAGGGACAGAGGGGTAGGGAGAAGGGATGGAGGGAGAGGGAAGGGAGGGGGAGAGAGAGGGGTGGGGAGGGAGAGGGTGGTGGAAGGGGGAGAGAAGTGGAAGAGTGGGTAGGGAGGGGGTGGTGGAAGAGGGCCAGAGGGGTAGGGGGAAGG
>CM075985.1:12660032-12951956 GCA_038087875.1 Malacoraja senta | reverse complement strand
CCACCTTTTCTTTCCTGCCTTTCTTTAATTTTAGAGATACAGCATGGAAACAAGCCCTTCGGTCCATGGAGTCAACACCAACCATCAATCGCCCATTCACATACTAGTTCTACACGCTCCCTACAGATTAGGATAATTTACATAGGCCAATTAATCTACAACCCCAGATGCCTTTGGGATGTGGGAGGAAACCCTCGCAGTCACAAAGAGAACGTGCAAACTCCACAGTCTATACCAAGGGTCAGGATAAAACCTGAATCTATGTTCCACTGTGCCACTGAAAAGTTACATACCACAGAATTATAAATTTCAAGCTTTTGATCTTCGTGCAATTCTGTTTTTGTGATGGTTATCAGATTACACCCATTCATCTCTCTGTGCTGTCAGTTCATGTTATAACTAATGCATTAGAGCCAAAGCTTGCCTTTTTTGCTGCTTTTATTCCTTTTACCTCTTTTTCAAAAGTCTTCTATTTAATCAGAATGTAGCATTGTGAAGATTTTCTGAAATAACCAACTTCCTCATGTAGGAGCCCTTTACACAGATGCTTAGTAAAAAACAGTCGGCAGTGACCAAGAAAGATGCATTGGGTGTTGTGCAAGGTGCCCAAGACTTTGATAGCAACTGAGTAAGTCTTGCATGAGAAAAGCCTTTCCCACTATTCATTACATAAATCAGGTCATACAGACCAAGCTTGAGGTCAGTGCTGATTGGTATTTAGAGCGGTTCAAGTTAGAGAGAGACAGCACAGAAACAGACACCTCCATCCAACTTAATCTGGTAAATTGGAGCTGCAGATCTGAAGGATGCAGAGTGGCAGTGGTCAATTTTGGGTAGAGGGAAAAATAATGTCAAGATTTGTAAACGTGGCACTGTAAACACCATAATAAACAACAGTTATATAACAGAATATAACGGTTCTAGTTACGGGCTGGGCAGAGGCCTGGTTGGTCGGGGAGAAAGTTGGGTAAATAAATTACTTAAAAGGAAATAAAAGTCAGGTTCCTAAGCCAAGCCCAGACATTCTCAACAAAGTCACTTTGAGTCATGTGAAAACAGATTTCATAGGCACTATGAAAGCTCCTTTTTGCATGGACACTCTGGACTGTGCACACCTCAGTCTCCAAGGAATAGAAACACGGAAACAAAGAATAATAGGTGCAGGAGTAGGCCATTCGGCACTTCAAGCCAGCACCGCTGATCATGGCTGATCATCCAAAATCAGTACCCCGTTCCTGCTTTCTCCCCATATCCCTCGATTCCGTTAGCCTGAAGTGCTATATCTTACTCTCTCTTTAAAACATCCAGTGAATTGGCCTCCACTGCCTTCTGTGGCAGGGAATTCCACAGATTCACATCTCTCTGGGTGAAAACGTTTTCCCTCATCTCAGCCCTAAATGGCCTACCCCTTATTCATAAACTGTGGCCCCTGGTTCTGGACTCCCCCAACATCGGGAACTTTTTCCTGCATCTTGCCTGTCCAATGGGCTTCCTCAAATTAGGAGACCAAAACTGCACATAATACTCCAGGTGTGGTCTCACCAGGACCCTGTACAACTGCAGTAGGACTCCTTGCTCCGATACTCAAATCCTCCCGCTATGAAGGCCAATGGGCCATTTGCTTTCTTCACTGCCTGCTGAACCTGCATGCTTACTTTCAGTGACTGATGTACAAGGCCACCCAGGTCTTGTTGCACCTCCCCTTTTCCTAATCTGACACCATTCAGATAATAATCTGCCTTCTTGTTCTCAAAGTTCAAATTTATTTGTCACATGCACCATAAGGTGTAGTGAAATGTAATTTACCATGCAGCGTACAATTAAAAAGGGCACAATACACAACATAACAGACATCCACCACAGCATTCTTCACTGTGGTGGAAGGCAATACATTTCAGACAGTCCTTCTCCTCCTCCCGTGGTCGGGACCCTGACCCTCCGAAGTCGCCGCTACGGACGGCCCGATGTTCAAGCCCTTTGGTCGGGATGGACCTCACATTTATCCACATTATACTGCATCTGCCATGCATCTGCCCATTCACCCACCGATCCACGTCACCCTGCAGCCTCATAGCATCCTCCTCGCAGCTCACACTGCCACCCAGCTTTGTGTCATCCGCAAACTTGCAAACTTCCATTTAATTCCTTTGTCTAAATCGTTAAAATATATTGTAAATAACTGGGGTCCCAGCACCGAGTGTTGTGGCACCCCACTTGTCACTGCTTGCCATTCTGAAAAGGACCCATTAATTCCTACTCTTTGCTTCCTGTCTGCCAACCAGTTAGTTCCTTATCCATGTCAATATCCTACCCTCAATACCATGTGCTCTAATTTTGCACACTAATCTCTTATGTGGGACCTTGTCAAAGGCTTTTTGAAAGTCCATATACACCACATCCACTGGCTCTCTCTTATCCATTCTACTCGTTACATCCTCAAAAAATTCCAGAAGATTAGTCAAGCATGATTTCCCCTTCATAAATTCATGCTGACTTTGACCGATCCTGCCACTGCTTTCCAAATGCGCTGCTATTACATCTTTGATGATCGACAAAGCATCTTCCCCACTACCAATGTAAGGCTAACTGGTCTATAATTCCCTGTTTTCACTCTCCCTCCTTTTTAAAAAAATGGGGTTACATTAGCTACCGTCCAGTCCACAGGAACTGATCCAGAGTCTATAGAACATTGGAAAATGATCATCAATGCATCCCCGATTCTTAGGGCTACCTCCTTGAGTACTCTGGGATGCAACCATAATATACATGATGGCCACGCAGATCAAAATGACATGCCTCAGTGACCACCGACCTGCTTGAGATGAAGAAACGATTGGCTTATGACACATATCAACTCTAGCCTCAAACACTGCAAGGAGTGCGGAGTGGAATAGTATCTAGTAGTAGGGTCTTGTTGGACCAAGCGGAAACTGCAAAGAATGATCTATTGAACATGGAGCCTGGTGGGTGGACCAGGGGAACTCCATTCTTGCTCTAGACACCTCAAGGGGTGAGAGCAGATGTGCAAGAAGTAGATGTCATGAAGGGCTCTGACCATTATGGTGAGGGAAAGCCACAATTAAGGAAGAATGTCTCAGCATCTGAGCAAATGCAACAGAGACAGAGGAACTGAGACTATGGAATAAAATCCTTTAGAGCAGGATGGGAGGAAGTAAGATCAAGATAGCTGTGAATGTCTGTGGGCATCAGCACTTCTCAGTTTGGATTTTCTTCTCCCCCCCTTTATCAAACAATGTTTTACATTTTGGACACAGGCCATTATCTCAGTTCTTCATCCTGCTATGTTTCGAAAGTATATAGAACAGGATGTGCACAAAAATATTTTGTAGGTCAGTTTCTGAATGGAATCTTGCCCTTCAATTTAAAAAAAACGGAAATCGAATTGGGAATTCAGGAAAATAACTTTACACAGAATGTTGAGAATGAAACCTGGAAGGGGAAGGGGCCCAGAACATAGATATATTTCCTTCGACCTAGTTAGCACAAGGAAGAGAAGGTTACATTGCCACAGAAAGACGAGTGGAACCTTGAATGCAGATAAACACCAGCATTGACAAATTGAAGGCCTCATTTCAGAACTACTATACTCTGTGCAGCCTCCTTCATAATGACCATTACAAATAGACTACATCTGGTCCACAACTCTAAAGTTCTGCAGATTTATTGTACAAAAGATGAAGTAGCGTAGGTGTTCAGCCTCGGCTACACTGCCAAATGTATTGAGGTAATTCGCAGATGCATCATAAGATTGCAGATTTTTAGATAATTTCAGCCTCAAAGTAGCTTTGAGGTTGGTATGAAAATGTCTAGGCTTTTAAGTACAAAGACTAACTGTTGACTTTTCTGCCTTTGGTGAATGAGCTCTGAAGCATTAAAGTTTCATCATATATTGCATAATTTATTTACCAGGACAAAAAAAATGTAGTTATAAAAAAGAGAATCCATGAAAAGAATAATAATTGCTTTAAACTTTATAGCAAAAAATGTTAATAAATTACCCCCAAATTATTCTTGACTAATTATCTTCCATTTTATATTCTGCACACTACCTAAATAATTAAATACCAATCCATAATAGTTTATCCAGAGAAACAGAAACTATTCAAATGTTTAGATGGATGGTCTTTGTTGCAAAGATAAAAATCACTAACTTTTAACTGCAGCTGCTCTTGTCCAAGATATTCATCAATAGCATTTTTTTAAACCAGACTGGTGAATGCCAAATCACCTCAAGTTGAAGCATGTCATATCTTATTGGAAAAAGCTTGCACCACTAATGTATAAAGCTATGAACTGAAAGAAAAAATTATGCCTCATGGATATTGTTTCTTTGAATAATTTCACTCTCGGATCTTTTACTCCACAAATTACTGAAGTTTACTTTTCATCCAACTAGAGATCACAAAAATTGTAAATCTCCTTAAAAATCCACAGCCTGGATTATCAATCCCTCATTTCATTCATACTGATACCAGAAAAAATGATGGAAAATCTGCAAGATGAGCTGAATCCAACTTTTGATGACAGTTTGACCTTTGTCTAAGCAGACAAGCTTCAATCTATGCAGAAGGTAGATAAAAATGCTGGAGAAACTCAGCGGGTGAGGCAGCATCTATGGAGCGAAGGAATTGGTGACGTTTCGGGTCGAGACCCTTCTTCAGACATTTTTATCTACCTTCGATTTTTCCAGCATCTGCAGTTCCTTCTTAAACATTCAATCTATGCAGAGTTCATTTTACAGAATGCTCTTGCTATTCACAAAAAAACATTATATTACATACTTGAGCCTTAAGGCCATAAGTATCCACTAAATTGACTTAAATTCAATTTGCTAATAAATGTATGCATGTTACACTGTACATTAAACAGTCTCATTGGAATTGCTCACTTTGCCAATCCAATTATAAAGAATGAACTGTAAATGAAACATAAGATTGACACTATAGTACGACAACCACGACATTTCATTTAACACATGTCTTGAATTAATATTGGAAATGTTCAGCCAAGACTTTTTCTTCTTTGGATATAATCAAAAAAAACATTGCTAGCATCATTTCCCCCAGAATAACCCATAATTATTTTATATACAAAGAATTGGGTACCAATGTTAATATGTGGGCTGAACATAATCAGCACACTTACTTAATGAAGAGCAGCATGATTCCCATAACAGACCTTTTTTTCTCCAGAAGTAACAATGGCCTTACTAGCATTTTTAAAATCTCTGACAGCTGTAGTCATGTTACACTGTAGAACTTAAAGCTGGAAAAATATCAATGTCTGAGGAACACAAACCGAGGTTTGCCTACATTAAAGGCATCTAAACTGCAAAACTTATAGAAGGCTTCCAAGGGTTACTAAGGAAAAAAAGGATCTGTTGAAGAGAAAAGGGTTATAAAAACTCCTAATTGCTATAGAGACTTTATGCAAGGACTAATTTGCATCATCCAGCAGTTCAATACATATGCAAAACAGTGTTCGAGGTTACTCAGGCTACAACGTATTATATAGGAATATATGTTTGAATGCTGCATCCAACTAGCTGTGTTTGAAGTCCCAAAGTAAATTCCCCTGTGGTAATACTATGAAAATTACTCTCTGCTGATATGATGCTGGATGTTTTGCAAAGCTGTCCCAAAGGGAACATTCAACTCCTTCCCAATGGAAATACCACAAACTAAAAATAAAACAATGTATTGCTTTCTGCCATCTTTCCAGAAACCTAGTGGATCCTATACAGAATATCTTCATTAATTTCACCATGACACAACACTGTAAAATGACAGTTTGGAATTAGCCATTGCAGCTTGAACATTTTAACAGTTTTCATTTAAATATTATGCTTGTGAAAATGATTTGGAATTAGCTAATATTACCAAGTGAAAAATCAAAAATATCATATAAAATACTTTCTCCAAAAATCTAATGGCCTTGAGCATTTTCCAATTAATTTTATTTCAGTGGACTGATTGAGATTGCTTGGCACCACAAATGGTATAAAGTTGCAGTTCCAACAGTTTATATCATTCTTGATGAAAAATTAGAGAAATTCTTCCACATTTAATGTTCGTATCTGAAGGGATTTGCCAAGCTAAAATATTAACTCAGTATTAAAAATAAACTCCAACAACAGTATCCGATTTTAGAAACAGATCAACACTGACAAAATAACAGTATATTTTCCTCATTGCTGGTTCAGAATTTCCTGCTGTCAATATTTCACTGTACAATATAATGAACAATATATAATCTAAAAGATATCATAATTCTGTAAAACAAAATAATTTATCTAGAGATGTTGACATGACCTTAATTTATAAGTAATGAAAACATTAATTAAAAATTGCAACGTACTCTAGAGCCATAAAAATTGCAAGCAACGATCCTCCATATAAAAGGCACTATTTTTATTTGGTTTTATTTCCTCCTGGTTTTATATTGCTCCAGAATACTTCCTCTGCTGTGGGCATTGTATACTTTATCAATGCAGTCACACACAAAAAAATCCCACAGCTATTCTCAATTGTGCAAGAGGGAGGCATCATTAAAAAAAAAACTATGTACCACAAAAGACAGCAAAATAAAAATCAACACATCAGCAAGTCTACTGGCCACAGATCAACTCGTATCGAGTGGAATGAAACTGGAATATGCATCATGCAAACCAGGAAGCTGTATCGAATGAAAGATTTTGCCATCACATAAACAGATGGAGCTTGTGAATAGAAGCTTCCAAAGCTTCCAAGGTTACAAGGAAAAGCAATTTTGAATGAAACGCGTTGATGTGACAATCGGCCTCAACTCAGTGCTTTTTTCTTTTAGCATTGAGGTTTTTTTTAAACGTTACTGAAATAGCAAGGCTTGAAGGACACAGGCAATTGAGTCATGCAGAAGATGTCAAGGTTTATCTACAAATGATTACAATCAATAATCATGTGTTAATACCATCAATTTTAGTAGCATAGCTGGATCAGAAATCATAGATTTCAAAATAGTCATTTCATACTTTGTAATAGTGTGCCTCATCCACTATCAATCCATGGCCATCAGCACTTAACCTTGCCACTTTGCCAATGCTTCAAAACTTCTCTAGCATTACTTTGGAAGGACAAAAAACTGTTGCTGTACTGAGATTATGGATCTTAAATTCCTTTATATAATTTATAGTGTGACAATATTTTAAAGTACATATACCAAGAATATATAATGTACATATATCAAGCAGCATGTCTGGAGAACACGGTTTGGTGATGTTTTGGGACAAGACCTTTCTTCGTCCTCTCAGTGCGGAACTGGGCCCTGAATCCAGGTGAGTTGTCAGCCCTGGCCTACAGGCGGCCGGGGGAGAGGCAAGGATCAGCGGATGTCAATGGCTCGAAGGGGCGAATGGCCTACTCCTGCACCTATTGTCTATTGTCGCGGCCCATGGGCGGCCAAACTGGAGGGAAGGGTCTGTGGTGGTGGTGATGGCAGCCACAACCAGGAAGAGGCCAGTGAGTAGGTGTGAGCCGGGGCTGCCAGGGTTGTGAGTAGTAGGGTAGGAGGCGTGAGCCGTGCAGCTGGTGTGGACTGCTGGGGCTGTAAGTGGCTGGGGAGACGGCACAAACGGCTTCAGGAGCCTCCGGTAGGGCCCTCCGCTGTAACCAAAATTCGTTATAAAGAGGTCTATTAAAACGAGGATTTACTGTAATGGGTGTTCCAAAGCAAACTAACTTTCAGCAGACAAATCACTACACCTCTGGTTAAGGGGGAATCTCAAACAGGACTTAGGTATTTTGAATATATGCAAATTATTGCCATCTTTTCTCAAAATTGTTGTCAATATATAACCAATGACACAACAGCTATGGAACTTGCATGCAATTACTATGCCAATTTTGAGAAAAGATGGCAATAATTTGCATATATTCAAAATACCTAAGGCCTGTTTGAGATCCCCCTTAACCAGAGGTGTAGTAATTGCACAACAGATATGGTGGGAATGAATTCACAATTGTCATGACTGTTACATAAAGAAAACAAGGGAGCATAACTTACGTGGCTCTGCAATCCAATATGAGTACTTTGAGAGGCTGATCATGGTGCACATAAACTCCAGCCTCCCCGTCAGCCTTGGTCCACAACAGGCACTGTCCATCTGGTCCAACACTCATTGCTGGAGCATGTGGATAACCAAGGATACCTACAAACTCCTATTTATCTGCTACAATACCTTAATTCCAGCCAACATTTATTGATTATATCTCCACCCACTATGCCATAATTCCAACCAGCTTCCTGACCCATACAGCGCAACAAGGATGGGCAACAAAACATTCTCCACAATAATTCTGAACATTGGCCTTAGTCCCTTACTATACTCCCTATACACTTACAACCATACAGCCAAATTCTAGTCCAACTCCATTTATAAGTTTACAGATGACACAAGCGCAGTGGGCTGGATCACAAACAATGGCAAGGCAGAGTACAGGAAGGAGATAATAATAATAATAAATTTGATTTATGGGCGCCTTTCAAAAGTCTCAAGGACACCTTACAAAGTTTAACAAATAGTGTAGAAACATGTAAGCGGAATGAAATAAATAGCAAAAACATCACCAGTACACAAATTAAAGATAGAATTAAATCCAAAAACAAAAATCAAAAACACAATATGGAAGAGAGAGCAGCGGCTGCTAAAGCGCGCCAGCGTCCACTTTCCCTTCCGACCGCCATCTTGGACATAGACGGACATAGACACTACACATTACACACAAAATCATCCCCCCACAATGATTACCACTGTGGGGGAAGGCACAATGTCCAGTCCCCAACCCCAGTTCACCCAAAGTCAGGCGTATTGAGGCCTCCACAGTTGCCTCTACGGAGGCCCGATGTTCCTGGCCGTTCTCACCTGGGGGCAGTTGCCCCGGCGTCGGGAGGGTCCTCGCAGCGGCTGGGATGGCCGATTTCCAACCGGAGTCCGTGGCACCTGAAGCCGACAAGGCCGCGCCGATTTGGAGCTCATAGGCTCCCGATGTTGGAGTCGGCGCCGCCGCCCACGGCTGGTCGCTCCGCAGTCCCACAGCCCGGAGGTGTTGAGCTCGGCGGTCGCAGCTCACCGGAGCTCCAGCGCGTCGATCCAGCGCAGCGACCCAGACAAGGCATCGCCCGCTCCGCTCCGCGATAGCGCTCCAGCGCTGTGTCGCCACCGAAGCTGAAGGTGCTGGGCAGTCCCCGCCAGGAAAACGCCGCTCCACGCCCGCTGGTAGGCCGCAAGGACGGGTCGACGGGGCAGCCCGGAGAAAAAGCTGCCTCACCGACCAGGTAGGGACCTAGAAATAGTTTCCCCCTTACCCCCCCACATTAAAAGTCAAAATTCCCCAAACAAAGAAATAAAAAAGCTAAAAACTAAAAAAAAAAGTGAATTTAACGGACGGCTGCTGGTTAGCAGCCGTTCCCCAAGATGGCTCCTCCTCCTCGAGATAGGGAGTTTAGAATCATGCTATAGACAGAAACCTCTCTCTAAATGTCAGCAAAATAAAGGAGTTGGTCACCGAGTTCAGGAAATGGATGGAGTATGTGCACCAGTCTGTATCGAGAGCTCAGGTGTTTCAGTGTAAATATCACCAACAATCTGTCCAGGTCCAACAACATTGGCACCTTGGCTAAGAAACCATATCTACTGCCTCATAAGGCTGTGGAAATTCAGCAAGCTACCAATGTCTTTTACCAATTTCTAGACGCACCATAAAAAAAATATCCTATCCGGATGCATCACAGCTGGGTATGGCAATTGTTCTACCCAAGAGTGCAAGAAATTAGTAAAATAAAATAGTCTATCATGGAAAGGCAACACCCCACCCCCCCCCCCCACCCCCACCTGAACTTCATGCTGCTTTGAGAAAGAAACTGACACATTCAAGAACCACTCACAACCTGTTCATTCTCTTTCACCCCTCTTCCAATGGGCAGAAGATACAAAAGCTTGAAAGTATGTACCAGTAGATTCAAGAACCGCTTATTTCCCGCTGTTCTCAGATTCTAAAACAGAACTCTTATATGTTAAGAATGAATTTGTGATCTTTCAATCTACCATGCTGCCACCCTTGCACTTTTCTTTTATCTACACTTTCCCTACCATAGTAAAATTATATTCTGCACTGTATTTAGTTTCTCTTTTGTACTAGCTGATGTAATTATTCCTACGGGGAAGCATGCTTCATTGTTTGGGAGTGCCTGGAATATCTTTATATGCAAGTGTTAGCTAATATTCTCACTAATGTTGAACATGGCTATTGCTTCCCCACAGTTCAAAGCTTTGGACATTTGTGTGCTGGAATTCATGCCACAAATTATTTTTCAATAACTCATGCTGGAAATATGCGTGTGGATGTCAGAGAAGAAAAAATAAAGTTTGGGTGTAATGTACCCACAGTCGAAAAACAGTTCTTTGGAAGTAATAATAAATAACAGCTGTGTAACTATACCAAACGCTGGTGAGGTCTAATCCTTTTCTCTTTTTGTTAGCTGGGAATATTGCAAAGTCAGAGCAGAATAAACAATATGAAAAGTTTTTCTAAACTCACATTTCTCATAGTTTCTCTGGCGCCCATTCAGACCATCAAATCTATGCCAGCTCTCAGAGAAATCCTCAGTCCCACCGCTCTACTTACTTTCATAAGCTCATAGTCATAAGAGCAGAATTAGGCCATTCGGCCCATCAAGTCTACTTTGCCATTTAATCATAGCTGATCTACCTTTCCCTCTCAACCTCATTCTCCTGCCTTCACCCCATAACCTTTGACACCTTTACTAATCAAACATCTACCAATCTCCACTTTAAAAATACCCATAGACGTAGCCTCCGCAGCTGTGTGGCAATGAATTCCACAGATTACCACCTGAAGAAATTCCTCCTCATCTCTTTGCTTAAGGTAGGTCCTTTTATTCTGATGTTGTGCTCTCTGATCCTAGACTCTCCCAGTAGTGAAAACATACTCTCCACATCCACTCTACCTGGGCCTTTCAATATCCAGTAAGTTCAGTACGTTTCAATGAGGTGGCCCCTCATCCATCTAAACTCCAGCGAGTACAGGCCCAGTGCCATTAAATGCTCCTCATATGTTAACCCAATCACCCCGGGATCGTAAACCTGCCCTGGACTTTCTCCAATGTCAGTGCATTCCTCCTCAGATATGGGTCCCAAAACTGCTCACATTACTCCAAATGCAATCTGACCAGTGCCTTAGAAAGCCTCAGCATTACATTCCTGTTTTTTATATTCTAGCCCTCTCAAAATATATTATAACATTGCATTTGCCTTCCTGACAACTGATTCAACTTCCAAATTAACTTTTGGAGAATCCTACACCAGCACTCCCAAGTACCTTTGCACCTCCGATTGATGAATCCTTTCCCCATTTAGAAAACTGTCTACACGTTTATCCCTACTACCAAAGTGCATGGCTGCACATTTTACGATGCTGTATTTCATCTGCGCCTTATTTGCCCACACTCCTAACCTGTCTAAGTCCTTCTGTTGAGTCCCTGATTTCTCTACATTACTGGACCCTCCACCTATCTTCATATCATTCGCAAAATTGGCCACAATGCCTTGAATTCTCTCATCCAAATCATTAATATACAACGTTTGGTATAATATACAACGTGAAGAACAACACTAATCACTGGCAGCCAACCAGAAAAAGCCCCCTTTATTACCACTCTTTGCCTTCTGCTATTCAGTCAACCTTCTATCCATGCTAGCATCTTCCCTCTAATACCATGGGCTCTCATCTTTTTTAGCAGCCGCACCTTATCAAAGACCTTCTGAAAATCTAAATCTAAACACCGATTCTCCTTTGTCTATCCTGCTATTTACTTCCTCAAAGAATTCCAACAGATTTGTCAGGCAAGATCTCCTCTCCATAAAACCATGCTGACGTCAGCCTATTTTATCGTGTGCTTCTATGTACTCCAAAAGCTCATCCTTCATAATGGACAGTAACATCTTACACATCACTGAAGTCAGGCTAATGGCTTATAGTTTCCTTCTTTTGCTTCGTTCGTTCCTTGAACACTGGAGTAACATTTGTAATTTTTCCGTCTTCTGGGACCACTCATGACTCTTGAAAGATCATCACTCATGCCTCCACATTCTCGAAGCTACCGGCATTTTCCAGCATCAACCTCCCTCTCGTTGTCCTGTGAGACACCTACACTCAGGGAATTGACAGTAGCCAATTAACAAACAATGCCCTCCATAATGTTTGGGACAAAAACCCATCATATATTTATTTGCCTCTGTACTGCACATTTTGAGATTTGTAATATAAAAAACCACATTTGGTTAAAATGCACATTGTCAGATTTTATTAAAGGGTATTTTTATACATTTTTGTTTCACCATGTAGAAATTACAGCTGTGTTTATACATAGTCCCCCCATTTCATGGCACCATAATGTTTGGGACACATGGCTTCACAGGTGTTTGTAATTGCTCAGGTGTGTTTAAATGCCTCCTGAATGCAGGTATAAGAGAGCTCTCAGCACCGAGTCTTTACTCCAGTCTTTCCATCACCTTTGGAAAATTTTATTGCTGTTTATCAACATGAGGACCAAAGTTGTGCCTATGAAAGTCAAAGAAGCCATTATGAGACTGAGAAACTGCTAGAGACATCAGCCAAACCTCAGGCTTACCAAAATCAACTGTTTGGAACATCATTAAGAAGAAAGAGAACACTGGTGAGCTTACTAATCTCAAAGGGACTGGCAGGCCAAGGAAGACCTCCAAAGCTGATGACAGAAGAATTCTCTTTATAATAAAGAAAAATCCCCAAACACCTGTCCGACAGATCAGAAACACTCTTCAGGTGTGGATTTGTCAATGACTACTGTCCGCAGAAGACTTTGTGAACAGAAATACAATACTGCAAGATGCAAACCGCTGGTCAGCCGCAAGAATAGGATGGCCATGTTACAGTTTGCCAAGAAGTACTTAAAAGAGCAACCACAGTTCTGGAAAAAGGTCTTGTGGACAGATGAGATGAAGATTAACTTATATGAGAGTGATGGCAAGAGCAAAGTATGGAGGAGAGAAGGAACTGCCCAAGATCCAAAGCATACCACCTCATCTGTGAAACACGGTGGTGGGGGCGTTATGGCCTGGGCATGTATGGCTGCTGAAGGTACTGGCTCACTTATCTTCATTGATGATACAACTGCTAATGGTAGTATCATAATGAATTCTGAAGTGAATAGACACATCCTATCTGCTCAAGTTCAAACAAATCTCTCAAAACTCATTGGCTGGCGGTTCATTCTACAGCAAGACAATGATCCCAAACATACTGCTAAAACAACAAAGGAGTTTTTCAAAGCTAAAAAACGGTAAATTCTTGAGTGGCCAAGTCAATCACCCGATCTGAACCCAATTGATCATGCCTTTTATATGCTGAAGAGAAAACTGAAGGGGACTAACCCCCAAAACAAGCATAAGCTAAAGATGGCTGCAAAACAGGCCTGGCAGAGCATCACCAGAGAAGACACCCAGCAACTGGTGATGTCCATGATTCGCAGACTTCAAGCAGTCATTACGTGCAAAGGATATGCAACAAAATACTAAACATGACTACTTTCATTTACATGACACTACTGAGTCCCAAACATTATGGTGCCCTGAAATGGGGGGGGGGGACTATGTATAAACACTGCAATAATTTCTACATGGTGAAACCAAAATGTATAAAAATGGCCTTTATTAAAATCTGACAAGGTGCACTTTAACCACATGTGACTTTTTCTATTACAAATCTCAAATTGTGGAGTACAGAGGCAAATAAATAAATTATGGGTCTTTGTAACAACTATATGGGAGGAAACTGGAGGACCAGGGAAAACCAGAGAGACAGGAAAACCAGAGAGACGGTGCAAACTCAATACAGGCTGTAGCCAAGGTCAAGATTAAACACAGTTTACTGCTGTGCAATTGTGCTGCCCCTCACTTTCATTTGACACTCTCCATGCATAATAAAATATGAGCAATGGGTTAACAACATCTGTCTGTTAAAATTATTCAATTCTGAAGAGCTTACACCCAAACTGGTAATGCCCCAAGACTCTGACTGAGATAACAGTCCCCATTATATGCCTAGATGCTCAGGGTTCTCACCTGGTATTCCAAATGCCAACATTCGAATGATACATCCTCTCCACCCCCCCCCCCCCATCTCTGGACCCAACTGGCAAGATGACAACATGCCCTAGTTTGCCAAAGCTATACTGACTACTGACTTTATTTCCTTTCAGTCACATCTTCCCCAGAGGGAGCACCACCTGGTCATTAGAGAATTGTTTAGAGTGAATCCAAATCTTTGCAAGACGGGTACCAGATCTCACTTCAACCAGTAAGGTGATAAAAATCTAACACAACATATTAGGTCAGTATTTTCATAACCTCTTTTATCAAAGCATCAACAAACCATACCTCTTTCATCAACAGCTCCATTCTATATGAATTAAATAGACAACGAAATGATCCATGTTGCATTGCATAATCATAATTAAAGTTGAAGGAAAAGGTTGAAAAAAAAGCTTCAAATTTACTAGTTCCCAAAATATTAGATTTTACTGTGATTTTTAACCATATAACCATTACAGCATGAAAACAGGCCATCTCGGCCCTTCAAGTCCGTGCCTAACATTTTTTATTTTATTTTTAATAAATACTTCCCCCTAGTCCCATCTACCTGCACTCAGACCATAACCCTCCATTCCTTTCCCGTCCATATACCCATCCAATCTATTTTTAAAGGATAAAATCAAACCAGCCTCCACCACTTCCACTGGAAGCTCATTCCACACAGCTACCACTCTCCGAGTAAAGAAGTTCCCCCTAATGTTACCCCTAAACTTCTGTCCCTTAATTCTCAAGTCATGTCCCCTTGTTTGAATCTTCCCTACTCTCAATGGAAAAAACGTATCCACGTCAACTCTGTCTAACCCGCTCATAATTTTAAAGATCTCTATCAAGTCCCCTCTTAACCTTCTGCGCTCCAAAGAATAAAGACCTAACTTGTTCAACCTTTCTCTGTAACATAGTTGCTGAAACCCAGGCAACATTCTAGTAAATCTCCTCTGTACTCTCTCTATTTTGCTGACATCCTTCCTATAATTAGGCGACCAAAATTGTACTCCATACTCCAGAATTGGCCTCACCAATGCCTTGTACAATTTTAACATTACATCCCAACTTCTATATTCAATGCTCTGATTTATAAAGGCCAGCACACCAAAAGCTTTCTTTACCACCCTATCTACATGAGATTCCACCTTCAGGGAACTATGCACAGTTATTCCTAGATCCCTCTGTTCAACTGCATTCCTCAATTCTCTACCATTTACCATGTACGTCCTATTTTGATTTGTCCTGCCGAAATGTAGTACCTCACATTTATCAGCATTAAACTCCATCTGCCATCTTTCAGCCCACTCTTCCAAATGGCCTAAATCTCTCTGTAGACTTTGAAAATCTACTTCATTATCCACCACACCACCTATCTTAGTATCATCTGCATACTTACTAATCCAATTTTCCACACCATCATCCAGATCATTGATGTACATGACAAACAACAGTGGACCCAACACAGATCCCTGAGGCACCCCACTAGTCACCGGCCTCCAACCTGACAGCCATCCACCATTACTCTCTGGCATCTCCCATTCAGCCACTGTTGAATCCATCTTGCTACTCCACCATTAATACCCAACAATTGAATCTTCTTAACCAACCTTCCATGAGGAACCTTGTCAAAGGCCTTACTGAAGTCCATATAGACAACATCCACTGCTTTACCCTCATCAATTTCCCTAGTAACCTCTTCGAAAAATTCTAGAAGATTAGTCAAACATGACCTTCCAGGCACAAATCCATGTTGACTGTTCCTAATCAGACCCTGCTTATCCAGATGCTTATATATATTATCTTTAAGTATCCTTTCCATTAATTTGCCCACCACTGACGTCAAACTAACAGGTCTATAATTGCTAGGTTTACTCTTAGAACCCTTTTTAAACAACGGAACAACATGTGCAGTACGCCAATCCTCCGGCACTATTCCCGTTTCTAATGACATATTTCTGTCATAGCCCCTGCTATTTCTACACTAACTTCCCTCAATGTCCTCGGGAATATCCTGTCAGGACCTGGAGACTTATCCGTTTTCATCTTTTTCAAAAGTGTCCGCACCTCCTCTTCTTTGAATCTCATAGTTTCCATTGCTACTCTGCTTGTTTCCCTTACCTCACATAATTCCATATCCTTCTCCTTGGTGAATACCGAAGAAAAGAAATTGTTCAGTATGTCCCCCATCTCTTTTGGCTCTGCAGATAGCTGTCCACTCTGACTCTCTAATGGACCAATTTTATTCCTTGTTATCCTTTTGCTATTAATATAGCTGTAGAAACCCTTTGGATTTACTTTCACCTTACTTGCCAAAGCAACCTCATATCTTCTTTTAGCTTTTCTAATTTCTTTCTTAATATTCTTTTTACATTCTTTATACTCCTCAAGCACCTCATTTACTCCATGCTGCCTATAATTATTGTAGATCTCTCTCTTTTTCTGAACCGTGTCCAATTTCCCTTGAAAACCATGGCTCTTTCCAATTTTTACTATTTCCTTTCAACCGAACATGTACATAAAGATTCTGTACTCTTAAAATGTCACCTTTAAATGTCCTCCATTTCTCTTCTACATCCTTCCCATAAAACAACATGTCCCAATTCACTCCTTTTAAATCCTTTCGCATCTCCTCAAAGTTAGCCTTTCTCCAATCAAAAATCTCAACCCTAGGTCCAGTTCTGACCCTCTCCATAATTATATTAAATAAATAAATGGATTGGATTTATATAGCGCCTTTCTAATACCCAAGGCGCTTTACATCGCATTATTCATTCACTCCTCAGTCACACTCGGTGGTGGTGAGCTACTTCTGTAGCCACAGCTGCCCTGGGGCAGACTGACGGAAGCGTGGCTGCTAATCTGCGCCTACGGCCCCTCCGACCACCACCAATCACTCACACACATTCACACGCAGGCAAAGGTGGGTGAAGTGTCTTGCCCAAGGACACAACGACAGTATGCACTCCAAGCGGGATTCGAACTGGCTACCTTCCGGTTGCCAGCTGAACACTTAGCCCATTGCGCCATCTGTCGTCCTGAAACTAATGGTATTGTGATTATTGGACCCGAAGTGCTCCCCAACGCTTACCTCCGCCACCTGCCCGGTCTCATTTCCTAACAGGAGGTCCAGCACTGCCCCTTCTCTAGTAGGCACCTCTATGTATTGCTGCAAAAAACTATCCTGCACACATTTTACAAACTCCAAACCATCCAGCCCTTTTACAGAATGTGTTTCCCAGTCTATGTGTGGAAAATTGAAATCTCCCACAATCACTACCTTGTGCTTACTACTAATATCTGCTATTTCCTTACATATTTGCTCTTCCAATTCTCGCTCCCCATTTGGCGGTCTATAATACACCCCTATAAGTGTTGCTACACCTTTCCCATTTCTCAGTTCCACCCAAATAGCCTCCCTAGACGAGCCCTCTAATCTATCCTGCCAAAGCACTGCTGTAATATCTTCCTTGACAAGCAATGCAACACCCCCACCTCTTGCCCCTCCAATTCTATCACCCCTGAAGCAACGAAATCCTGGAATATTTAGTTTCCAATCACAGCCCTCCTGCAACCATGTTTCACTGATCGCCACAACATCATACTTCCAGGTGTCAATCCAGGCTCTAAGCTCATCCACCTTTCTTACAATGCTCCTAGCATTAAAACATACACATTTAAGAAACCCACCACCACTTATTCTCTGTTTATTTTCTTTTTCTTCTTTCTCCCCTACATTTTGGGTCCGAGTGCTTCCCTTCTCTGCCTCCTGCCTCCCACATTTTCTACTAGCTTTCTCTATTTGAGTCCCTCCCCCCAACCGTTCTAGTTTAAAGTCTCCCCAGTAGCCTTTGCAAATCTCCCCGCCAGGATATTGGTTCCCCTTTTAAAAATATAAAACAGGAGAAAATGTAAAAATATAAAAAGGGAGAAAATGTACATGAACAATCCATGGATTATACAAGAACTGCAGATGTCCGCAGGAGGTTATTTGAACTCGAAGGGAATTTTAATTGGATCCACGTCTAACTTACAGCCAAGCTGAAATGAAATTGCTTTGGGAGTGGATAAAACCCACATCAATGCAACATCACAAACTCTACAAGGCACATGGGTTCAAAGCAGCTTGAATTTCTTGTGTATATTCAAGCACACAATTACAAAATCAAGATGTTTGAGGATTTATTCATGGTTAAAATAATCCAACTAAATCCGAAGGTATCCGGAGTTCAAACATGCTGGCTTGCATGAATAGCTCTTCAACAAAATATTTTTTTTTCTAAGAACCCACTGTAAATAGAGAATTAATCTGTGATATCACTGTTCATGAATTTCAGACGACTAAAAAGAGAAAAGTGGCCCAGGAAGACATCCATTGTTATCTGTTTCTGCAAACTGCATAATAATCAACTGCGGTCAAGACCATTTTGCATCTCTCCCCGAGCAAAGAATTGCAGCTGTGTCTTGGCAGTCTAAGAAGATTACTGCACCCTTCAACAAAAGTTGTAGAATTTTGAATAGCCACAAATTAGAAGGCAGACAAATTATATTTCTCAAAACATATTGCTGTCCATTTGGAGAAAACCTGGAGGAGGTGCTATTTGTTTGTACCGTGTAACTTATTTCCCTCTATTTTTAAGTTATGTTTTTGGGAGATGCTGCAGAAAAATCCTGAGCAACTTGCTGTACTTTACCTTACAGATGGGACACAGCGATACCAGGCGAATGGTGGACAGTGTGCTTGCTTAAGATGAAAATCAAGTGGACAGCTTTGCCCCGGATGTTGCTGAGCTGTGTGTGATACTGGAGCTCTTTTACCATATACTTTTAATTGTACTTTGCAAATTCTTGGAGCCATTTCTTTGTCATAGAATCTTACAGAATGGAAACAGGCCCAACTTGCCCACACCAGCCAAAATGTCCCGTCGACACTTGTCCCACCTACTTGCGTTTGGCCCATATCCCTCTAACCCTGTCCTATCTTGTTGGTTGACTATTAGGATGGATGACGTCAGTTGCGCAGTCTTCATCAGTGGGCCCCAGTGTGGTTGCAAAAGCAGCCCCAGTGGTGCACACTTGGTGGCAGAGGGAGCATGGAAAAGGTGTGGTGGTAGGCAGAGACACTGGGGCATTGTTGCTCACCATTGGGCTCTGGCACATTCAAGTTTGATATGGACCCTTTCAGCCAAAATACACCAGCCTATTCTGACTCAGGCACAAGATTCCAGCTCTCTTACAGGAATGCAACTGTGTTTGAGGCCATCTTTGACACAACCCTTTTCCCACTTTCTTGGGCACCCCTGCTTCTAATAGCCCTTAAGTCCATAAGGATTACCAAAGTAGTTATGTTACTTATCCAGCTAGCTTTCTAATCTTTGGGCTAACGATTTCAATAAACACATCTTATGTGTGCATGAGGGAAAATTGTCAAAATTTGTGAAAGGCACAGAACTTGGAGTGTGATAATTAGAAGGGAGTAGAAATAAACTGCACAAGGTCAGATGTTTGAATGGGCAGATACAAAGCAAATGAAAGATCACGAACCTTGAATCATGGTGTTGCGTCAACAACCTGGGCCTTAACACCAGCAAGACATAAGAGTTAGTTGTTGACCTAAGGAAGCGGGTGTGGGGGGGGGGGGATAATGAACACAACCCCATTCTCATCAATAGAGCTGCTGTAGAGATGGTTAACAGCTTCGTGTTCCTATGCATCCATATCACCAGCAACCTAACCTGGTCCCTACACACGGATGTGGTGATTAAGAAAGCACACCAGCGTACATACTTTAAGCATTCGAGAAAACTCAACCTGTCCACAAGGATCGTCTCGAAACTCTGCCGATGCACAATCAAAAATATTCTGACAGGATGCTTCTTGGACCATTATAGCAACTGCACCGCTTATGAATGGCTGAAGTAGCAAAGAATGGTGAACACAACCCAGGCCATCACAGCCTCATCAATTCCTTCCATCCAATTCATTTGCATAATGCGCTGCATCACAAAGGCTAGAAGTACCATCAAGGATATCTGCCACCCTGGTCATTCACTTCTCTCTCATGAAAACCATGGCCATAAAGACTTATGAACAGCTTCTTCCCCAATGCTTTCAGGCTCCTGAACCAATCTTTCTCATCCCCTTCCCAGATGTGCTAACACATACTTTTATTCTGACTTCTACATCATTCAGTTACATTGTTATTGCACTTTAGTATTTTATCTGCACTACTTTAGGCTGCGCTGCAACCTTTGCACCATTCTGCTAGTCCTTATATCTGCCATTACCAGTATACTGTTTACTTCAATGAGGATCGTGCAAAATGAGAAATGCATTGCATCCTGGCGTTTGTGACAATAAACTAATCTGAATCTGAATTAAAATGAAAAACAGAAGTGTATTTAGAAACCAAGGGACAGAATTGTACAATTCTGAACGAAAGACAAAGGAGATGCAATTTAAAAAAAACAGTGATATTATTAGGATTTGGAAATCAGGCCACCAAGGGCATTAGAAACAGAACCAAATCAGTGCCTTTAAATGAGAACTGGATAGACATGTGAGAAATATTTGCAGGGTCACAGGGAAATACCACACCTTTGCCACACCATTCTGTTGTTTTATTGGACCTCTTTAAAAAATGGAATTCAGTTTAGTTTATTGTGGTGCAGTGAAAAGCTTTTGTTGCGTGCTAACCAGTCAGTAGAAAGACAATATATGATTGCAATCGATCATAATTCATCTCATTCTCATTGATCTAATTGATCCAAATTCTAATTGATCTCAATATTTCTCCTTGAAGACAAAATACTTCCTTCATACAAGGTGGATCATGTATCAAACTTTCATGTGGAATTTAAATTTGTATGCAAATAAAATGAACCATCTGGTATTATCTATCAGGGCATGAAGAGCTCCGACAGGGATCAAAAGCACCTGGAACTGTACATTGTCAAAAATGTGAACAACAATCTGGCCGGGAATTATTGCCTTCATCCTCTTCCTAGTAAACATAGAGGAACATTCTTCTGGAAAAGGGACATCAGAGCGCTTGCAAGCATTTTCATTTTCAGACAGCACAATGTAAATTATTTATTAGATGCCACATCATGCAAACATGGCTATTTTCCATTATGATTCCTCTTCCTATTTTCGATTATCTTTGAAATTTCACTGTCCTTTGATCGGGTCACAGTTTTTTGACTGTGAAGCGTTTCACGTTTACTGCATACAGCTTCAGAGGTGCAGGAAAATCCAAGGAAAATAAGTAGAAAGAAACCAGAGTAAAAATAAAACAAGTTTAACATTTCCACCTGCTAAAACAATTTGGAAGTACATGGGAGGCAAAGACTTGCTGCAAGTTTAAAATGCTGTTTAAATTCAATGAAGTGAACCAGTGTAACTGGCACTTTAGAGAGAGTCAATCTTAAAACACAGTTTGATATTATTTTGAATTAGTGCAAGCTTGGAGAGATAAAGGAAATGGCCTTGTTGGACATAAACGCTGAACATGAAGCAGATTGACTGACAGCGTTTAATATTTGAAAGAAAAATCTAAGCAAAATGCAATAAATCACTTGGCAGCAATCACAAAGCTTTCTTTAAAATATCCATCACAGCACGGGAACGAAATAGTTTCATTCCTTGTGATTAATTAACTCACATTATTTCTGACACCGTGTTCAAATTTGCACTGGAACCAAACAAATTAAAAAGCGATAATTGTAACTGTTCCGAATTATTCCTCAAAAGGCTGCGAGAGTTGGTGTCGCACTGTATACTATGCTCATCTCAGCTACAGCTGCCTTGCTTATGCAATCATCATGAAAGTATCACCTGCAATTACAACTTTAGTCATTCCTATGCTGTAAATTGGGGGATTGGATCATTGCTGGCAAGACCAGTAATGGGGTTTCTAGTTCTTGGAGTCATAAAGTCATGGTCATAAATCATGAAAACAATTTCTTCTGTGATTCAGTGGTACTTCAGTAATGTTATTGGGGAGGTGGTTCTGGGATTTAAATCCAGTAATAATGATGAATCAACAATATATCCAAAATCAGGATGGTTTGCAACTTGGAGGGGGAGCCCAAGGGTGATGGTGTTCTCATGTACCTGCATCCCTTGTGCATCTTGATTAGAGAGGTGTGTTTGAAGGTGATATTGCTGTAGGTGAGCAACTATTGTGCATTTTGCAGGTGATACACGTTGAATACCAGTGACACAGAGGATGAATGATTAAGTGGGCAAATAGGGTGTCTACCAGGTAGGCCAGTTTGTCCAGAATGACGCTGAATTTCTCAAGTGTTGTAACAGCTGTACTCATCCAAGTAAGTGGAGAACGTTCCATTACATTACTGGCTTGTCAATGAAATTGCTTTGGAGCATCAGAAGGTGAATCACTCACCTGACTCAACTGCTATCATAACCATGTGAGTGACGTGGTTAGTCCAGTTGAGTTTCTGGTCAAGGGAAATCCCTTGTGGGGAACTTGGCATGATATCGTCATTGAATGCAAGGTGTTTCAACTCTACTTTATTTGAGATGGTCATTGCTTGGTACTTTTGTGATTTAATTGTTAACGTCCACCCATGCCTGAATATCTTGCAGCATGCACTACTTCATTTGTTGAGTTGTGAATGGAATTGAATATTATGCAGTTATCAGGAAAAAAAAAACTTCTGACATTATTGATGATCCAGCTGAAAGTGGTTGGCCCTGGGACACGACTCTGAGGAACTCCTAGGTGATACCCTAGGCTAGGATGAGGCACCACCATTATTTGTGTTAGATATAAGACCAAATATCATCAAAGACATGGATACCTGCTTATATTTCCCTGCAGATACAAGGTCAGCCAAATGTATACAGTATCATCACTTTTCCACATCTTTCCACTTTCTTTCTCAACTATTCTCTTGCCTCATTGCATGGACTGATTGCAGCTCATCCAAGAGGATTGTGCACCAAGCCAGGACTTTAGGTGGCTGCCACAAATTCCATCCCTTTAGACAACTTCGAATCCGTTCATGGCCTGAATCTATGCGCCTCCAAAACTCCACTTTCCTCTAATCTGTCTTTCATGTATTTCTCCACCTTCCTTTCCCCATTATAGAGCAAGACCAATGTTGGGAGGCACAAGAGACAGCAGATGCTGGAATGTTGAGGCAAGAACAAATCTGCTGGAGGAACTGAGCACATCGGACAGCATCAATGGAGGGAAATGGATAGTTGATGGGTTTTGGATCTTGACCCAAAACCGACTGTCCATATCTCTCTACAGACACTACCTAACCCGCTGAGTTCCTCCAGCCGATTGTTTTTTTACTCAAGACTTTGAGAGTTGGTGACAAAGGAATCAACATGCATTAGAGGGAAGAACAGTAATGACCGTTTTTGGATGATGTTGCTAAAAGGCAGCAGGTAGAATAAGGAAGCATTTGGAGGCAGAGGCAGAGGAAGGCCAAGGCTGGTATTTTGGGGGATCAGATGCATTGGTGTTATATTTCAAAGAGACAAATTACCTGAGATTATCTGTCTAAAGCTATATTGTTAAGATTGACACCATCCAGACATCAGAGGCGTTGGACTGGGATGGGGGATAGTCAACCACATCAAAAATCTAGAAAACACAGAGTAGCAATTTCACATCCACAATAGAATGTCAGTGCCAACTTTGACAGTGATTATTGTAGTAACTTGGTGATGATAAATCTAATTCAAGGGTTTGCATACTAAGCAGAGGGAAAAGGAACATTAATTTGGAGAGGTGACAGCATGTTCAAGGCTTTGAGGTGGGGCAATTATTTAAAAACCAAGGGCCAAGAAGTGATTAAAAAAAAAAAATTATAAACAGGACTCACTAGAAAAGAATGTTTTATAACTGTATCATGCAAAGGAGATAGCTTTAATTGTAAGAGTTTATATGGCAGAATATGATTGTTGAGATCAAGATAAGAGAAAATTCAAGGATGAGAGTTCAGGGTGAGGGCAGAATGCAAAAATAGCTGTCAAATAATTACAATCTTAATGATGGCTCAAGAGGACATTTTTCTTCCCGAATCCTTGCCTAACATTGGCACAGGAGGCGGTTTTAAGGAGCCAGAGCATATCATTTTGAACCAGGATTATTCAAGTGGATCTGGCAGAAACAAAGTGCCATGATACTTGCTAAATACCGAGGTAATTGTCCACCAATTGTTCAGTTCACAAACAGCTCAGATTTTAGTTTGCAAATAGGTGCTCTGCAATGACCAAACCTGGCAGGAGACTAATCTATTGTCACACCATAATCTATCTCTTCTTTTCCACAACAAATTCAATGTGATCCTTATGTCCCTCTGATTTCCCATTTGTAAGATTCCATCCTTATTTTGGTATTACTTAATTAAAAGAACAGAACTTCCTGAAGACAAGAGACTGTAGATGCCCAGAGAGCAGTGCTCAGTAGAAGCTTCTGGAGGGCCATGGGCCATGGGCCAGTTCTATACCCCGGCAGGCAGCAGGCCTGGCTCGCCTGCCGTAGGACCAGAGAACCCACCTGAGTCTGAGGCTCATCTCCAAACACCGGCAATCAGAGAATTTCATTGGTACGTGTTAATAAAAGAACCACTGAACACAGAATGACAGTGGAACAAACAGCACCCACTATAGATGGAACCTGGAGAGATGGGGTTGGGGGAGGGAGAAAGTGGATGGAATTGGGGAACAACGGGAGAAGGAACCTGGATGGAAGATCAGTGCAAGCCCTTGTCCCACCCCTCCCTGTATACTGGCAACCTTTCAGTCCTGATCTAGAACCTTGACGCAATGCTTCAACTTACACCTTTTGCCTCACAAATGCTGCTTGACCCACTGAGTTCTTCCAGTGCCTTATTTTTTATTTGAGCAGAAATTACTCTTCTGCTTATCTATTTTTTAAGAAATGGTCAGAGGTGTTGCCAAAGCAGGCTGCCCACATTTGTTAATCCCTAAAAGTGTCCCAGTCTTGAATGCTGATTGTCTGCTTCGCAGCTGGGCCTTGAGTGATGTAATAGTCATATAGGTGAGCCAAAACAAACCAACTTTACAAAACGTCTGTGAACACTTGACAATTGGCTAAGCCATGCACACAAGCTTAATTAAACTGTCAACTTATCAAAAATGTATGTTTCTGATATTCAGATGTTAAATAAAAAATATTTTGTTTCATTTAAATATCAAAAAGATAATTAAAAACAGTTTTAAACAAGTAAAAAGTTGTAAATCCAATTAATCCAGAAAATGTTAAACTACTTAATATTTACCCTTGGCCAATGCAAATACTCCTCTCCACTAAAGCAAATAGAACTAGTGCAGGAAGAGTGAGTCTATGCCGATACAGGTTCAATGGAGAGATTCCCTCGTGCAGTGCTGGGAACCAAAGAATGTCTGTACTCCATCACTGAACTACAAGGAATTCTTGTTGAAGATTGCTGAATTTGATAGGTCCAAATTGTGGGGCAGACAAGACAGATTGCCAACATTTCCCAACAAACTCCAACACCATGGGTTGTAATCACACTGTACAATTTACTTGTTTTACTTGTACAACTTTCTTAAAGCATGGGAAGCGCAGCAATAAATGCTGTCAATATGACACACCAGCATTACATAAGAAAAAGGCACGAAGCAAAGTTTGGAATAAGAATCATTATTCAAATTGCTAAAAAATAGTGATGCACACATAATATTAAGGAACAGCTTTAGCATAAAAAGTCATAGTCATACAGAACAGAAACAGATCTTTGGGTCCACCATGCTGACAATCAAGTATCTATTTCTACTAATCCTACATTCCAGCACCATAACTGTGGTTAATCAAGTGCTTCTGCAGATGCTTCTTAAATGTATGGTATCAATCTCCCTCACTCTTTTGTATACCTCTATCTGACCCTCTCCTGGCCTCCTCCGCACCAGAGACAACAAATCCAGCCTCTACAATCTTCTCCATACAACTGAAACACTCTAATCCAAGCAACATTCTTGTGAATATCATCTGCACCTTCTCCACATTCTTCCTACAATGTGGCAACAAGAAGTTTACTTAATACTCCAGCTGTATAACAAATGGTTTATAAAAGTACAAAGAAAGTGACTTGGGATGGGATTTTATCCAATTTAGGATATTGCTGTCCAACAAAGTAATGCTAGTACTGGTTGATAACAGAGCTCTTATTACTACAGTCCATATACTCTCAAGTATGTGCTTCCCTTCATTTTAAATAGAAACATCCAGTTGTGCTCTATGCTGGGAACCTGGCACTAACCTTTGTCCTCATTGACACTTGCAGAGATGAATTACCCTCTAGCTCAGGGTGGAGATGGTGCCATGCAAGTAATGTGACCATTGGCACTAAGATGTGCACTCGGGAATGTACAACGATTATGGGTCATTACCGGTAACTGCCAGAAGCTGCTCCATGCGTTGGCAGAGTGCTATTGTCCTGGTCCTACAATCTCTTTCTCCTGACAGAACCTACTGTCTCCCTGTCCCTGCATTTGGATAAAGAGCTCTCCCTGGATTTCTCAGTGGCTTCAAGCTCAATAGCAGTTGCTAGCATCGTTATATATAAAATCCTATAATGACAGTTAATTACTGATTCCATGGACATTCTCATTCCTGACAACACATCAAGAAGAAGTATCAGATAAACTTTAAATTCTGAAGACAATGTAACAATGTACTATCATTAAATGGACGTATAAAAAATATATATATTAAAAGTCTACTCCAGACCATAAATTATTCACATAACTTAAGATAGAAAACAAAGTGAACTGTATCATAAATCTCTACAAAAGGTAAAATACTATGCCTGAACTGAATTATTTTCAAGCATGGTGTAACAGTTTACCTTCAAGCTGTCAGGGTGCACCTCCAAGATAAACTCCATAATGATTCATGCAACAAAGTATTAACCAGAACAGTCAAAAGGAATACGATTTATGTGGACAGCACAAATAATAAACATACAGATACGATTTCTGGGTTTAAAAACAACAAACTACTGTGACCTACATGTCCTTACATCCAGTACCTATCCAGGTTTCCCAAGAATATGGGTCAAACCTTTTACACCATGTGATTCAGCAGACACTTGTACTTTTGCAAAATGTGTTCTCAAAGGAGTTCCTGACCCCTAATCCCATTTAAATTTTGTATTACAATTATTTTAAATTCCCCAACAATATTGAATAAACTCTGATGATAAAAATCAAGTCTAGAGTTCCATTCAAGTTCCTATGGGTTGCTGCCAACATCGTCAGTCCAGGGAAAACTGCTCTTCCAATTTCCAGCACAAAAAAATGAACTGTTTCCATTAATTAATTAATTTATTCATTTGCATTATGCAATGCAGACATTGTAAACATACACATTAACTAAGTAAATTTCAAGCAACAACTGATATTTACAGGCTATCCATTCATTCAGCAAAACATTAAAGTGGTTTTAAATATCATGACATTAAACAATTCTAAATATTAGGTTAAGAAACAAAATAGCAATTATTTTAATAGAATAGACATAATGAATTCTTCTTCCCAAAATCTTACATATTCGTAAGTTTACATTTCCAGGAAAAAATATGGAATACAATAAACTTCAGCATTTAATAAGAGGGAAAGACCCTTTAAAATTATTCTCAATTGTCCAGTTCACACCCCAAAATGATTTAGGTCCGTGCAAACTCTAACCAAGAAGAGGAAGAGGGCTTACTAGATTGAGGAACTGTGCTTTTCAAACCAAAACACATATGAATTTTGTACAGCTTTAGTATGATTTGGAAGAATTCAGTTCTATTCATCCTCGAGTCATGTTTCATGCCCGAACAAGACATGATATATATATATATATTTTTTAATTAATCCAATACAGTGACATAAAAGAAACCATGATTAGGAAATGAGCACATTCACTAGCTCAGCA
Source organism: Malacoraja senta (assembly GCA_038087875.1). NCBI lineage: Eukaryota > Metazoa > Chordata > Chondrichthyes > Rajiformes > Rajidae > Malacoraja > Malacoraja senta. Next base: position 12,923,817 of record CM075985.1, on the reverse strand, counting down.
GAAATTGACCACGTATCATAGAAAACTACATACCCTTTAAAAAGCCACGACACAAAAAGAACACTGTTGATATCCAGTCTCTAGGTGTGCTACATGCTTGTAATAATTTTACTTTGTCATGTCCATAATTATGCCCGTAAGAAACAAACAATCGCCAATATTTTACTGTCAACATGACAACAAGGCTACAGTGCACACTGCTATTTATGTGGCGACGCCATGCTGCTTCCAGCTGAGGGGAGCCAAGCAGCTGAATGGAAAACCAAGAGTTTGCAGACCACTATAACATTCAGCTTTATGAAGCGAGCATCATATTACCTGGTTCACTACTTTAAAGCATTTATATGGGCTAACGTTCATAAATTAGCACGTATTAATTACTTCAAATCAACTTTGTAGCACTGAAAATTAACTGTCACTGCATGGATTACTAATCCATGAGGTTTTAATTACGTATTTATTTTATTAAAGAAGCAAAAGCTGATCTTTACGTTTCTACTTCTCTTCTGAATCTCTCTCAGCATTGCATTTACTCATTAATTCATACGTCTTTCTCTGTCCTTTATGCTGAAGATAGAAGTAGAATAAAACACCAAGGAGGAAATATTGCTTTCGCTCAGGGCATTTCCAAAGTTCTGTTCTCCCTCTATCCATAATTGTTATCATGCAATATTTACAGAAATTATTTTCAATTTTACTCTGAAATCTATAGTTATACTTGTAAGGAAACGCAGCGATCATATTTGATTTTAACCCCTCCAACTTCGTATTTTCATGAATTAACAGAAATTAAAAATACTTTAGCACTAAATTAAAAGAGGAAGAACTCCAGAAGTACACCGTCAAGAATAGAAACCTGCCAGTAAATTACCACGTCATTCACCATATCATATTATGATTTAAAAACACAATTAAGCAAATGTTTTTAAATGTTCACTCACAAAAAGGAGGAAACAATAAATGGGATTATTAAATATGGCAGATTATAGAACTCTTCCCAGGTTATTATCATTACTTATTTGTCCAAAGCCACAAGTCCTGAGCACATCCAAATGTGGTATTTTCCACTGGATATTAGCAGGCATCAGTTTGTGAATTCAACTGCGTGCCAAGGTTATTGTAACATAAGTCTGGAGATGGGTCTCGACCCGAGACATCACCCATACCTACTCTCCAACCCATTCCTTCACTCCAGGGATGCTGCCTGACCCGCTGAGTTGCTCCAGCATTTCATGTCTACCTTATTGCAACATAATCTGATTGAACAATTAAGCCTCTTTAGCATTTCTACGAAAAAGTTACACTTTAAAAACTATTTAAATTACTGCAAAATTTGTTGCTTTCCTGATGCCACAAATTAATACAGTGGGATTTTTGAGTCATCCCATGAATACTTTTCGGAAAGCATCTTTGCTGATACAGCTTGTTGGGAACCCAGAAGAACTGATCAGACATCTGTTGATACCATACCTCTTTACTTCTTCCAAATGTGGAAAAGTTGCATGGAAACTCCAATAGCATTGAACATTCACTACCCCGGGAGAAAAGCGGATTTTCAAAAGTCTTAAACTTGAATAATTGTACCTATTTGCCCCCGTGAGAGATCCTATTTCCTTTAATTCAAAAAGAGCTGAGAGACATGTAACATTGTCTGTATGCAATGTCAAAATATACATTCATCCATCAAAGCAACGGAACAACCATTCAGATAAAATCAGCCAATTTTACAGATTAGCAACTGAGCTCTTGGTTTAAAGCCTTTACTCAACAAAAATGTCCATTTTACATACGAAATGATTGATTGAACCCCAGCCTTAATTACTATATAAGCAAAATAATTAATCAGATATCATCCATTGACACCTGCCTATTTGTTCTGTTCCTCCCTCGCAAAAGGACGCATCTTCTCTAACTTCACTTGACCGACCTCTGATTATATCGTCCCTTAATCCTACATAATGGAACGATCTTTTTGCTTCACACATATGATCTGTATACCTGGAACTAAAGTGTCAGTGGTGTTGTCTCCAAATCAAAAAGTTAATACACAAATTTATAAATTCTAGGAATACTAGGCATCAGAAATTTGGCATACGGCACCATATTTATTTCCTCAGTACTACACATACATTTTTTCTGGAATGGAACATGATGATGATAATTTCTGAGTCTAAAACTCCTAGCACATTTTGAAAATACAATCAAATATATCTGGCTGTAAACTGCGTTTGTGCCAGTGACTTGTTTTCTGTTACTGCTATGAAACATGGGTTCTGAAGTATGCCCATCATGGCAATGGGGGGGGGGGGGGGGAAGCACCCAAAATATCCAGGTTTTCTAAAGATAAAAGGGGCTGCAGATGCTGGAATCGGGAAAAACAAAAACATCTGCTGGAGGAGCACAGTGGATCAAGGATCATCTGTGAGCAGAAAGGAAATGTCACATTCCTGTATCAGGACTAAGAGTGGAGAGGAAGATAGGCAGCATCTAGAGGAGAGGGGGTGTGGTGAGACTGGCCAATTTTCTGAATGCTGTTTCCCCTGCAGAGCAATTTATAGGGAGCCTCCTCAAGCAACGTGTTTTCAGTTACTTCAAGCCTTCCAGTCCTCCCACCCCCTCCCAATCAACTCGCAACCCACTGTCAACACCCTCTCCTGACACCTCACTAAACTCCCAACTCAGACTATATTGACAATCCCCCTCAACTCTCAAGCCTGTAAAAAAAACAATCAGCAATATTTTACTGTCAAATCATACTAAAGCTGTACAAACTTTGCACCCGCTCCAACCCACCTCCTGCACATCACTACCCTGCAACTGCCTCTCGCTACCAAACTTAAGCTGCCACTTTCCTTTGCATGTTCTGCGATGCATTTCTATATGACAGTTGAATATCTACATATCGACGACGACATTAGTCATTGTGCAATAATCCATTTTGCAAGTTTTGCCAGTGTAAATTATCAACTGGGTAAATTATCTACCGAGTTATCCAATTTATGCAATAACCATTACAACATTTTGAAAATATTGGCCAGAAATACGCCAAGTTTATTTCCGCATGTGAAAATACTGCAGCTCTGAAATTATTCTTTCCTCCTAATCCTAACTTCCCACGCATGCAAAAGTGAAATCCTGTACAATATGGCTGCTTTGCATGGTAAAAGCTTGACATTAATATATTACTTTGGAGGATTTAAAAGAAATAAATCTGAATTCTTGAACATGAGCAAGGAAGGTAGGATGACCAATACTCTACCCCCAGTGGCGGACTGGCCAGGGTGTCAGCTTGCCCGATGGCAAGTGGGCCCCTGATAAAGTGGGCCCCCTATATCGAGTGGGCCCCTGATGAAGTGGGCCCCCTTTGTCTCCTGGCAACCAATATTTTTAGACCCAGTCCGCTTCTGTCTACCCCTACTGCTGCACAGCTCCAAACATTGCATACATGCAAACCTGGATTGATTAAAGTAGTCAATTTCCCCCCAAAATAGTACTGGCAAGCACTATTGACCAACATTCAAACTAGAGCTACAATCACTCATAGCATATCATTAAACCCACACTTCCTTGATGGGCAGCACCATTCCATACACAAAGGAAAACAGACAGACTGGTCCCAGAAGAGACTGCAACCTGAAACATTATCTCTGCTCCTCTTTCTACAGTTGTTGTCTCAGATGGTGAGAAAATCCAGCATTTTCAATTTTTAATTCAGATTTCTAGAATCTACAGTTCTTTGATTTCCACACCTGGTCTCTTATCTGCTTAGGGATTTGAATCATTTTTTAAAAACCTGATGTGTCCTACAAGGATTCTTCCCGCAACTACTCAGGAAATGTATTCATTTATTTCTTCTTTAATGCTCTGCGGTGCACAGCCACTCCCTCCTCTGTCCCAGTCTCCACCCTCAATATAATAGACTGAGACCTGGCAAGTTTGATATCTTAAAAATTTGCGACATTTTATTCTATCTAACAGGAAAAAAATGCTGTTTAGCATGGAAAATAATTTTCTTTTCTATTTAATTTTTGCCGATATCCATGCAGTAAAGCAATAATTTCACGTTGTCAATGCAAATGATATCAAATTAAAAGTAGGAAATGTGTATTGAAAAACAAAGGGCTGGAGAAAATCAAAGGATAAGGCAGCATTTGTGAGGGAAGTGTCAGTCAACCTTTCGGGTCGAGACCCTTCATCTGCATTTGAAAAGTAAAGGGGAAATCGCCAGTATAAGACATGCAAGGGGTTGGGGTGGAACAAGAGCTGGCAAATGATAGTTAGATTGTGGTGAAGAAGGGTTGATTGGCTGATAGAGTCAGGTGGAATAAAGAAGGGCGAAGACAATGGTAGAGGTAGGGAGGTAATAAGCAGAGACAGTAAGGGGTTGCAGAAGTGGAATCTGATAAGAAACGAAGAGGTGAACCAAACGGGAGTGTGATGGTGGGCAGATCGGAACAATGGAGGGGAGAGGATTGGGACCTTGTGGGAGGAATGTGTGGCTGGTGAGCAGATGGGGTAGGGGAAGAAGCATCTACATGAGAGGACCTGGATAGATCAGAAGGACAGAGACATGAACAGGAGAGAAGCAGGTAACCTGAAGTTGGGAGAATTCAATATTCACACCAATGGGCTGAAGACTACAAGGTGCTGTTCCTTTAGCTTACGTTTGGCCTCACCCATGGAGGAGGCCACGGACATACAGATCAGTTTGGGAATGAGAAGAGGAATTAAAATCTTGCAACTGGGAGCTTCAAGTGTCTATTGTGGATGGAGCATGTCACATCAAAGCAATCACCTAGTCTGCACCTGCTCTCATTAATGTAGAGGAAGCCACATCAAGACCACCAAATGCAAAAGAATAACGAGGTGCATGTAAATCTCAGTCTTACCTGGAATGGCTGCCTACGTCTCTTTGGTTCCTTTCACTTTCTACAAATCAAAGGTGTAGCTATAGACACGCATGGGCTCCAGCTACACCTGCCTCCTCATTGGTTATGTGTAACAGTCTTTATTGCAAACCTCCTCTAGCATCATGCCCCAACTCTTTCTCAGTGAAATCAATGACTGCATTGGTGCTGAATCCTTTACCCATGAAGAACTCTTAAACCTCATCAACTTTGCTGCTAGAATTCACATAATGTGAATACTGCATTTGCTGCTAGAATTCACATAATGTGAATACTGCATTTGCTGCCCTCAATGTGGCCTCCTCAACATGTGAGACTAAACATCGACTAGGTAACCACTTTGCCTAGTCCCTGTGCTCTGACCTTGATACCTATCGGAAGCTCCCAATTGTCAGTTATTCCCACAGTGATTTGTCTGTCCTCAGCCTCATCCACTGCCAAACCGAAGCCAAATGCAAAGTCATATTCCACCAAATCGGTTGAGCTTTTGCACTTGATTTCAGCATCTGCAATTTTTTGTGTTTCCTGGCAATACGATACGATAGAACTTTATTCATCCAAGATATTCCGCAGTTTGAGGAACATCCTCCCCTCTGAGACTACCTCCCATGAATCCAACACCGCACCCATGACGGAGCCAGCCAATTGCAGCTCGATGTATCATTGACTGCAATTGTCATCTGACGTGTGAATAAATTATCAAATGCTGGCTCTTCAAACTTGTCAATATTGCAGCAAATAAAATTAAATTCTTAAAGCATGCTGTTCTCACAGCGTCAGAGCACTAAACCCACCATTGCCTGGAGTAGCCATTTATCATCCACACTCCACAAATGTACAGGTGTTGACCTCAAGAATACCACCCCACAAACATATCAAGCACAAGCCAGGCACTTTCAGATAAAACCAATTAAAATAGGATCAGTCATTGTTCTAATCTTTCATTACCACACTTAATCCCAACTGCAACAAAAAGGAAACTTGTCAGAAACTTGTAAAAGTTATTTTAATATCTGCAAGGGTGGGGATAAGGGGAAAGAGAGGGTGTGAAACAGCATTCAAAAGAAACAGGTTCTGACCTTAATTTACTATACTGTAAAAATGGGGCAATAGATAAATATAATTATTCAAATTTATTATATTCAAAATCAAGGGCACACTGCAGATCATCGAGTTCAACCGGATATGAAAACAATTTTTTTTTAAAAGGCGTTGAAGTGTAACTGCAAATCAAATAAACATGAAAAATCTATGAAATCCAAAAGTTTAAAATGTCACAAGCTAGTAAATGTAAATGCGTGACATCTTCACGGCTTGGTATGTCCAAAAAACAGAAGACTAGATTGTTAATAAATAAAGTCACATTGTACAGGAAATTAATATCATTGCAACCACAGAAGCTTTGAGTTTACCAAAAATTGACAGTCTGAAAGAAAAAGTGCAGGACTATTTATTTTTCTTTCTTCATAAGAATCCAAATGAAAAGAATAAAAGTATTACCAAAGCAAAGTGACTAGGTGAGAATATTAAGTAACAGTGGGCAGGGAGAAAATTTTAATGATCTAATTGTTCAGTAATAAACTAGTAAACTGACATTCACATATATTCTGAAGGGGCTTGGACATGGTCTTCCTACCAATTCCTTAATTGTATTGTACAGTAGAAAGAACTACAACATGCTCTACCTATATTTTAAACAGGACATTGATCAAAGTTCTGCATTAAAGCTAGCTTCCCTTAAGGGGTAGGAAGGAACTGTGGATGCTGGTTTAAACCGAAGATAGAAACAAAATGCTGGAGTAACTCAGCAGGACAGGCAGCATCTCTGGAGAGAATGAATGGGTGATGTTTTGGGTCAAAACCCTTCTTCAGACAATGGTCTCGACCCGAAACGTCACCCATTTCTTCTCTCCAGAGATGCTGCCTGTCCTGCTGAGTTACTCCAGCATTTTGTGTCTATCTTCTCTTAAGGGGGTCTGTTGTGTGGGAATGAATAGAGATATATTCCAATAAATGCAGCGACAGAGATTCACACAGAGCATAACACTGATAATTTGGAAATTGGTCCTCAAAATGTATGTAATTTAAGCTCAAAGGTTAAATCGAGGAAAGTTGCTGTAAAATTGAAAATGATGAGTAGCTGGATGATTCCAGATATGCACATTGTTTGGATGGCAGAGTTGGTGGGGTAAAAGAAAGGATAACGTGTAGAATTCCTCCGCTTACAATTCGAACCACTACCATTTCTAATTGTAACAACTTGGATCCAGAAGCTCCATTGAAATTTGTCTAATTTGAAAATACTATATTAGATCGGAATTGTGAAATTAGAGGCAGCTCAGAGCAAAATGCATGTATGTGGCCAGAAGCCTGTAACAAGGAATTTAAGGCAGCCAACAATTTAAGGGCCGGCACATGAGGAAAAGAGTGAAGCATTCAATGTTGGTACTAATCAAAATCCAAAGGTTAAATATGAAAGAGACCTAGGAGTTTGAGTAGATCTGACACAAAGTATCGAACTGGAAGCACCATCGACGAAGGCAATAGTATCTTAAAGTAATGAACCAAAATAGGAAAATACTACCAAGCCAGTTTCTGGACTTGAAGACTGTGCCATGAAGAACCACAAAACATCAAACAGTAATGAAAAACAAACTGAAAAACGGGGACTTTTCAGTCTAGAAAGCTCTCCTGGGAATTGCTAAGTTAATAACTTACTAAGATAAATTCAAAATGAATACTTTAAATGGCATCTCAAAATACATTATTTTATGGACTGATTACATCGATGCAAGGTTAAGAGGAGCTCACCAGGAAATAAAAGACAGAACTAGCACTATGTTGTGTAGGGGAGCAGTGAAGAACAAAGTGTTGCTATTCTTTATATACCCCTCAAGGTGTCTAAAGCACTTCAAAACCAATGAAGAACTTTTGACGTGTGATTTACTTGCATAATGTAGGAAATATAATTACTAATAGTTAGATGATGATGAACAAATAATTTGATTTGATGCCATTAGTTAAGGAATAAATATTGGCCCAGGCACTAGAGCCAATAGTTTCCAAAACATTGCCAAGATCTTGTATGTTCATTCAAGAAATCAGTCAAGGCCTCACTAGCATCGTAATACTGACACTTCAACAGCACAGCAATGTTGTCTTAGTATCGATGACCTGGGGGTGGGGGGAGGGAGAGGTTGGCATTACATTTCTAGAAATCAAGCCATATCTCGATTTTCTGTCACGTGCATCCACATAATTCACACATGTATTAAGAAGTGCAAATTAAAAAAAAAAAATGTGTTAATTTATTTACTTTCTTCCCCCACCATAAATTCTTTGAGAGCAGGTATTTTCCATATCTCAAATTTGTGGGCGAGGATCTGTTCATTCGTTCTGGGCAATTTTCCACAACCTGAATGACACAGCATTGGGATATCATCCCAGAATTTTGGTGCTCAAATCTAGGCAGTGACATTGGACACCCAACATCTAGTTCAAAGGGCATAAGCGTCACAGACGATATAATCAACTCTCTCACATAGAAAGATGTTTACCTTTATGTCTCAACTTAATTCCCCTGACATACAAGTGGTTCCCAGATTCAGGAGTCACCAAGCATACAAGGACAGCGTGAAGTGATTTCCCAACAGGATTTCCCCCACTCCCTACAGAGATTTGCTGGCCTATACTCAATCTCTTCCTGGAAGAAACAGCATTAGGAATTGGTGATAATTATGAAAAAGAAAGAGGTATTATGCGACTTTATACAGGAGTGGTGCAACACACTCATTCTCTAGATACAAAGTCACTGTGCCTTCACCTATGGGGATGGGGATGAGTCAGAGTATACAAGAGAGATCGAGCAACTGTCCATATGGTGCCAGCACAATAACCTGGCCCTCAACACCAGCAAAACCAAGGAACTGATTGTGGACTTTGGAAGGAGTAGGATGGGGACCCACAGTCCCGTTTATATCAACGGGTCGATGGTTGAAAGGGTCAAGAGCTTCAAATTCCTGGGCGTGCACATCTCTGAAGATCTTTCCTGGTCCGAGAACACTGATGCCATTATTAAGAAAGCACATCAGTGCCTCTACTTCCTGAGAAGATTACGGAGAGTCGGTTTGTCAAGGAGGACTCTCTCTAACTTCTACAGGTGCACAGTAGAGAGCATGCTGACCGGTTGCATCGTGGCTTGGTTCAGCAACTTGAGCGCCCTGGAGAGGAAAAGACTACAAAAAGTAGTAAACACTGCCCAGTCCATCATCGGCTCTGACCTCCCTTCCATCGAGGGGATCTATCACAGTCGCTGCCTCAAAAAGGCTGGCAGTATCATCAAGGACCCACACCATCCTGGCCACACACGCATCTCCCTACTACCTTCAGGTAGAAGGTACAGGAGCCTGAAGACTGCAACGACCAGGTTCAGGAACAGCTACTTCCCCACAGCCATCAGGCTATTAAACCTGGCTCGGACATAACACTGAACTTTATTAGCCAATACTGTTATTTGCACTTTATCAGTATATTGATTCATGTGTGTATATATTTATAGAATGCCTTGTACTCAATGCCTACTATGTTCTGTTGTGCTGAAGCAAAGCAAGAATGTCATTGTCCTATCAGGGACACATGACAATAAACTCACTCGACTTGACTTGACCTACAGTGGCTTGCAAAAGTATTCATACCCCTTGAACTTTTCCACATTTTGTCACGTTACAACCACAAACGTAAATGTATTTTATTGGGATTTTATGTGATAGACCAACACAAAGTGGCGCATAATTGTGAAGTGGAAGGAAAATGATACATGGTTTTCAAATTTTTTTACAAGGAGCTGCAGAGATCCACAGCTCAGGTGGGAGAATCTGTCCACAGGACAACTATTAGTCGTGCACTCCACAAATCGGGCCTTTATGGAAGAGTGGCAAGAAGAAAGCCATTGTTGAAAAAAAGCCATAAGAAGTCCCGTTTGCAGTTTGCCACAAGCCATGTGGGGGACACAGCAAACATGTGGAGGAAGGTGCTCTGGTCAGATGAGACCAAAATTGAAGTTTTTGGCCTAAATGCAAAACGCTATGTGTGGCGGAAAACTAACACTGCACATCACCCTGAACACACCATCCCCACTGTGAAACATGGTGGTGGCAGCATCATGCTGTGGGGATGCTTTTCTTCAGCAGGGACAGGGAAGCTGGTCAGAGTTGATGGGAAGATGGATGGAGCCAAATACAGGGCAATCTTGGAAGAAAACCTGTTAGAGTCTGCAAAAGACTTGAGACTGGGGCGGAGGTTCACCTTCCAGCAGGACAACGACCCTAAACATACAGCCAGAGCTACAATGGAATGGTTTACATCAAAGCATATTCATGTGTTAGAATGGCCCAGTCAAAGTGCAGACCTAAATCCAATTGAGAATCTCTGGCAAGACTTGAAAATTGCTGTTCACAGACGCTCTCCATCCAATCTGAATGAGCTTGAGCTATTTTGCAACGAAGAATGGGCAAAAATTTCAGTCTCTAGATGTGCAAAGCTGGTAGAGACATACCCCAAAAGAATAGCAGCTGTAATTGCAGCGAAAGGTGGTTCTACAAAGTATTGACTCAGGGGGGCTGAATACTTTTGCATGCCACACTTTTCAGTTTTTTATTTGTAAAAAAATTTGAAAACCATGTATCATTTTCCATCCACTTCACAATTATGCACCACTTTGTGTTGGTCTATCACATAAAATCCCAATAAAATACATTTACGTTTGTGGTTGTAACGTGACAAAATGTGGAAAAGTTGAAGGGGTATGAAAACTTTTGCAAGCCACTGTATGTCAATGTCCTGCATACAAGCAACACAATACTAATTCACTGTTGAGCTAAGAATCTTCCAGCATTCAAGAACCATGCACTTACCAGAGATAATATTATGAGTAGGAACACTGTACCTAGAGGTGTCTGAAAACAATACGAATATGTGATTATGATTGAGCTTTACATACGTTAAGATTTAAAACTGGGCACATAAATTTCAGAAAGACCTGATGAATACATTTCCTTTCAAAGAAAAGGCGACATTAACTGAAACATCACAAAAAATGGAAAGTTCACATCAATTGTTTTGATGCTCCATTGAATAGTCACAATGAGATCAATATTTGCTCCCTGAATGTACTTGGCAAAGCTGAAGAATATTACTAAAGAAATCTATTATACAAAATGTATTATACAAAAGTCATAATTCTCCCATCCAGACTAAGCTAACTCTGAGGAGAGCAACGCTGTCATATTCCCATGCAGGTCCCCACAGTTCTACGAATTATTCTGTTGTCCTTATCCAGTTCCCTTTTCAACCCTGATTGATTCTGTTTTATCGCCGCTCTAGGCACTGGATTTTATTACCTGCTCATAACCCGAGTTAAGTTCTTTACATGGTCAGAAAAATCATATGAAAAACATTTATCTACTTACTCGTCGCGCCACCTGTGCCAACAAAAGGCAAGCTTCCCTTTGAGAGTAGGCAGTGCCTCCGACAATAAAGGCTTCAGAAGACCACAGAATTTATTTGAAAGATTCCACGCAACATGTTTTTCCATCAAAGGGTTAATATCCCAAAAGTTCTCTTCCGGATGTTGTGCAGAATTAAATCAGTTTTAATTTTTAATGATCGCTTCTAGATCCTCAAAAACAAAACGATCAAGATCGCTAGCCACACCCAACTATTGAACACCTCGCCTTACAATCAACACCAAGAGCTGAACCAGACGTATTTTTTCCCAGTAACAACCGGCTATACCACGTACGTTTGACACATTCCTCAGCTGGAGATACTAGCATTGGGGGGGTGGGGAGTCCAAGCTGCAGGGATACACACCCAGCGAAGAATGGTTAAAGGTTAGGGTCTAAACTTGAAATCTCGCCACCCGGGGAACACTTAACCCCCTTCCTGCTCTCTGTCTGCCGCCATTCGCCCCTTGAGTTGCCCAGTTTTTTCCCCCGAACACAAAGAGAGGGAGGGAGGGAGGCGTCAGCGACGGGAATGAGCGGAGGCTCTGCTCCTCTGGAGAGCGTTGGCCTCAGACATGGGAGTCGGGATTCAGCAGAAGCCGCGGCTCTCGTCTACAATCCCTTCAAAATCAATTGAACTGTGGTATACAAGAGCGTTTCTAATCCTTGCTTCCCTCGGCAATCCTTGAATACAATGCAACGAGACAGATACCCGAGAGAAGTTACAATCTTTAAAAGTTCAAAGCCCGATCGCCGCTCGCACCCCAACTTCATTTTAACTTTCCCCGCCCTCCTCCCGTGTAATCTTTCGGATTACAAAAATCGCTAGGGGTGGGGGGGGGGGGGGGGGGGGAATAACTACACAGAACGATCAAAATTGACCTGCTCATTAAAGCAGATATAGTTTACCTTTTATTTCGGAGTGCGGCACAGCCTGAGAGTGAAGAAAGGTGAGCAGCTCACATGATCCTGTGTTTAATCCAGAGGCGAGAGAAAGAGGGAGGAAGAGGGAGGGGTAGAGAGACTCACCTGTGGGCGATGCACACATCCGCTCCGAGTAACAACGACACGAGGAACAGGAAACGGAATCGTCCGATTCCTTGCGAATAACGAGGAAGAGAAAGCCACCCATCGCCTGGCTGCCGGGGCCCGAGTTACGGCGCTGCGCTGGCCCAGCGCTTTGTTGTCGAAGGGCGGCTGCTCGATGGAGCAGGCTGGGTCTGCTGCTACTTTTAACGGTGGCGCTGGAAATGCCAAAGGAGCAGTGGGAATTCTCCCCCCGGCCTCCCCGCTCTCCCCCGATCCCTGACACAACTTGACGTTTCGTCCGCCGTGGCTTTGTTGCAAATGTGGCTCTGGTTACGAGTGACTGGACGCGCACACACTGGCTCGCATTCCATCCAGTCAGATGTGCATTTATTTTGGTAAATTTATCATTCGTTGATTTATTTTTATTAAAAAAATAGTTCCTCTTTCCCCGCCCTCCCACACCCTCCGCTGCCTGGTCGCTTCACCCGAACGCTGAGATGGGATGGAGACAAGGCACCGGCGATACTGGCATTTTTTAAGCAGGAAACAAAGTGTTCCCATCGGGCCAGGAATTGTTTTTCTTAAATGTCCAAACGCAATCGATGTGAGATTTTAGGAGAATTGGGGGACTACTGAAAGTTCAGACGTTAAATGAAGGGAATGTAATAAATTGTCTGAGTTTCAAATTGGGAAAGTGGAAAATTCCCTGCAAACAAATCCGGGAGTGCGTGGGCGTTCGATGTAACCCTGGTCAGAGTACAACGTCGATGTTTTTCAACCCAGTGTTCCTTGTGTTAAAATGTCTTTGTTCATGCTGTGGATTTGCCGCGCTTATCATCTACCCTTTGTCCCGGAACAGAGGACGCTGTTAACTATAAACATTACTGGTGTGGTAGGACGAGACTCCCAACTTTTGCTGAACATCCAGCAGTGTTCTGCTCCAGTGGCATATCTGGCCCATGTTGCCAACCACCTGTTCTTCCCAGCACGGTGGGTCCATATTCTGGCTCTGCCTCAATACCTGGCCCACATTTCTTGATCCCTAGCTTCAGGAATATTTGAAGATATACCTCCGAGTTGGTACAAACATGCTCTATTACAAAGTAGTGATTCCTCACCGAAGATAGACACAAAATGCTGGAGTAACGGGACAGACAGCATCTCTGGCGAGGAATGGGTAACGTTTCGGGTCAAGACGTCTCTTCCCTGAAACGTCACCCATTCCATCTCTCCAGGGATGCTGCCTGTCCCACTGAGTTGCTCCATAATTTTGGCTATCTTTGGTTTAAACCAGATTCAGCACTTCCTTTCTAAACAGTAATTCCTCACCAATATGCTACAAGATATAAAAGCTTAAAAGCACCAACCAACAGCTTCAGAATCGAGTTTCACTTTACCACTTTATTGGTACACGTGACAATAAACAGACCTTTGAAACCTTTGAGAAACAACTTCTTGCCCAGTTATCAGATTACTAAATGGTCCCCCTAAGCTAGTTAGTAGGTAGACACAAAATGCTGGGGTAATTCAGCAGGACGGGCAGTTTCTCTGGAGAGAAGGAATGGGTGACGTTTTGGGTCGAGACCCTTCTTCAGACTGACAGCTAGTTAGTAGTCCTGACTTTCCAACTTATCTCATTGCATAAATTGGACATAGCCTCCTTAACACTAATGCTATAATTCCCTTAAACTATATTCTGCAATTGGTATTTTTCTCTTTGCACTACCTGTTGGACATGTGGCTGGCTTGATTGTACTGGTGTAGACTATGACTTGACAACAGTTTTTTTTACTGTATCTTGGTACACGTGGCGATAAATGAACAAATCTGGACTACTTACAGCAGGCACTTGAAAGATACCAATGCCAAATCCAATAAATTCATTGGAAGACTAGACCAAGTGCAGACCAACGGGTCTGCTCCCCCAACGCTAGATTCCACCACTCACCTGTTCCCCCATCGCAATATTACACCACTCACACATAACCCCCAACTGTGCAGGCACGGCTCATTTCTCCTCATCCCCCAGCACTCCCTCCTCCTCCTCTTCACCCTCCCTCTTCAATCCCTAGAGAGGTGGTAGAGAGGGAGAGGGAGTAGAGGGGGAGGGGGTAGAGACGGAGGGGAGGGGGTAGGGAGGGTGGAGAGAGAGGGTGGGAGTGAGGGTAGATAGGGCGGGGGCATCTCCCTCCTCCACATCCCCCCCCATCTCCCTCTACCACCCCAGTCCCCACCCCATCTCCCTCCTCATTTCCCTCATCCTCCTCCCCTCACTCACATTCCTTGCCCCAGGACCTACCCAGGTCGTAGAGCAGCGCCAAGGCCTGAAACTCGGCCTGGTTCTCCTGCTCAGCCCGGCCCTGGCTGTAGACTCCAGCCATCAGCTCGGCCGCCGCCTGGGCTCCAGTGCAGGCCCCGACTTCATCTCTGGGCTCGTCCCTGATCCCGGACCCAGACTCGTCCTTGGTTTCAGCGGCGGCTTCTTTCTAGGCCCCGGTCACGGCCCCATCCCAAGCCCGGGGCTCGTGCTCACTCCGGCTCGAGCACCAGGCTCGGCTCCAGCCAGGGCCCGCGGCACCACCCTCGCCAGCAGGTGTCGGGCACCGGCAGCCACCGCTGGAGTGCCCCTCCCTCCCGGAGTGTCCCGTCCTGCCTTGCGAGTGCATTGTGACGTCACTCTGGGGGTTTTTCCGAAATGGGTGAGTTTTTGGGGCTGTTTTTAAAATTTAAAGGATTAATATTGTAAATATAGGTGGGAATGCGACGGGAAAATGTTTGTCGCCATGACAGGAAAAATGTGAGTAGGATATGTGACAATGGGAAGGCTGTGGCCTAGCGTCTGGAAGAAAATAGGAAAAGCAGATTGACACATCGTCAGCACAAACACAAACAATAGGAAGAGTTTTAGTATTATAGAGATTACATGAACCAACATTAGTATCCTCTCAGAGGTAAAAATCCTAATTCCACTTGGTCAAGGCCATTTGGCCATGTTCACATCATCCATTTGCATGGCACCTGACATGGCTCCAAGCTGTCATGGGACAGAGAAAAATAACTGATGTGCTCAAAGCCTCCTGAGAATCCCTGTCCCATGTCACTCAAAGTCGAGGAATAGAAGAGAACCCATGGTATTACAGGGAAATACTAGCATGGATAAAAGGTTGGCTGAATGGCAAAGAGTGGGAATAAAGGAGGCTTTTTCTGGTTGGCTGCCAGTGACTAGTTCTGCAGGTTTGGTGTTGAGACCACTACTCTTCACCTTGTATATTAATAATTTGGACTATGGAATTGATGGCTTTGTCCCCAAATTTGCAGATGATATGAAAATATGTGGAGGGGCAGGTAGTGTAGAAGAAGCAGGGAGTCTGCAAAAGGATTTAGACAGGTTAGAAGAGTGGACAAAGAACTAGCAGATGGAACACAATGTAGCAAAATGTGCGGTCATGCATTTTGGTAGTAGGAATAAAGACGCAGACTATTCCCTACATGAGAGAATTCAGAAATCAGAGGTGCAAAAGGACTTGAGAGTGAAGGTGCAGGATTCCAAAAAGGTTAATCTGTAGGTTAAAATTGGTGGCAAGGAAGTCAAATGCAATGTTAGCATTCATTTCGAAAGGACTAGAATATAAAGCAAATATATAATGCTGAGATTTTATATGGATCTGGTCAGACGACATCTGGAGTAATGGGTTAATGTATAAGGTGCGTTTGAAGGCTCTGTGCCTGTACCTGCTGGAGTTTAGAAGGATGAGGGGAGATCTCATTTAAATTTACCAGTTAGTGAAAGGCTTGGATAGAGTGTATGTGGAGAGGATGTGGAGATTTCAGGACCAGAGGGCACAGCCTCAGAATAAAAGGACATACTTTTAGAAAGGAGATGAGGAGGAATTTCTTTAGCCATAGTATGGTGAATCTGTGGAATTCATTGCCAAGGACATCTATGGAGGCCAAGTCATTGGGCATTTTTAAAGCAGAGATTGACAGGTTCTTGATTAGTAAGGATGTCAAAGGATACAGTGAGAAGGCAGGAGAATGGGGTTAAGGGAAAGATAGACCAGTCATGATTGCATGTGGGGAGTAGACTCAATGTGCCAAATGGTCTAATTCTGCTCTTATGAACACAAGTACATGCATAAGGAGCACATAGAGGTCCTGCGTAAAAGGCAAAAGGAAAAGAATCTCACAAATCATTCATCCATCCACATCATTAGGCACTTTCTGCCTCATCTGTAGAAAAGTTTACAATTCTCACATTTGCATCATGTTGATTCAGAATGTGGCATTTGGAGGTTATCAGCCACACAAAATCCAACAAATTGATTGATATCCAGTTTGAGTTTTGCTAGGACCAGCAGGCTTCAGATAATGATTCAACCATGGATCTAAGGGGCTGAAATCCAGAGATGTGGTACGAGTGACTGGCCTTGACAGCCAGAGCATTTCACCAAATATGGCATCCGGAATTATATATTGCACAAAGAGACCAATCGCTCTAATCAAAGGACATATTAGTGGGAGTTACACAGGGCATTAACCGTGGCGCAACCATTTTCAGCTGCTTCCTAGTAACCTACTATAAGATTTTTGCTACTGTTACGCAATGTTAATTCCATTCCCAGGACTTCAGCAAATGATGCAGTCTATGTCAATATGCAGCAAGATATAGACACCATTCAGGCATGGGATGATTGGTGGCAAAGATTAGAGGTCAACTTTGGATTAAATTAAAACCCAATTCAACCACATCTAAACTGATCCCAACCCAAGTAATTATATTTCCATACCCGACTCTGCTTGGAAGTATATACCACCAAGGACAGTCAAACTCAGTTGTTTTAATTTTCCAGCTTAAGTTCCTCTAACTTTTAAATTTATTCAGCAAACCCCCGTCTTCCACATCTAACTTTGCTTTTTTCCCCTTCAATGTGGTTCCTATTTGCCCGATAGGATGGTTTAAATCCTACCCAATGGGTTTCCAAAACTAATTTTCCAGCACTGTTGAGACACAATCCAGTCAGTTTGTAAAAGTCTGAAATCCATCAGAACTCAGTGATGTTCTTGACTCTAATACCAAGGAGGCAATATACCATACTGGAATCACTGATGTGGCATCAGAAACACCTACTTACCCACAATTGTAAGCATTTAAATTGTAGGGTGACCCAAACCTGGAGTATTTTTTCTATGTGATCTCCAGCCTTATGGATGCACTATAGTAATGCCAGTTGCTTCTAAATTCTGAAATTTGGATTTTTAGCTTCTTCATTGAAGTAAATCTTTCCAAGACGCAAGAAGTATCTTGGCTTTCTATTTAGTACAGCTGACAGCAATTAATGGGACTAAAGATCCCTGCTGGCCTCTATGTACCAGAATAAATGCTACAAATCTAGTGATTGTCTATAGTCAACATGTCCTTAACAATAAGCTGTATTGCTCAATTTTTTTTTTTACAATCTTAATCTGTTTATTTTTAATGTAAAATATTACATGTTACTGTCCCTAGTTTCCTTAATTTAAACCATATCCTTGTCAAAGAAGGACAAACAAAATTGTGATCCTCAACAACCCGCTTTCTGCTATTCTCTGATGTTTGTTATATACTCAAACCAGGGAACAAATAGAGTTTTACTCCCAATACTGCCCTCAGGGTAGGTTGATCTTGGCCTCGGGCTTCAAGCCTCAGGCTATATTAATGCACCTTGCTGCTTGCAATTCCCCAAGTAGATTGTTTTTACTGCTATTGTTTGGGTCATTTGAGTGAAGATTAGCATTAAAAAGGGATTTCTCTTTCCACTTCTTTAAACATATGTGGTTGCCAGTCTAAAATTGTTCAGTTGCATTTCTGTCACTGGGAAAAATTTGGTTCCTGTTATTTCAGGTGAATCCTTTCAACCTCCTACCTTATTTCTGACTCCCAATCCACTGTTCACTAGCTTGATATCCAAAATAAACCAACAGTCTTGAAACTGCTCCACAGTTGCCATGGCTCAGATTTGACACTCAGATGTTCTTCCATCCACTGCTTTTTCATAAAACTAGCAACAAAACAACTGCCAACATCAAGCCTGATTGCATCCACTAATTAAACAGCCAGGTAATTGCCTGCCAGATCTTACAGCTGTCCCATTTTCACAGCTGCAAGAACATCCCGGGGAGTAGAATAGAATCCTCCAAGATTTCTCTACTTAGCCTATTCAGGTGCTTTCATCCACAAACAGAATTCAGACTTATTTGCATCCAGATAAAAGGTGTCCATATGGCTGATTCTGTATCCTCTGATGCCTCCCTTCTCCCAGCTCCATAACTGACAACATTTCCTCCTGCCTTCCCACCCAATAATCCAGCTTCCGTGCAATATCTACCCAGCTCTTGTTATGTTCATTTCATACAAAGTCCACACTCGTTTCTTTACTTCCCTCTTCACTACCGTCTCCAAATAAACTACCCTGCATTAACCCCATGGTCACTAACATTATCAACCCAATTTTATTTTTCAACAACATCTCCCCCTTCTTCCATCACAAGTATTATAATGCTCCTGGCCTCAAGCCTGATTCTCCAATTTTACATCCCACCAAAATCAATAGAAAAAATAAGATCTCATGCCTTAATGACTATCATCCAGTGGCCTTGACATCCACCATCACGAAGTGCTTCGAGATACTGGTCATGGCACAAGTTAAATCCAGCCTACCATGTAGCCTTGATCCACTGCAGTTCGCCTACCGCCGCAACAGGTTCTTCTCTGGCCCTACATTCATCCCTAGAATACCTGGATAAGAAGGACACCTATGTTGGACTCCTGTTCATCATCTATAGCTCTGCTTTCAATGCCATTATCCTGACCAAGCTCATCTCCAAACTCGTGGAACGGAGTCAGCACTCCCCACTGCAACTGCATCCTTGCCTTCCTGACCGACAGATCATAATCAGTGAGGATAGGTGACAAATCATCTTCTATGATAATTCTCAACACTGGTGCCCCACAAGGATGCATTCTCAGCCCCCTACTATTCATCTTATACAATCATGACTGCACAGCCAAGTACCAATCTAGGCCATTCGGTCCTTTGAGCCAGCACCACCATTCACTATGAACATACACAATCAGTACCCCATTCCTGCCTTCTCCCCATATCCCTTGACTCCGCTATCTTGCAGAGTATCTAACTCTCTCTTGAGAGCATCCAGAGAATTGGCCTCCACCGCCTTCTGAGGCAGAGAATTCCACAGATTCACAACTCTGGGTGAAAAAGTTTCTCCTCATCTCTGTTCTAAATGGCCTACCCCTTATTCTTAAACTGTGGCGCCTGGTTCTGGACACCCAACATTGGGAACATGTTTCTTGCCTCTAGCGTGTCCAATCCTTTAATAATCTTAGGTACACAAAAATGCTGGAGAAACTCAGCGGGTGCAGCAGCATCTATGGAGCGAAGGAAATAGGCAACGTTTTGGGCCGAAACCCTTCAGACTGATCGGGGGTGGGGAGAAGAAAGGAAAAAGGCGGAGGAGGAGCCCGAGGGCTGAGGGATGGGAGGAGACAGCCCGAGGGCTGAGGAAGAGGAGGAGACAGCAAGGGCTAACAGAATTGGGAGAATTCAATGTTCATGCCCCCAGGATGCAGACTCCCCAAGCGGAATATGAGGTGCTGTTCCTCCAATTTCCGGTGTTGCTCGCTCTGGCCATGGAGAAGACCCAGGGCAGAGAGGTCGGATACGGAATGGGAGGGGGAGTTGAAGTGCTGAGCCACTGGGAGGTCAGGTTAGTTATTGCGGATCGAGCGGAGGTGTTCGGCGAAACGATCGCCAAGCCTCCGCTTGGTCTCACCGATGTAGATCAGCTGACATCTAGAGCAGCGGATGCAATAGATGAGGTTGGAGGAGATGCAGGTGAACCTCTGTCGCACCTGGAATGACTGCTTGGGTCCTTGAATGCAGTCGAGGGGAGAGGTGAACGGACAAGTGTTGCATCTCTTGCGGTTGCAAGGGAAAGTGCCCGGGGAGGGGGTGGTACGGGAGGGAAGGGAAGAATTGACAAGGGAGTTACGGAGGGAGCAGTCTTTGCAGAAGGCAGACAATGGGGGGAGATGGGAAGATGTGGCGAGTGGTGGGGTCACGTTGGAGGTGGCGAAACTGACGGAGGATTACTTGTTGTATGTGATGGCTGGTGGGGTGAAAGGTGAGGACTAGGGGGACTCTGCCCTTGTTGCGAGTGGGGGGATGGGGAAAGAGAGCAGTGTTGCGGGGTATGGAAGAGACCCTGGTGCGAGCCTCATCTATGGTGGAGGAGGGGAACCCCCGTTCCCTGAAGAATGAGGACATTTCAGATGCCCTGGTGTGCCTACTTTAATAATCTTATATGTTTCAATAAGATATCCTCTCATCCCTCTAAATTCCAATGTATACAAGCCCAGTCGCTTCATTCTATCGACATTTGACAGTCCCACCATTCCGGGAATTAACCTTGTAAACGTACGCTACGCTGCACTCCCTCAATAGCAAGAATGTCTTTCCTCAAATTTGGAGACCAAAACTGCACACAATACTCCAGGTGTGGTCGCACTAGGGCCCTGTACAACTGCAGAAGGACCTCTTTGCTCCTATGTTCAACTCCTCTTGTTATGTAGGCCAACATGCCATTAGCTTTCTTCACTGTTTGCTGTACGTGCATGCTTACTTTCAGAGACTGATGAACAAGGACCCCCAGATCTCATTGTACTAGCCCCTTTTCCCAACTTGACACCATTCAGATAATAATCTGCCTTCCTGTATTTGCCACCAAAGTGGATAACCTCAGATTTATCCACATTAAATTGCATCTGCCATGCATCTGCCCACTCACCCAAGTCACCCTGCATCCTCATAGCATCCTCCTCACAGTTCACTGGGGAGACTTTAAACTAGAACGGTTGGAGGGATGGACTCAAATAGAGAAAGCTAGTGTGTGAGGCAGGAGGCAGAGAACGGAAGCACTCAGACCTAACATATAGGGGGGAAAGAAGAAAAAGATAATAAACAGAGAATAAGAGGTGGTGGGTTTCTTAAATGTGTGACCAGAGAGACAGTGGGGTGTAAAATGAGGGTAGAAGCAATAGGTAGCAAGGTGAAAAGTAAAAGTGGCAGGCAGACAAATCCAGGGCAAAAATCAAAAAGGGCCATTTTTCAACATAATTGTATATGGGGTAAGAGTGTTGTAAAAACAAGCCTGAAGGCTTTGTGTCTCAATGCAAGGAGCATTCGTAATAAGGTGGATGAGTTCAATGTGCAGATAGCTATTAATGACTATGATATGGTTGAGATCACGGAGACATGGCTCCAGGGTGACCAAGGCCAGGAGATGAACATCCAGGGATATTCAATATTCAGGAGGGATAGAGAGAAAGGAAAAGGAGGTGGGGTAGCATTGCTGGTTAGAGAGGAGATTAACGCAATAGAAAGAAAGGACATTAGCTTGGAGGATGTGGAATCGATATGGGTAGAGCTACGAAACACTAAGGGGCAGAAAACGCTAGTAGGAGTTGTGTACAGACCACCTAACAGTAGTAGTGGAGTTGGGGATGGCATCAAACAGGAAATTAGAAATGCATGCAACAAAGGTAAAACAGTTATAATGGGTGACTTCAATTTACATATAGATTGGGTGAATCAAATTGGCAGGGGTGCTGAGGAAGAGGATTTCTTGGAATGTATGCGGGATAGTTTTCTAAACCAACATGTAGAGGAACCAACGAGAGAGCAGGCTATTCTAGACTGGGTATTGAGTAATGAGGAAGGGTTAGTTAGCAGTCTTGTTGTGCGTGGCCCCTTGGGCAAGAGTGAGCCTAATATGGTTGAGTTCTTCATTAGGATTGAGAGTGACATAATTAATTCAGAAACAAGGGTTCTGAACTTAAAGAAAGGTAACTTTGAGGGTATGAGACGTGAATTGGCCAAGATAGACTGGCAATTGATTCTTAAAGGGTTGACGGTTGATATGCAATGGAAGGCATTTAAAGGCTGCATGGATGAACTACAACAATTATTCATCCCAGTTTGGCAAAAGAATAAATCAGGGAAGGTAGTGCTTCCGTGGATAACAAGGGAAATCAGGGATAGTATCAAAACAAAAGATGAAGCATACAAATTAGCCAGAAAAAGCAGCCTACCAGAGGACTGGGAGAAATTCAGAGTCCAGCAGAGGAGGACAAAGGGCTTAATTAGGAAAGGGAAAATAGATTATGAAAGAAAACTGGCAGGGAACGTAAAAACTGACTGCAAAAGTTTTTATAGATATGTGAAGAGAAAAAGATTAGTTAAAACAAATGTAGGTCCCTTGCAGTCAGAAACAGGTGAATTGATCATGGGGAACAAGGACATGGCAGACCAATTGAATAACTACTTTGGTTCTGTCTTCACTAAGGAAGACATAAATAATCTGCCGGAAATAGCAGGGAATTGGGGGTCAAATGAGATGGAGGAACTGAGTGAAATCCAGGTTAGCCGGGAAGTGGTGTTAGGTAAATTGAATGGATTAAAGGCCGATAAATCCCCAGGGCCAGATAGGCTGCATCCCAGAGTACTTAAGGAAGTAGCCCCAGAAATAGTGGATGCATTAGTGATAATTTTTCAAAACTCTTTAGATTCTGGAATAGTTCCTGAGGATTGGAGGGTAGCTAATGTAACCCCACTTTTTAAAAAGGGAGGGAGAGAGAAAATGGGGAATTACAGACCAGTTAGTCTAACATCAGTAGTGGGGAAACTGCTAGAGTCAGTTATTAAAGATGGGATAGCAGGACATTTGGAAAATGGTGAAATCATTGGACAAAGTCAGCATGGATTTATGAAAGGTAAATCATGTCTGACGAATCTTATTGAATTTTTCGAGGATGTAACTAGTAGAGTGGATAAGGGAGAACCAGTGGATGTGTTATATCTGGACTTTCAGAAGGCTATCGACAAGGTCCCACATAAGAGATTAGTATACAAACTTAAAGCACACGGTATTGGGGTTTCAGTATTGATGTGGATAGAGAACTGGCTGGCAGACAGGAAGCAAAGAGTGGGAGTAAACGGGTCCTTTTCAGAATGGCAGGCAGTGACTAGTGGGGTACCGCAAAGCTCAGTGCTGGGACCCCAGCTATTTACAATATATATTAATGATTTGGACAAGGGAATTGAATGCAACATCTCCAAGTTTGCAGATGACACAAAGCTGGGGGGCAGTGTTAGCTGTGAGGAGGGTGATAGGAGGCTGCGAGATGACTTGGATAGGCTGGGTGAGTGGGCAAATGCATGGCAGATGCAGTATAATGTGGATAAATGTGAGGTTATCCACTTTGGTGGCAAAAACAGGAAAGTAGACTATTACCTGAATGGTGGCCGATTAGGAAAAGGGGAGATGCAACTGGGTGTCATGGTACACCAGTCATTGAAAGTAGGCATGCAGGTGCAGCAGGCAGTGAAGAAAGCGAATGGTATGTTAGCATTCATAGCAAAAGGATTAGCGTATAGGAGCAGGGAGGTTCTACTGCAGTTGTACAGGGTCTTGGTGAGACCACACCTGGAGTATTGCGTACAGTTTTGGTCTCCTAATCTGAGGAAGGACATTCTTGCCATAGAGGGAGTACAGAGAAGGTTCACCAGACTGATTCCTGGGATGTCAGGACTTTCATATGAAGAAAGACTGATAGACTCGGCTTGTACTCGCTAGAATTTAGAAGATTGAGGGGGGATCTTATAGAAACTTACAAAATTCTTGAGGGGTTGGACAGGCTAGATGCAGGAAGATTGTTACCGATGTTGGGGAAGTCCAGAACAAGGGATCACAGTTTAAGGATAATGGGGAAATCTTTTAGGACTGAGATGAGAAAAACATTTTTTCACACAGAGAGTGGTGAATCTCTGGAATTCTCTGCTACAGAATGTAGTTGAGGCCAGTTCATTGGCTATATTTAAGAGGGAGTTAGATGTGGCCCTTGTGGCTAAAGGGATCAGGGGGTATGGAGTGAAAGCAGGTACAAGATACTGAGTTGGATGATCAGCCCTGATCATATTGAATGGCGGTGCAGGCTCGAAGGGCCGAATGGCCTACTCCTGCACCTATTTTCTATGTTTCACACTGCCACCCAGCTTTGTGTCACCTGAAAATTTGCTAATGTTACTTTTAATCCCTTCATATAAATCATTAATGTATATAGTAAATATCTACGGTCCCAGCACCGAGCCTTGCGGTACCCCACTAGTCACTGCCAGCCATTCTGAAAGGGACCCGTTAATCCCTATGCTTTGTTTCCTGTCTGCCAACCAATTTTCTATCCATGGCAGCACCCAACCCCCAATACCATGTGCTCTAATTTTGCCCTCTATTCTCCTATGTGGGACCTTATCAAAGGCATTCTGAAAGTCCAGGTACACTACATCCACTGGCTTGTCCATTTTCCTAGTTATATCCTCAAAAAATCCCAGAAGTTTAGTCAAGCATGATTTCCACTTCGTAAATCCATGCTGACTCGGACCGATCCTGTTACTGCTACCCAAAGGTGCCGCTATTTCATCTTTTATAATTGTCTCCAGCATCTTCCCCACCACTGATGTCAGGCTAACTGGTCTATAATTCCCTGTTTTCTCTCTCCCGCCTTTCTTAAAAAGTGGGATAACATTAGCTACCCCTCAATCCACAGGTACTGATCCTGAATCTATAGAACATTGGAAAATGATCACCAATGCGTCTCCGATTTCTAGAGCCACTTCCTTAAGTACCCTGGGATGCAGACCATAAGGCCCTGGGGATTTATCAGCCTTCAGTCCCATCAGTCTACCCAACACCATTTCCTGCCTAATGTGAATTTCCTTCAGTTCCTCCGTCACCCTAGGTCCTCTGGCCACTTGTACATCTGGGAGATTGTTTGTGTCTTCCCTACTGAAGACAGGTCCAAAGTACCTGTTCAACTCGTCTGCCATTTCCATGTTCCCCATATTAAATTCACCTGTTACTGTCTTCAAAGGTCCAACTTTGGTCTTAACTAATGTTTTCCTCTTCACATACCTAAAGAAGCTTTTACTATTCTCCTTTATATTCTTGGCTAGCTTACCTTCGTACCTCATCTTTTCTCCCCGTATAGCCTTTTAAGTTATCTTCTGTTGCTCTTTAAAAGTTTCCCAATCCTCAGATTTCCCGCTCATCTTTGCTATGTTATACTTCTTCTCTTTTATTTTTACACAGTCCTTGACTTCCATTGTCAGCCACGGTTGCCCCTTACTCCCCTTAGAAATTTTCTTCCTCTTTGGAATGAACTGATCCTGCACCTTCTGTATTATTCCCAGAAATACTTGCCATTGTTGTTCCCTGCTAGGGTATCTATCACTGTCATCCCTGCTAGGGTATCTTTCCAGTCAACTTTGACCAGCTCCTCCCTCATGGCTCCATAGTCCCCTTTGTTCAACTATAATACTGACACTTCCGATTTTCCCTTCTCCCTCTCAAATTGTAGATTAAAACATCATATTATGGTCACTACCTCCTCATGGCTCCTTTACCTCGAGTTCCCTTATCAAATCTTGTTCATTACACAACACTAAATCCAGAATTGCCTTCTCCCTGGTAGGCTCCAGTACAAGCTGCTCTGAGAATCCATCTCAGAGGCACTCCACAAACTCCCTTTCTTGGGGTCCAGTACCAACCTGATTTACCCAGTCTACCTGCATGTTGAAATCTCCCATAACAACCGTAGCATTACCTTTGTGACATGCCAATTTTAACTCTTGGTTTAACTTGCACCTTATATCCAGGCTACTGTTTGGGGGCCTGTAGATAACTCCCATTAGGGTCTTTTTACCCTTACAATTCCTCAGTTCTATCCATACTGACTCGACATCTCCTGATTCTATGTCACCCCATCAAGGGACTGAATTTCATTCCTCACCAACAGAGCTACCCCACCCCCTCTGTCCACCTGTCTGTCTTTTAGATAGGACGTATACCCTTGAATACTCAGTTCCCAGCCCTGGTCCACTTGCAGCCATGTCTCTGTAATTCCCACAACATCTTACTTGCCAATTTCTAACTGAGCCTCAAGCTCATCCACTTTATTTCTTATACCGTGCATTCATCTATCTATATAATTAAAAGTCTCATCTTGACGACTTCCTGTCTGCGCTGTATATTGATTTTAGAAAAAACTCTACCCTGTATCGCTGTGGTTTTTGGCCATCTTACTCACAGTCCTCCTCCGCTGAGCCAGTCCTGAGGATTTTTCCCATCGATGAAAAATATAAAAGTTATGAGTGTTTAAAAAACCTTGAGATCAGCTGATTGGTCCTCTCACCTGTCAATCACCGCAATGAAGTTAACACCCCTTCCCGGGGGGGTGCAGGACTATAAAACACCGGATGCCTGGACGTGAGTCAGTCACTCTGCAAGATCGCGAGGGAGAGGCCACGACTGTCATTCTAAGCTATGAATCAACTGAACTGTGAGTCTGCAATGCACTTGCAATAAATGATTTGTTAGCCCTTAATGACAATGCCATGAGTTGTTTGGCCTGCTGCCCTGCCTGTGCTTGAAAATGCAATGCTTAATTGGAAATGAAATGAAATAAAATGACAATGCCATGAGTTGTTTGGCCTGCTGTCCTGCCTGTGCTTGAAACTGCAATGCTTTATTAGGTCCGACTGTGTTTGGAAGGAATAAATGCTTTATTAGGTCTGACTGTGTTTGGAAGGAATAAATGCTTTATTAGGTCCGACTGTGTTTAGTCCAAAAGTCCCGCTCATTTCGTAACTTCCGCTTAGTGGACAGGTCGTGCTGATTGCGTAATTTCCGGTGAGTGCAGAGGTCGCGCTGATTGCGGAGGTGCCGCTGACTGCGGAAGCCCCACAGTGGAGAGGCCGCGTTCAGCCATGTGAGTAGATTCAAGAAAGTTTACTATCATATATATGGTGAGTCAGTGTGTTTGTGTGTGAGTATGAGTGTGTGTGTGTGTGAGTCTGAGTGTGTGTGTGTGTGTGTGTGAGGGTATGTGTGTGCGTGTGAGTGTATGTGTATGTGTGAGAGTATGTGTGAGTGTGTGTGAGTGTGTGTGTGTGCGTGTATGTGTGAGTGTATGTGTGTGAGTGAGTGTATGTGTGTGAGGTGGAGAGTGTGTGTGTGTGTATGTGTGTGTGTGAGTGAGTGTATGTGTGTGAGGTGGAGAGTGTGTGTGTGTGAGTGTGTGTATGTGTGTGAGTCTGTGTATGTGTGTGAGTGTGTGTGTGTATATTGGAATTGGTGGAGAGGTGGAATATTGCGTTGGGGGCCAGCCCTCCCGTGTGAAGCTGGGACCCAACGGGTCCTACTTAGTCTAGTACATAATACTTTTAATCCATTACTCCCCTCACCTTTCACATCGATTCCTATTTCACTTGGCCATACTCTCCTATCCCTTCCTGAGAAAACAACCTCTCCCCCAATGTCAGCAAGATAAAAGAGATTGTGATTGACTTCAGGAAGCAAAGTAGTACCACACCGGGATAGGCAGCATCTCTGGAGAGAAGGAATGGGTCACGTTCGGGGTCGAAACCATTCTTTAGACATAACCTGGTCAGTCTGAAGAAGGGTCTCGACCCAAAACGTCACCCATTCCTTCTCTCCAGAGATGCTGCCTGTCCTGCTGAGTTACTCCAGGAGTTTGTTTCTATCTTCGGTTTAAACCAGAATCTGCAGATCCTTCCTACACAATGCCACACGTCAATGGCACCAAAGTAGAGATGGTCAAAATATTCAAGTTCCTAGGAATAAATATCACCAGCAATTTGTCCTGGACCAGCCACATCGAAGCTATGGCTAAGAAAGCATACCAACGTCTCTACTTCCTGAGAAAGTTTAGTAAGTTCGGCATGTCCCCAACAACCCTCACTGACTTCCACAGATGTGGGGTTTAATGCATTCTATCGGGATGTGGACGTAGCACAGACCTTCATGCAAACCAACCTCCCTTCCATTGAATTCATCCACACTTCACACTTTCCCGGCAAGGCCACTAGCATAATCAAGTACCAATCTCACTCTGGTCATTCTTCTCCCCACTCCCATCGGGAAAGAGGTACAGAAGTTCGAAAACACTTATCTACATATTCACGGACAGTTTCTTTGCAGCTGTTATCAGGCAACTGAATGGTCCTCCCATCAGCCAGAGTGCAGTCCTGACCTCCCATCTATCTCATTGGAGACCTTTGAACTATCTTTAATCAAACTTTATCTTGCAATAGATATTGTACTCTTTATCCTTTATCTGTGCACTATGGACAGCTTGATTGTAATCATGTATACTCTTTTCTTTGACTGGATAGCATGCAAACAAAATGTTTTCACTCTACCTTGGAACAAGTGACAATAATAAACTAAACTAAATAGCAATTTTTCCTGCCCTAATAAGATTTGTTCAAACTCCATTCTAGAATTTGAGTACATAACAATGAGAATTCTTGTCCATAATATTTGACATGTGTTAAGACTTGGTCAGTGTTTTAACATAAACAAAAATAAGAGCAATTGATCTTCATCTCATAAGATTTGTTGAATATTGTGTGCAAAATGATTATAATGTTTGCCAATATGAGTCACTAAATTTCAATATTGTTTATTATGTAACACTTTGAAGACATTCCTGAAAAATAAATATTACTAAAGCACTAAGCAAATATGATATAAATTATCATAAATATGATAATTTGATCTATCGTGCTCCCTCCATCCACTAAGATTTTAAAGTTCCACTACTTTGAACCACAGCATTATTCAATTACTTTATCAATGAATCATGTTTTGCCACCATCATTCTATATATTAATTTAATTAACTTACTGGTCACATTTTTGGGTGTAGAATTTTATTACAAGATCTAAATATACCCTTCTCTCATTTGAATCTAAGCCTCTTTGTTCTATTTCAGGCATTTCCTTTAATTATATCAACTTAACTTTTTATACACCCTTAACAATATTTATCTATATCATATAACTATTAAATGTCTGATCTTGTATGTGTATTTATTTGCGTGTGTGTGTGTTTGTGTGTAATCATATCTTCGCAAAAAATCTACACGGTAACGATAACATTTTTACATATTCCGGTACACATTTTCCCCGTCGAGTCCAAAACTACTGATCTGAAAATGTAATGCTTTATTTCTCGACATTACTGAAAATGTTAAAAAATACTTGAATTTAAAATGGTTTTTACTGTTAAAATCATTGCTCACAGCTTCCAACACACTTCGATACAAAGTTGCAAGACAGGAACACTCTGAACTTTTCAGCTCAATGGCATCTCACAGCAAGTGCACCCAACATTTGCAACAATGTTGCCATCATAGCTCCTGGCAGGACAGGAGGAGGAGGGTCAATTGGTATTGCAATTGGGGAGGTGCTATTGGGATTTTTTTTTCAAGTCCAGTGCTGGGGAAGGCTCACGTGCTATGATCTTTGCTGAGGAGTGCTCGAATCTTACCTTCGGCAACGGGTTGAGTTGGAGAACCACACCTCCCGTGGGGGCTACGGGTAGGGGATGGGTGCATTGGGAGCAGACCCAACGGGTCTGCACTAGGTCTAGTAACTATTAAAAGTCTGATCTTGTATGTGTATGTGTGTATTTGTGTGTTTTTACATCTTCGTGAAAAATCTACGCGGTAACGATAAAATAGTTACATATTCCGGTTGACATTTTTCCCGTCGAGTCCAAAAACTACTTATCTGAAAATTTCATGCTTTATTTCTCGACATTACTGAAAATGTTTAAAAATATGACAAACCTTTGAATCTAAACGAGCTGCTCTCGCTGATGACGTCACAATGGATCTGCTCCGCGCTGTGTTCCAAGCTCTGCAAGTGACGTCACCCACCCGACCCCTTACCCCCCCCCCCCCCCCGGTTATTCAAAAGACAGAAAGAACGAGCAAGTCGGGCCCTGTACTGGAGAGGCCGAGCTCTTGGTCCTTACGTCCTCGGTCGGGTCCTTGGGCCTTCAGGTCCTCGGTCCGTCTCTGCTCCTTTCTCTCCCTCTCTGCCCCTCTCTTCCCCTCTCTCTCCCTCTCTGCCCCTCTCTCTCCCTCTCTGCTCTTCTGTCTCTCTCTGCCCCTCCCGCTCTCTATGCCCCTCTCTCTCTCTCTCTGCCCCCCACTCTCTCTCTCTGCCTCTCTCTGCCCCTCTCTCTGCCCCTCTCTGCCCCTCTCCCTCTCTCTCTCTCTGCCCCTTTCTCTTACTCTCTGCCCCTCTCTCCCTCTCTGCCCGTCACTCTCTCTCTCTCAGCTCCTCTCTCTCTCTCCCTCTCTGCCCCTCTCTCTGCCCCTCCCTCTCTCTCTCTGCCCCTCTCTATCTCTCTGCCTCTCTCTGCCCCTCCCTCTCTCTCTCTGCCTCTCTCTCTCTGCCCCTCTCTCTCTCTCGCCCCTCTCTTCCCTCTCTCTCTCTCCCGCCTCCCTCTCCCTCCCTACCCGCACCTGCGAGTTGGGGGCTATGTATGAGTGGATCGGGTGGGGATGGGGTAAAAGGAGCGAATTAATAATATTAATATAATATCAAGGGGGTGGTTAGTGTGTATGGGGGGGAGTGGTTAGTGTGTGTGTGTGTGTGGGGGGGGGGTGGTGTGTGTGTGACGCCACTGGCCACCACCCCCCCGCGCAACCGCGTTGAGGGGACGGGACCCAACGGGTCCCACTTGGTCTAGTACTTATTAAAACTCTGATCTTGTGCGCGTGTATATGTGTGTGTCTTTACATCGTGAAAAAACGACGCGGTAACGATAACATTCTTACATACTCCGGTTTCCATTTTTCCCATCCAGGCCGAGAACACCTTATCTGAACATTTCGTGCTTTATTTCTCAACTTTTTACTGATTATAGTTGAAAATCGTCAAAAGACTTTGAATTTAAAACAATTAGCTTTCGCTGATGACATCACAATGGGTCTGCTCGGTGCCGTCTCGCACACAGAATCTTCCACGTGCTTCGAGTGACGTCACCCCCCCCCCGGGTTATTCAAAAGACACCGCAGGTGGAAGAAAGGACGAGCCCGGAGATGAAGTCAGGTCCTGGACTGGAGACTGCGGCGGCCGAACTCGTGATCCTTGGGTCGACGCTCGCCCGTCGCCTCTTTCGGAGTCCTTGGGCCGACATCCGCCCGCGGCCTCGCTCGTGGTCCACGCCCGCCTGCATCCTTGCTTGGGTCCGCCGCCCGCCGCCTGGTGGGGAGGCTGCTGGCGCGGGCCGAGCCCGGCTCAACGCCCGCCCGCCCGCCGCCTCGCTCGGGGTCCTCGGGTCAACGCCCGCCCGTGGCCTCCCTCGAGTCCATGTCCGCCCACATCCTCCCTCTCGCGACGATTGCCCGCCGCCTCGCTCGTGGTTCTCGGGTCTCTCTCTCTGCCTCCCTCTCTGCCCTCTCTCTCTCTGCCTCCCTCTGCCTCTGCTCTCTCTGCCCTCTCCCTGCCCCCTCTCTCTCTGCCCTCGCTGCCTGCCCTCTCTCTGCTTTCTCTCTCTCTCTGCCCTCTCTCTCTCTCTCTGCCCTCTCTCTCTGCCCTCTCTCTCTCTCTGCTCTCTCTCTCTGTGCCCTCTATCTCTACCCCCCTCCCTCTCTAGCAACGCCTGCGCAGTTGGGGGCTATGCGTGAGTGGTTAGGGCGGGGGATGGGGTAAAAGGAGCGAATGAATAATATTAATATAATATCAAGGGGGGGTTAGTGTGCGTGTGTGGGGGTGGTGGTTAGTGTGTGTGTGACGCCGCAGCCCCCCCCTCCCCCATAACCGCGTGTTTAGGGGACGGGACCCAACGGGTCCCACTTGGTCTAGTAACTATAAAATTATCTGTCAGACAGTTTCTTTTTAGGCTGCAGGCCAAAATATTTTACTAGTTTGATACATTACATGTTTCTGACCTTATTGACAGTTTTATACAGTGACAATGTCAGCAATACATTGCTGTTTAATTTCTAAATATTTGAGGTATAGCCTGAATTAAACATCACATGACTGGCTTTCGTTCTTTGATTAGTAAATTAAAAAGTCTAATGCAAAATGATAATGTCATCTCTCTGCTGGGTCTATGATTATGTGGACAGTACACAGTAGCACATAATTAAAATGTAGTATATAATATAGTATATCTTGAACTGTTGTTTACAATTGAAAGTGATCTTAAAAAAACACATTACATATCAAGTACTGAAACAAAAAAAGCTGATTTGAATTTACATACTCAGGCAGATTCTGGAATCCATGAGCTTTTCCTAACATTTAGCCTCATATAGATTCCATTTATAAATAATATACGAAGATAATGTTATGGTTAATGCTGGTAAGAAGGCAAAATGGCAACGCAGACTCCAAATATGGAGTTTTATTAACATTACATTTACATTTACTTCCTTTTCTTCTGTCATCTCCTATGTAGCATCGTCATAATAGAGACTGAATAACCAGTTTAAAAATAGAATAGAATTAACTAAGAATATTACCTTCATGCTTTTAACAACATTTGGAGTTGAAGGACTTACATTTTTTTAAAGGTTTTACTGGTTCAGCTTTTATTAGTAAAAAGAAGGATGGAAAGAAGGAAAAGACAGCTTTATAATGTAACATTAGGAAACAACTTACAGCCTGCAGTCCACATCCAACCCACGCATTCTTTCTTTCTAGCCCATCATGGGGCCTTTGACATGGCAATGTGAGCTAGGAAGATATGAGGTCCTCGTGGACAGCTTGACTTCCTTCCTTGTGGTTACTGAATTCTTAATACTGCAACTAACTAAAGTGTAACATATATTTCATGAAATTTGCCAGTCTTTCACAACACAGACACACAGTACATCATTGATAATGGAATCTGACAAAAAGGCATTTTGCATTCACAATATGGTTGACACAGCTGTTAATAAATTAGACCCAAACAATTCGGCTTTACTTGATGTCCATTCTCACCCCTCATCTCAAAATAGTTACCTGTTAACAAAAGCAATTGATTAAGACCAATTAACTCCATTCATTAACAGAGGGCCAGCACAGTCCCAGCAAAGACCAAAATGTGATAAGGTTCTAGAATGGAAGAGTTCGAGGGTAGGTTAAGGTCTCTAGCCTATTTTGCAAGACACAATAAAAACAGATAAAATCTATTCATGATAATCATTATTTGCTCAGGCGATAATATTATTATTAGAAAATTGCCAGATTGAGAATAGTTCCCAAATGTAAAAAATTATACTGTTATTAGGAAGCTCCTGTGGTAATCAGGAGCAATTATGATTGACAGAAGAGAGTTCTTTCACCCTGCAGGAGAAGGCAGGAGAAGGGGTTGAGAGGAAATAATAGACCATCCATGATCAAATGGTGGAGTAGCCTCCATGGGCCGAATGGCCTAATTCAGCTCATTTGTCTATGTCTTTGGTCTATTCCTGCCACTGTAATCTCACTGTTAATTTGTTTTGATTTCACAACTTCGTGAAAGCCATCATCGTCAAGAGTTTTTGAATATTTAAAAGTCGGGACTTCCAGAATTTGGTTTGTTCTGTTATACACATTATCCCTCTCTCCACTCCCCATCCTCTATTGCTCCTGAATCAAAGTGTTAGCACTTGATAGATACTGTAACCAGGTTAGAGTCTGGGGAAAATTACTGATATTTTTAACAGAAGGGAATTTCATTAGTTTCCAAAGTAAATGGAGTGGCAAATTTACGTCAGATTGTGGGATAGGTTTCTTTTTTTTACATTTCCTACGTGCTATTGCGGGTGCTCTGATTATTCACTGGTCTCTAACTTTTCTATTAACCCATTTGTAGCTCTGTGGACAAGGTTCAAAAGTTGACAGAACTAAAGTTTTGGTGGTGGGGGAGGAGAAAGAGTGAAATCACATGTTCAGAAGATCAGATTAATGGAAATTCTGGTCATTCAGATATGTGAACAACATGAAGACATCACGTTTTAAATTAGTTGCAGAGTTGAAAGGCCAACAAAAGGCCATCAAAACTGATTAACGTTGCATTTTGGTTTAGTGGGATGAATAATATGTAATGTTTTAATGATTGAAGTTTAGTTCAATTTATGAAGTAATTAAAAAAATCAATGATGGAATAGAGCTCTGATATCGATACAGCCAACTGTTGAATGTCCTGGATTAATAAAGGCCTAAAATAATTTCAAGCAAATTATACCTTCAAACATGTAAAGCTGTTAGTCGTAATATCCTGCATTTTAAATTGAGAAGTCATTATTGTTTTCCTATTGTGTAGGAAAGAACTGCAGATACTGGTTTAAATTGAAGGTAGACACAAAATGCTGGAGTAACTCAGCGGAACAGGCAGCATCTCTGGAGAGAAGGAATGGGTGACGTTTTGGGTCGAAACCCTTATTCAGACTCCAGAATTTTATGTGTACCATTGTTTTCCTATTGTTTGATATGTCTAAATCTGAAACTAGGTTGCTAATAAAGGTTAGCATCATTTCAAAACATGACTAAAATATTAGTATCTGGTAAAAAAAACAAGTTTTACATTACTGACTTCAGAAGTAATTTGAATTGTAAATCTTCCCTTCCACATAAAAAGTTGCGTATCACTGGAATATAATAATGAATGCTCCAAAGGTCCTTGGGATTCAGAAAATTAAATGATCATGTAAAATTGTACCTTTTGTTATTAACTATGCAAAGAACACAGCACAATTAGGTTTTTGGATCCAGTATGTCTGAAATAAAAACAGAAAAATATGAAAATGGTCAGGTTGCATTATTGCACACCTCCAGATTCAGGGACGGTTTCTAACCAACTGTTATCAGGCAACTGAACCTTCCTATCGCAATGAGAGAACAGTCCTGAACTACTATCTACCTCATTGGTGACCCTCTCAGAATGTCTTTGATCAGCCTTTATTGGCTTTATCTTGCACTAAACGTTATTCCCTTGTCATGTATCTGTGCACTGTGAATGGCTCAATTATAATCATCTACTGCCTTTCCGCTGAATGGTTAGCACGCAACAACATATTTTCACTGTACCTCAGTGCATATGACAATAAAATAAACTGAACTGAAATGGGGCAATAAACAGAGACAAAAGGGAAAATCCTCCAAGCTTCTAGATCGCTGACCATGATCATGGACCATGCTGTAGATTCTAGAGTGGACTTTAGCCTTGGCTTTCACTGGGAGCCTAGGCCCCATCACAAGCATAGCTGAATGCAGAATAGAAGCTATCTGAGCACCTACAGGCTGCTGTACTCACTTTTCTGCTTAATAGACAATGGGTGCAGGAGTAGGCCATTCGGCCCTTCGAGCCAGCAACGCCATTCAATATGATCATAGCTGATCACCCACAATCAGAACCCCATTCCTGACTTCTCCCCATATCCCATGACTCTGCTATCTTTAAGAGCCCCATCTAGTTCTCTCTTGAAAGTATCCAGAGAACCGGCCTCCACTGCCCTCTGAGACAGAGAATTTCACAGACTTACAACTCTCTGTGTGGAAAAAGTATTTCCTCATCTCTGTTCTAAATGGCTTACCCCTTATTCTTAAACTGTGGCCCCTGGTTCTGGACTCCCCCAACATCCGGAACAAGTTTCCTGCCTCTAGCGTCCATAGAATATTTTCTATCGCAGGGTGACCAAAACTGAACATAATACTCCAAGTGCGACCTGTACAGCTAAAAACCTAGCATCCGAACTCAGTTCTCTGACTGATGAAGGCCAATGTGCAAAAAACTTTCTTCACCACCCTATCTATCTGTGACATAACTTTTAGAGAACTATGTACTTGTACTCCTAGATCCCTTTGCTCTACAACACTCACCAGAGCCCTACTATTCATTGTGACGGTCTGCCCTAGTTTGACCGCAAAATGCAACACCTCACACCTATCTGAATTAAACTCCATTTGCCATTCCTCACCCCTGGATCCTGCTATAATTCTTAATAACCATCTTAAGGCACTAGTCAGGCCACATTTGGAATATTGTAAGCAATTTTGGGCACCGTATCTGAGCAAGGATGTGCTGGCTCTGGGGAGAGTCCGGAGGATGTTTATAAGAATGATCCCAGGAATGAGTAGGTTAACATATGATGAGCGTTTGACGGCACTGGGCCTATATATGCTGGAGCTTAGAAGAATGAGGGGGGACCTCATTGAAACCTCATGACCTCATAGTGAAAGGCTTGGATAGAGTGGATGTGGGGAGGATGTTTCCACTAGTGGGAGAATCTAGGACTAGAGGTCATAGAATGAAAGGATGTTCTTTTAGGACGGAGATGAGGAGGAATCTCTATAGTCAGAGGGTAGAGAATCTGTGGAATTCTTTGGCACAGAAGGCTGTGGTGGCAAAGTCAGTAGATATATTTAAGGCAGAGATAGATAGATTCTTGATTAGTATGGGTGTCATAGATAATGGGGAGAAGGCAGGATAACGGGGTTTGGAGGGATAGATTGATCAGCCATGATTGAATGGCGGAGTAGACTTGATGGGACGCATGGCCTAATTCTACTCCTATCACTTATGATATTATGATGTTGACTGTCTGCGATATTACCTATTTTAGTGTCATCTGTAAACTTACTAATCATGCCTTGAACATTCTCATCTAATCATCGATATAGATGACAAACAGCAATGGGAGTACCGCAGGGTTCAGTGCTGGGCCCTGCACAAACCCTGAGGTACTCCACTAGCCACAGGCTTCCAGACCAAAAAATAACCTTCCACCACCATCCTCTGCTTCCTACCATTATGCCAATTCTGTATCCAGTTAGCTGACTTTCCCTGGATCTGATGCGACCTAACCTTCCAGAAGAGCCTGCCTATGTAAATCCTTATCAAAGGCCTTGCTGAGGTCCAAATAGACTACAGCAATGGAGAAACAAAGAACTGCAAGTGCTGGTTTACAAAAAAAAGACAAAGTGCTGGACTAACTCAGCAGGTCTCTGGAGAACATTGCCAGGGTGAAGCCACACGGAAACTGGAGGAACAACTCATAATCCACTTGGCAAGCTTACAACCTAACGGTATAAACACTGAGTTCTCCAAAATTAGATAAATAATAACCTACAACCTTCCCTCTCCCCCTCCTATCCCCCCCCTCCCTCCTCTTTCCTGTGTCCCACCTTCACCTTCCACATATATTCCTTCTTCTCACATCACAATTTACACATCTTCTAACCTATCTCACAACTTTTGCCTTTTCATCTCTGGTGTTTGTACAACCATCTGCGTATCAAAACACTCCTTCACCTGTGTCTGCCCCTAATACTCGCCAGGGTTTGTCCTGGCCCTCCTCTCTTCTAGCTTTCTCCAAACCCCCTCCCCCCCATCACAATCAGTATGATAAAGGGTCTCAACCCAAAACATCACCTATCCATATTCTCGATTGATGCTTCCTGATCCGCTGAGTTGCTCCAGCGTTTTGTGTCTGATTTCGGACTACATCTATGGCTCTATCCTTGTCAACCTTCTTGATTACTACTTCAAAAAACTCAATCATATTTGTGGGACACAAACTCCCACGTACAAAACCATGCTGACAATTCCTAATCAACCCCTGTCTGTCCAAATGCATGTTTATCTTGTCCCTCAAAATGCTGTCCAGTAACTTTCAATAGCCAATAGGTGCAGGAGTACGCCATTCGGCCCTTCGAGCCAGCACCGCCATCCAGTGTGATCAATGTGATCAATTTCCTACGTCAATATCATAAATAAATAACAAAAAACACTTAATTCCTCACAGCAGCTTATTTCATCTATTAATTTGTGATGGGGACTGCTATGGGGCAGAGGCATCCCATTCAGAAGACTGGAAGCCTGCAGATATTTGCAATGTCTCATTGAATATTCTGAGGAGACCAATGGAACAGAGACAGCCTGCAGCCCAAGAATAATGTTAAGAGCAACTTCACGCATATATTGTTAACCAAAGCTACTACATGTGCTTTGTGGTCTTTGTGCAGAAGCACTACAATTTCCAAAGTATTCTCAGGGTGTTCGAAGTTGTCAATCATGTCTGGCGATTGGCTTGTAGATAAAATTCTACCACATATTGTGGAAGAATCCAGCACTGCTTAATTACATTTTAGGTCACTTTTAAAATATCGCTAATGCTTTGCAGATGAATAAGTAAAACCCAGTTTTGCAAATCTCATCCATCTGTAAGCCTTGAACTGAGGGCATTTTGGCCCAGGTGTTTGTGATAAAGGCACATTTATACTATTAGAGCACAGATCTGTTCTAAATAATCCTCCATCTATTCTTCCTTTTATTTCATCAACATTGATCTATTTATCACGCACTGTAGTTTTCCAAAGTGCCAGATGGAGGCTTATGAACTTGGGTGCTAAATTTGGCTAGTTAATTGTAAAACTAGTTTTACAATTTTACTACCAGTTAGAAACGGGTGTATGCTAAACTGTAAAGGTTTTGAGAATTGGCAGTTTTTCAGCTAGTAAGAGGTAATCATAAAACTGTTTATCTTTTTCTATTTTCCTGTGAAATGCTTGGACGAAAAAGAATACTATAAAAACATAGCCAACTATTGCCTGTCAAATCCTTTGGAAAAAATAGACCCTGCTCTGCACCCTGGGACTAAGCAAAAGACTCCCTCGGTTTGCTTATTCTGGAAAGCAATTAGAAAAACCACATGAAGGCAATAGCATTGGAATCTGGTCAAGGAATGTTTTGCTTCTATTTCTACATTTAAAGTTGCTTTGTGGATGAACATATTGATTAATTCAGTGGTACACAAAAATGCTGGAGAAACTCAGCGGGTGCAGCAGCATCTATGGAGCGAAGGAAATAGGTAACGTTTCGGGCCGAAACCCTTCTTCAGACTGATAGGGGGTGGGGAGAAGAAAGGAAAAAAGGAAAAGGAGGAGGAGGAGCCCGAGGGCTGGGGGAGGGGAGGAGACAACCAGATGGCTGATGAAGGGGAGGGGACAGCCAGGGCTAGCAGAATTGGGAGAATTCAACGTTCAGGCCACCAGGATGTAGACTGCCCAAGCGGAATATGAGGTGCATTTCCTCCAATTTACGGTGTTGCTCGCTGTGGCCATGGAGGAGACCCAGGACAGAGAGGTCAGATACGGAATGGGAGGGGGAGTTGAAGTGCTGAGCCACCGGGAGTTCAGGTTGGTTATTGCGGACCGACCGGAGGTGTTCGGCGAAACGATCGCCAAGCCTCCGCTTGGTCTCACCGATGTAGATCAGCTGGCATCTAGAGCAGCGAATGCAATAGATGAGGTTGGAGGAGATGCAGGTGAACCTCTGTCGCACCTGGAACGACTGCTTGGGTCCTGGAATGGAGTGGAGGGGGGAAGTGAAGGGACAAGTGTTGCATCTCTTGCGGTTGCAAGGGAAAGTACCAGGGGAGGGGGTGGTATGGGAGGGAAGGGAAGAATTGATAAGGGAGTTACGGAGGGAGCGGTCTTTGCGGAAGGCAGACATAGGGGGAGATGGGAAGATGTGGCGAGTGGTGGGGTCACGTTGGAGGTGGCGAAACTGACGGAGGATCACTTGTTGTATGTGACGGCTGGTGGGGTGAAAGGTGAGGACTAGGGGGACTCTGCCTTTGTTGTGAGTGGGGGGATGGGGAGAGAGAGCAGTGTTGCGGGGTATGGCAGAGACCCTGGTGCGAGCCTCATCTATGGTGGAGGAGGGGAACCCCCGTTCCCTGAAGAATGAGGACATTTCAGATGCCCTGGTGTGGAACGCCTCATCCTGGGAGCAGATGCGGCGTAGACGGAGGAATTGGGAGTGGGGGATGGAGTCCTTACAGGAAGCAGGGTGGGAAGAAGTGTAGTCCAGATAGCCATGGGAGTCGGTAGGTTTGTAGTGGATGTCGGTAAGGAGTCTATCACCTGCGATGGAGATAGTGAGGTCAAGGAATGGTAGGGAAGTGTCGGAAATGGTCCAGGTGTATTTGAGTGCCGGATGGAAGTTGGTGGTGAAGCGGATGAAGTCAGTCAGTTGTGTGTGGGTGCAGGATGTGGCACCAAAACAATCATCGATGTAGCGGAGGTAGAGGTCGGGGATGGGGCCCTGGTACGCATTGAACAGGGATTGTTCTACGGATTGATTAATTCAGTGTCAGTTGCTTCAGTGCAATGCTAAAAATTGGTTAAGATGCAAAATATTAGGCCTAAACTTCCCTGGAGTAGCATGCTGCCCTTGTTCCATTGTCACCTACTCACTAAATCCATTCAGATAGGAGGTTCTTCCTCAGGAAAATTGCCTCTAAACTAATTTATAAGGACCCGCACTGTGCAAGGCTTTCTTATCCTAAAGCCCCTGAAAACGTTGTCAGGTATTGAAGTCCTGTCCCCAAGATGATCCAGCTGTCAAAGAGTTTGAATATGTCTGAATATATGTGATTTACTCAAAAATTCTGAAACTATTAAAAATATGCAAGAAATGTTCAAAAATATTTTCAAAAATTTAAATAACATTAATTTGTAATTATTGTTAGATTTTTCTTTTGCAATGAGATTTTAAAATTAATATGCATTTAATTAAATGAATATAAAGTTTATGAATTGAAAGTTACCCCTCACCATCAGTGTGTGTTGAAATGGAGTTGCTAAATTTGTACCAGTTCGCTCTCCCCTGCCTCTGGAGTACAGTAGTTCTGTCAGCACTGATCAGCTATAAGGAAGGTTGGCACTTGCACAGGGGTATTGAACTTCCTTCTAACCTAAGTGCCAACAGCTCTGTCATGTGACTGCTTGTCATTTTGCTCATTATTCAGGCCATCGGTGATTGTAATTAAATACCTCAATGTTTTGTTAAAGACTGCACTGTTAATATCACTTAAATCTCAATCTGCAGTTTCCCCAGTTCTCCAGCACATCTCAGGATCGTGGATCTATAACTAGCACATTCCAAAACCTTTATTTTTTTTTAGAAAATTGGTATACCTGGTTGGAGGTTTATTGTGTTAAAATTAAAACTTTATCCAGCTCCAACCTGACCACAGACATTTCAACCCAAGGTGTGGTTGGTTTTTAAATCATAATCACTGATGGCCTGAATAATGTGTAAAATGGTCAACAGTTCCAAGACTGAGCTGCTGGCACGTGGGTCTAAAAAAGTTCAGTACCACTGTGCAAGTCCCAATCTTCCACACGTAATTTTTGATATCCAAAACAGTCACCAGAAAGAATCCCATCAAGCACATACTCAGCCTGTGGCATGCGTCCACAACTCAACTTGCAGAGTTCTCATGAGCAATCAAATTATAAAACGTAGAGCCTTGAAGTGCATGCACATTTCTTCCTTTGCCTCTCTTCTTTGAGTCTGCACCAGCAATCTGCCCCAGAGTGATTCTGCTCCTATAAGCAGCTAGATGTGCCCGACCTTCTGAAAAGCCTCAGAATGCCTGTTTGGTGACAGGGTGCCCTCAGCTCCAAATCCAACTCCGATTCCGAATAAAATGGAACAATATATGCAAACACATGACAACAGTTACAAACTTTGCTTTAAAAAAAAAAAAATTGGAAACCTCATTCGCATATTCATTTATCTTCCTCCCTTTCTGCTTCTGAGGTTGTGCTTCAGTATTAATAATTATTTGCTTTCACTATGGTTTTGTGGGTTCTGCAGCCTCTTGCATTCCTATGCATTGGAAATGCTGTATCAGACCAAGATACAATCAGGATACTATACATCCTATAATGCACCTTGGAAGCTTGTTAGAGTATACAGTGACATGCCAATCTCTTTATACTTCCAAGAAAATAGAGAAACTGGCACACCTTCCTGGTTGGGCACAGGTCAGGTCATCCAAGATGGTCATACCACAAATTTGATGCTGCTAACTCGCTCCAGTGCCGAACCATCAATGAAAACTGGCACATAGTCTCTCTCCTGACTTCCCCAATCTGAATAATTTGGTTGCCATGTTTCTTGTATTGTTAATACATACCTTTTGTATCAGCTTGGGGTCAGGAAAGTCATCACATAAATGCAGGTTTTTCTTTCTGTGTTTTGTCTGAATGTCATTATTCAATTGGATTCACTTGCCAATATCCCACATTTCCAACCTAAAAATTAGGCTGCAGAATGTGATTAATGGCACAATTCGCTGACAAGAACAAATTAATATTGAGTTAGTCATACATTTTCTCAGGTAGTACTTTGGAATTTTGACTGCTAGTTTATCCAAGCATATAACTATATCTGAGGAAATGACAGAATGCAAAACCGCTGTTCAAAATAAACCGATTTTTGTTTCTTGAATTGCTCTTGAACCTATAATTAATTTGTTTCAAACTGTTAACAACTGGAAATAACTATTAAGATGATACTGTGGCATTTTCAAATACTTTACATGCTAAAATGTAAACACTACCAACAAACCAGGATGAAGAAACCACAAGGACATTTCTTCCTCTTCTGTTCTCAGCCAGTGAGGAAGTCAGACAAATCCAGTGTCATTTTGATATCCACAAATACAACGTGAGATGCTGAGGGACAATTGGCAGCCTCCTCACAGTAAAATGTTGGATAAATATAACAATCAATCTTGCAGGGAACACCAAAAGGAAAAGCTTTCAATGGACAACCAAAGGCACCGCATGAACTTTATCAGAGAAAAACTATCACCAAACAAAATAAGATGAAATGATGACTAGAGCGTGAGGTTGGTCAAAGAGCTACTTTGTAAACAGTAATAGAGGAAGGAGGAAAAATAGAGAGCTTAGAATCAGAGAAGCAACTAAAGACCTTGATTAATGCCCGATTTACCAAGATTAATGGGTATACTGGTGAAGTGATCCATTGTGTAATGGAAGATATTCATAATACGATTATATCTAGTGGATTTTCCTTGGACTACCCCTTAATGCTTCTTTATCGTTATTAAGCGAAGGAAACCAAAAGTGTGCACAGTATTCCAGGTGAGGCCATTTCAACTGTAACTAAAACCTCCCTATACTTAAACTCACAATAAAGGCTACCATGCTGCTCATCTTCTTAACTACAGTACTTGTTGGAGCTGCTGCTAACATTTTATGTTTTATGAACTCCTTCACTCGTTTGTAGTCTCTCTCCATTTAGATAATAATCTGTCTTTTGTTTCTCTTACCAAAGTGCATGACCTCAAAGTTCTCCATATTAAACATTTGCCAGGTTTTCACCCTCTCACTCAATCTATCAATATTCAGCTGCAGAATTACAATGTCCACATCACAACATGCCCTCTCATCTATCTTCATATCACTGGCAAATTTGAAAATCTTACATTCCGCTCCCTCCTTACTTGAGGGCCAAGAATCGAGCCCTCCACTATTAAAATTCTACCATCTGAAAAGGACTCATTTATTCCAACTCTCTATTGTCTATGAGGCAGTAGGTTTTTATTCCATGCTGACACACAGGCGAACACTATAACAGCATCTAAAAGACACTTGGATAGGTACATGGATAGGAAGGTTTCAAGGGACACTAGACCAGCTGCGGACCCATTGGGCCCGTC
Organism: Malacoraja senta; assembly: GCA_038087875.1. Taxonomy (NCBI): domain Eukaryota; kingdom Metazoa; phylum Chordata; class Chondrichthyes; order Rajiformes; family Rajidae; genus Malacoraja; species Malacoraja senta. Next base: position 12,879,931 of record CM075985.1, on the reverse strand, counting down.
CCCCAAGGCAATATTCCACCACTGGCCCATAGCCCCCAACTGCGCAGGTGCGGCTGAGGGGTTCCCGTTGTGATGCCAGAGATCTTCGTTGTGACGCGAGTCACGGCAACCCTCCCTCAACTGTGCCTCGCCATCCCTTTTCCTTTCCCTATCCTCCTCCATTTCCCCTCATCCTCCAGCACTCCCACCCCCTCATCTTCACCCTCCCTCTTCTTTCCCCTCTCCTCCTCCCCTCCCCCACTCCCATCCCTCACCTCTCCCAACCCTCAGTCCCTCCATAACTCCTCTCCCCACCCTACACCCCTCCTCTCCCTCTATCTCCCTACTCCTCCACTCCTCACCTCCCCCTATCCCACTCCCCCACTCTCCCTCCTCACCTCCCCCACTGCCCTCCTCTCCCTCTATCCACCACTCCCTACCCCCCACTTCCCCCTCCTCTCCCTCTATCTCCCCTCCTCCCCCACTCTCCCTCCTCACCTCCCCTACTTTCCCCTCCCTCTCCCCTCCCTACTCCCCTCCTCTCCCTCTATCCCCCTGCTCCCCCACTCCTCACCTCCCCCCTATCCCACCCACCCACAATGAAAATCAGTTTTTTTAAATGAAGCCCCCCTATCCCACTCCACCACCCTCCCCCCCCACAATGAATTAAAAAAAAATTCAATTCTTAATGAAAATCGCGTTTTTTCTTTAAAATAACTTAAACACAATGTTAGCTGTTTTTTTGTAATAATATTTTTTATTGGAGGTAAATACATATCATATTAAAATCATTACCAGTCCTTCATTTCTAAATTAATAATATTGTCAAACATTATTCGCATTGTCTCCAATGATTTTATTTTTATTTTTTTAAGTAAGTAGAAATAAAAAGATAGATGAAAGAAAGAGAGAAAAGAAAAGAAAAAAAAGAAAAAAAAGAAAGAGATAATAAAGAAGAATGGAATAACTTACTAAAAAAAAACTTCATTCGAGATATATTCGTACATTTCAGAGTATAACATTTCATCTATTCCTTGGCTCGAGTGCTAGTCAGGTTCCCGTGCTGAACCATTCTGACCCTTTAGATAATCAATAAATGGAGACCATGTTCCAACAAGTAATTCTTGTTTGTCCAACAGGACAAGTCTAATTCGTTCCAAGTGTAATGTCTCCGTCATTTCTATAATCCACATTTTGATTGTGGGGGTTATAGGACCTTTCCAAAATTTTAGAATTAATTTTTTCCCAGTTATTATACTATAATCAATAAAGTTTCTTTGAGTTGTTGTAAATGTTTGATTTGGTTCTAATATTCCTAGTATTATTAATTTTGGATCCGGGTCCAATTGAGTGCTGGTAACTATAGATATTATTCTAAAAATATTTGCCCAGAATTTTTTAATTTTTATACAATTCGCAAACGATGAGTTAAGTTAGCATCTAAATGTTGACATTTATCACATATAGGGGATATATGTGGGAAGATTTTATTTAATTTTGTTTTAGAATAATGTAACCTATGTAGTACTTTGAATTGTATTAGAGAGTGTCTGGCATTTAATGAACATTGATGTATGTGTTGTAAACTTTCTTCCCAAGTATCTTTCGTTATTATTTGATTTAGTTCTTTTTCCCATGTTTGTCTGTGTAAATCCGTCGATGGAATCTCGCTATCTAATAATATATTATATATGTAAGATATTAATTTTTCTGTATTAGGGTGTTTATTCCAACAGTCATCAAGAATTTCTGAATTTCTAATTCTAAAGTTTTGAGTACTTGCTTTTACATAATCTCTAAGTTGAAGATATCTGAAAAAATCATTTACTTGAAGTCCATAAGTCTGTTGCAGCTCCTGAAATGAAAGAAAAGTGCCTTCTTTGTAAAGTTGTCCCATCATTTTAATTCCATAATTTTTCCATTGTGTGAAACCTTTTTCCAACCATGAGGGTTTAAATAAAGGGTTATTCACAATTGGAAGAAAAAGTGATAAATTATCTAATTTTAATGTCTTTTTTAATTGTTTCCAAATTCGCATAGCACTATATATTATAGGATTTTCCATATAAATTTTTTTGTTTAATTTAGAAGTAGCAAATAGTATCGAGGCGATTTCAAAAGGTAAACAATCTTCCTTTTCCATTTTTAACCAATCTGGTTGTTGATCTATTTCTTCCAACCAAAATTCATATTTTTAATGTTAACTGCCCAAAAATAAAACAACAAGTTTGGTAGAACTAAGCCTCCATTTATTTTTGATTTGCACAGATGTTTTTTGCTTATCCTATGATTCTTATAATCCCAGATAAAGTCACTGATAATGGAATCCCACTTTTTGAAAAAGTTTTTTGACAAGTATATCAGAATTGTTTGAAAAAGGTATAATATTTGCGGTAAGAAAACATTGTGATTTTCTTACCACAATGTTAGCTGTTAATGAAAACAGAAGAATTTGATTAAAACTGAGTTTTAAAAAAAAATCAGGATTTTTAAATGTAAATGAGATTCGGGATCCCATTGTTATGTCACTGTGAATGAAAACGGAAGAATTTGTTTAAAACTGAGTTTTTTTGAAAATCGCGATTTTTTAATGTAAATGGATTTGGGATCCCATTGTGACATCATTGTGATGTGGAACGCGGCTGATGGGCAGGGCAAGTGGAAAAGTGGTTTGAAAAGTGATGTTTGTAAACTTTAAAATGTCAATAACTTGTAAAATATACCATCAATCTGAACGAAACTTGTTTGATTTACACAACAGTACAATGGTGAGTAAGGTGGGCCAAAAACTGTAGCGCTATTGTGTACCGTTTTGGCGGGGATTTGGGATCTCACACACAAGCATACAAACAAACAAACAAGATGAGAGTTTTAGTAATATATAGATAGATGGGTCTATGGGACTAACATAGATGGGCAATCTTGGTCAGCAAGGACGTTGAGCCAAACGACTTGTTTCCATACTGTATGACTCTATGCCTTAGTTCAATATTTCCACTTTTAATTTATGCAGAGGCATTTGATGTGGCACCTTGTCAGGTGACTTTTGGAAACTTGTTTACTCTACTTGCAAGTGAGCAACTGAGGAGCAGCAGGATGCAAGATTTAAAAAGCAGCATTAGTGTCTGGGAGTGACTGCTACTCGTGGTGTACAAAAGAAAAGCATGCAGGCATTAGAGGAGCAGTCTATTGGGAGCGACCATGTTGGGAGAGGCTGTGGGTTCGGGTACAGTGTTTTATTGTAAGTAAGTGCTGAGACTTTGGCTTGTGAGGCTTCGAAGAGGAAGCTGAGTGGAGGGTGGTAGCAAGATAAGGTAAGGTCTTCTATTTATGTAATTCATCCTTGGTGTAATAGAGATGGTAGCTGGCTGACCATGTGAGGGAACTGGAACTATGGCTGGATGACCTCAGGATTGTCCGAGCATCATAATAAGACTTATAGTGAGATGGTTAAAGGTACAATCAGAAAGTAGATGGGTGACCACCAGGAAATGGAGTAGGCAGAGAGTGCAGGAATACCCTGTGGCCATTCCCTTGAAACAAGTATACCTTTTCGCATAATTTTGGGTGTGGCACAAAAAATGGGACAGTTGAATGCATGGCTTCGGAGTTGGTGCAGGTTTAGTGATTCAACTTTCAGAGGAGAGATGCAGCAGCAGTCAGATCTGTTACACTAGGTCCAACTCTGAGATATAGAGGGGTAGGGTGCGATCAGACAGGGGTATGGTGATATGAGATTCATTAGTTAAGGAACAGACAAGACATTCTGTGGCAGTAATGGTGTGTTACCTCCCTGGTGCCAGGGTTCCAGATGGCACATTCTGATATCCACAAATATAATGTGAGATGCAAGGGACAATTGGCAGTCTCTTCACAGTAAAATGTTGGATAAGTAAAACCATCAATTTTGCAGGGATTTCAAGAATGCTGTAAGACTAATAGGTTGTCATGATAGGGTTTTGTTTTAACTTTCCCAATATGAACTGCGGCTGCCATTGTTGCAAGGGCTTAAATGTAGTCAAATGTAGTCAAGAAACTTTCCTCAGGTAATATGAGGAGAAAGTAAAGCTTGACCTACTCTTAGGGAATTTGGCAGGGCAAATGACTTAAGTGTCAGGGGGTGAGGTGTTTGAAACCAGCTACCACAGTTCCATTAACTTTAAAATAAATGTTTTAAATGTTGCCAGCTTTGATTATTAGACGGGAATTTGCAAAAGTAGTTTAGAGTAGGTTGTTTGTGGGCAAAGAGACATTTGGAAAATTGAATGCTTTTAAAACTGTGATAATGAGAGTTGAGCATATGCATGTTCCTGTGGCGTGAAGAGAAAGGCATGTAGGAAAAAGGAACGCTGGACAATGAGAGAAATTGAGGCTCTGGTCAAATAAAAGGAGGAGGCGTGGGCCAAGTAAAGGCATTTGGGATCAAGTCTTTCCCTGGAGGATTCTAAAAAACCTCCAGGCCAGGCTCTGGCCTAACACCAGCTCTTTGGGAGGTGGAAAAGAACACTTAAATTAGTATGATCTTTGGGAATTGTATACAACCTAAAAATGACGATTATTTCCTTTGTTGTTCGTTTTCATTGACAGGCAAAATATATTTCAACTATTTTTCTATAGAGGGTAGAATAAGCACAGGAAATGTTAGATAAAATCTGCAATCAAGGTCAAACTTTCTCCAAGCAATTTAGATCTCCCTGGCAAATCCAAGATTTTTATTCTTGTAATTTCATACATATTTCTTAATTTTACTCTTTATCAGAAGTTGCTCAGAATGAACCCATCAAGTAATCCAGTTGAAAATGTCAGCAAATCTATAAAAAGTGCTTCAGAGTTGGTCTTGCTTGTTTGTTTCAATGATTCAGTCAGCTGTTAAAGATTCTAGCCTGCAAATAGCTTTACTGCATTTTAATGGAGTTAAAAGAGCACTCTTTGTCATAGTAATAGTTAAAATTGCCATTATCAACACAATCTTCTTTTGAGATAATCCCAGAACATCGTTATTTGGTTTTACGAGTAATGTTGCATATGTCAGTATTTGTGATTTTGTTGGATTTATCTATTGGAAGTTTTCCTAATTGCTGACATTTAGTCCACAGTTGCAATTGCAGCAACTAGCCCTTAAAGAAACTTACTGCAATGCAGGCAATACTATTTTAACTACTGGGATGTGTTGCTGCTTAAAACATGGGTGCTGCAACAGGAAATAGCAATGATGGATGGAAAGACCACTTCAGTAACTTGCTGACAGCATGACATACCTGTTCAGACCATCAATGGCCCAGATGCCACCTTAAGGGATGGAGGGAGAGAGGAAGGAGAGAGGAAGGAGAGAGGGAGGAGAGAGGGAGGAGAGAGGGAGGAGAGAGGGAGGAGAGAGGGAGGAGAGAGGGAGGAGAGAGGGAGGAGAGAGGGAGGAGAGAGAGAGAGAGAGAGAGAGAGAGAGAGAGAGAGATAATTCCCACTGCACTTCAACAACCTCCTCAAATGTACCTTTGATTCCATCACACAATATTCCTTTCAGTTCAGCCTTGCCACCACTCCCGTCTAAAAAGTTGAATAGGCCAATTCCCAACTAAAAAGTAACAAGACCTCTGGAGCAGATGGTATCCCTGTTTACGTTCTAAAACTCAGTGGTGAAGAGCTTTACAATCACAAATCAAAAATTATTTTCTCCACATCAAGGAACAGATGGCTATAACATGGCACATACCAAGTCAAGTGAGTTTATTGTCATGTGTCTCTGATAGGACAATGAAATTCTTGCTTTGCTTCAGCACAACAGAACATAGTAGGCATTGACTACAAGGCATTCTATAAATATATACACACATGAATCAATATACTGATAAAGTGCAAATAACAGTATTGGCTAATAAGTGGCGGCGCGGCCCTGGCTGCAGCGGCTCATCGGCAGTCCCGTTTGTTTGTGTTTTTTGTGTTGTTTATTTTGTTTTGGTTAGTCTAGTTTTTGGTTCTTAGTTTGTGTTTTGGGGGGGTGGGGGGTTGAAACGGGGTTTGCAGTCTCTCCCTGCGGGGGAATGCGACTTTTTTGTCGTATTCCCCTTCTCTGCCTCCGTCTGCGCAGAGGCCTAATGGAGCTGATGACCTCGAGGCTCCGGAGGCAGAGCCCGTCAGGATTCGCCCTGAGCTCGGTCCCGTGAGGGTGGTCCGGCTCAGGGCTGGAACAGTGCTCCCGTGAGAGGTTGTGGCGCTCTCGTGAGGGCGGCCAGCCCAAGGGTGGAACAAGGCTCCCGTTGGAGCGGCTGAGCTTGGGGAGGTGCGGCGCTCGCAGCCCGAGGGAGGTTCGGCGCCCATGTCGGGGCGGCCCGGCCGGAGGGAGAAGCGACGCCCAAGTCGGGGCGGCCCGGCCGGAGGGAGAAGCGACGCCCAAGTCGGGGCGGCCCGGCCGGAGGGAGAAGCGACGCCCAAGTCGGGGCGGCCCGGCCAGAGGGAGAAGCGACGCCCAGGTCGGGGCGGCTCGGCCCGGGGAAGAAGCGAAGCCCATGTCGGGGCGGCCCGGCTCGGGGGAGGTTCGGCGCCCATGTCGGGGCGGCCCAGCCCGAGGCTGAAGACGGCACGTTACTCACGTGAGGGTGGCTGGGACGGTGTTCTGGCGGTGGTGGCCTGAGTCCGGGGTTCGGCCACGGGCCAGCAGGACTGGTGGGCGGCAGCTTCGACCACCCCGGGCCGCGGTGTTTGAGCCGCGGGACTGATTTATAACATCGCCCGGGGTGTATCGCCTCAGCGCAGAGGGAGAAGAGGAGGGAAGAGACTGCAGACCTAAGACTTTTGCCTCCATCACAGTGAGGAGATGCTGGGTGGACGCACTGTGGTGGATGTTAATATGTGTTTATTGTTGTTTTTATTGTATTATATGTATGACTGCTGCAATTTCGTCCAGACTTCGGTCTGAATGACAATAAAGGCATATCTATCTATCTAAAGTTCAGTGTTATGTCCGAGCCAGGTTTAATAGGCTGATGGCTGTGGGGAAATAGCTATTCCTGAACCTGGTCGTTGCAGTCTTCAGGCTCCTGTACCTTCTACCTGAAGGTAGTAGGGAGATGAGTGTGTGGCCAGGATGGTGTGGGTCCTTGATGATACTGCCAGCCTTTTTGAGGCAGCGACTGTGATAGATCCCCTCGATGGAAGGGAGTCAGAGCCGATGATGGACTGGCAGTGTTTACTACTTTTTGTAGTCTTTTCCTCTCCAGGGCGCTCAAGTTGCCGAACCAAGCCACGATGCAACCGGTCAGCATGCTCTCTAATGTGCACCTGTAGAAGTTAGAGAGAGTCCTCCTTGACAAACCGACTCTCCGTAATCTTCTCAGGAAGTAGAGGCGCTGATGTGCTTTCTTAATAATGGCATCAGTGTTCTCGGACCAGGAAAGATCTTCAGAGATGTGCACGCCCAGGAATTTGAAGCTCTTGACCCTTTCAACCATCGACCCGTTGATATAAACGGGACTGTGGGTCCCCGTCCTACTCCTTCCAAAGTCCACAATCAGTTCCTTGGTTTTGCTGGTGTTGAGGGCAAGGTTATTGTGCTGGCACCATATGGACAGTTGTTCGATCTCTCTTCTATACTCTGACTCATCCCCATCAGTGATACGTCCCACAACAGTGGTGTCGTCAGCGAACTTGATGATGGAGTTCGCACTATGTCCGGCTACGCAGTCATGAGTATAGAGTGAGTACAGCAGGGGGCTGAGCACGCAGCCTTGAGGTGCTCCCGTGCTAATTGTTATCGAGTCTGACACATTTCCACCAATACGAACAGACTGTGGTCTGAGAGTGAGGAAGTCGAGGATCCAATTGCAGAGGGATGCGCAGAGACCCAGTTCTGCGAGTTTGGTAACCAGCTTGGAGGGGATGATTGTATTAAATGCCGAGCTGTAATCGATGAATAACAGCCTGACATATGAGTTTTTGTTGTCCAAGTGGTCCAGAGCGGAGTGGAGGGTCAGCGAGATGGCATCCACTGTTGATCTGTTGTGGCGGTAAGCGAACTGCAGTGGGTCCAGGTTTTTGTCGAGGTAGGAGTTGATCTGCGTCATGATCAACCTCTCAAAGCACTTCATCACCACAGGCGTTAATGCCACAGGTCGATAGTCATTGAGGCACGTCACCTTACTCTTCTTGGGCACTGGTATAATTGATGCCCTTTTGAAGCAGGTGGGAACCTCAGACCTCAGAAGTGAGAGGTTGAAAATGTCCCCAAAAACTCCAGCCAGTTGGTCCGCACAGGTTTTTAGAACACGGCCAGGTATACCATCAGGTCCAGGCGCTTTTCGAGGGTTCACCCCTCTGAAGGATTTCCTGACGTCGGCCTCTGTGACTGAGACTGAAATACCATCACAGCGAATGGGGGCTCGGCAAGGCACATTGGTGTTCTCCCTATCAAAGCGTGCGTAAAACGCATTGAGCTCATCAGGGAGTGATGTTTCGCCGACATTCGAGCTGCCTCCTGATTTCGCCTTGTAAGAGGTGATTGCATTCAGGCCCTGCCACAGCCGCCGAACATCTGTCTCTTCCTCCAGTTTGGAGCAGAAGTCCCTTTTGGCCTTTTTGATGGCCTTACTAAGGTCGTATCTGGACTTCTTGTAGGCCACTGTGTCATCAGACATGAATGCCCGGTGTCTGGACTTCAGAAGAGTGCGGATCTCAAAGTTCATCCAAGGTTTCTGATTGGGAAACGCTCGGAAAGTTTTGGTGGGGATGCAGTCCTCCACACACTTCTTAATGAAGTCTGTAACGACTGTGGCGTATTCGTTCAGGTCCGTTGCCGAGTCCTTGAACATTGTCCAGTCTACAGACTCCAAACAGTCCTGGAGTTGTTCCTCTGCCCCCCCCCCCCCACACCACATGTGATACCGATTATGATGGTGGACACAAAATGCTGGAATAACTCAGCGGGACAGGCAGCATCTCTGGAGAGAAGGAATGGATGACTTTACCCATTCCTTCTCTCCAGAGATGCTGCCTGTCCTGCTTCGTTACTCCAGCATTTTGTGTCTACCTTCGATTTAAACTAGCATCTGCAGTTCTTTCCTACCCTGATTATGATTATTTCTAAGTAACAGACAAGTCCAATGACCCTAACTGCATAGAGATCTCCTTGAAAGGATAATCATCCCCAGAATCTCTTCAACTTCCTCCTCCCAGTGGCCAAAGTGCTGCTCCTGGAAGCGTAGTTATCCATCTAGATTCAAAATGGATATGGTCTTCATCTTGCAACATAAATGCCGGAAGAAACATTTGATTGAAAAGTGAGAAAGGTAAGGCAGAAACCGTTGTCATATACAAAAAGTGGTTGGAAGACATTTGAAGTGCTCTGACCTATGGTGTTTGACTCCATCAACTGGAGAACTCTCCTTGAGTTTGAATAACGACCAATGTCATCATCATCTTATGCTTGCATCTTTGCATCAGTATGGCAAGGAAGCCATGATCCTAACCACTTTAACAATTCCAATTTTAATGGAGACTGATGTCAAGCAAGAATGCAATATTGTCCTAACGATCTTCGCTATCTTCCTTGCTGAAATGCTGCACCTCAGTTCCAACAGACTTCCCATGGGAGTGGAGCAAATTTTCAGAACAAGTGGGAAACTGTTCAAACTACATTCAAGAACTAAGGTAATCTGAACACAGTAGCTGAGCTGTGGCATGTTGATGACACTTATGCTTGCACATGATCAGTCAGAGTTCTAAACCAGTTAACTTGATCATTGGAGCATATGAGTAGGTATGTTACAATACTTACCTTCAGCGGCGCTGCAATTCTGCCTGGCCGTGTGCGCGATTTTGGCGCCTTCGAGGGGGGGGGCGGGGTTAAAACGCGGGTTTCTCCTACCTTGTCCTGTATTATATTTCGTTGGAGTACAAGCTGTTGCTGAAAAATCGTTCCTACGGGCGTTTTGTGTATTTTTTATTTTTATTAAATCGACAATGTCAGCGCTGGAGTTATTTTAAAATCAGCTTCGAAAGCCGTCAACGCCGACAACGGGGACGGATTTCACACACGGGACAGGTAAACTAAAGTAGTTTATTTTAATGTATAAAAGTGCTTCTTAAGAAGCCTTTAATTCATATTTTTTAATGTGAAACGGTAATTCTTTTCCCCGAACTAACGGCAGTATTTTTCATGCCGATACGGGGTTAAATTCACCGCAAATCAACGTTCCAATTGATCGCGTTCCAGAAAACCTCACTCGCAAGATGATTTAAATGGCCATTAATTTACAGGTATTAAACATTAAATTCCTTCCATTTGGCCTGTAAATCCATGACAATGAGATTTAAAAATTATGTTATATTGTGAATTCTTGTGTGAATGTTATTTGGACACTTAGGCTATTTAAAAATGTTAATCTATTCTTAAGAAATTGATAGATGTTTAGATCTAGTAATTGAATTTTGTAATTAGCTACAATTAGGTAACTAACTAATTATATGCTTTAATTTCATGTCATCTAAGTAAGATTGTTTCATATTTGTTTCAGAATGCTTCAATCTATAATAACTGAAAATTTCTTTCAGTTCTCTTAATTTTTAAGAAAGTTATGGGCTTTTGACTGTCCTCGATCACAGCTTTTGTGTTAAGTCAATGGAAAAGCAATAGGGAACAAGATGCTAATTTCCGAGTATGAACATGGCCATAACTTTTTTAATACTGAAGATATGAAAGTGAATTAGGTGTCAAATTAAACTTCTTTTTATGCTTTATCTGATGGGATAAATTGCAGACTTTATTTTTTAAATCTCAAAATGTTGTAACATTGCTAATATGAGAGCTTGAGATTTCACTCAATATCTGCAAGAAAAGGTCCTCTAACAAATTGCTTATCAACAATAAAAGTTCACAGTGAGATCATAAATATGCGATAAAGGAGCCACTTCTTGGCAAAGGGAGACATCAGTGACAGAATTCACCATTGTATTCAATCTTCCAAATTCACTGGAAAGAGAAGCAACCCAAAGTCAATGTCCTCTACCAGGCCAATATTACTGGCATTGAGCCCCTAGTCATAATCAGTTAGCTCCATTAGTGCAGAGGAGTCAAAAACTACTGGGCATAGGTGTAAGGTGAGAAGGGAGAAATTTAAAAGGGAACGGAGAGGCAACCATTTCGCCCAGAAGGTAGTATACACATGGAGCAAGCTGCCAGTGATGTAGATGGGTAAAATGATGACATTTAAAAGACACATTGGCAGGTATATGGATAGGAAAGGTTAGGAGGCATATGGACCAGGTGCACGCAAGTGGGAGTAGCTTGGTTAAGGCCTGTTTCAGTGCTGTATTCAATGAGAAGTGTAAGAGCATGCCAGAAACTGGACCATGTGCATCTAAAAATAAGTGGACAACCTGGTTAAAATGCAACATATGTTTTAGCATTTTGCAAAGCTAACTGTAGGTCAAGGTTATAGAGCATCCCCACATAAAGTGGGATGGGGGAAATAAGAAACTACAGATGCTGGTTTACACAAAAGGGCACAAAGTGCAGCATCTCTGCAGAACATGGATGGGTGACATTTTTGGTTGGAAACCTATATATGTTCGCCAGAGATTCTGCCTGACTCGCTGAGTTACTCCAGCACTGTGCGATGGGGCCAAACATGCAGGGCTAATGGTTGATCTATTTTGTCTTCCATCAAAAGTATTCCCTTAATAGAAGCCAAATCTGAGCCATAGAATACAAGGTGCTGCAGTAACTCCCATATTCTTATCTGCTCTCCCCAATTTGCTTGTGCACCAACTATTCACAATCTATATCAACCATTTAGCTCAATGGAGCAAATGTATTATTTCTGAGTTTGCGGCTGGCACAAAACTAAGTGGAAATGTGACAGTGTGGACGTTGCAAAGAGGCTTTAAGGGATGCACACAAGAATGAGCAATAATATGGCAGATGTGGGGACATTGTGGGAAAATGTGACGTAATCCACTTTGGTCAGGAATAAAACAAATGATGACCATCGTTAAATTTTGAGGGGTTGGGGAATATTGATTCTCAAAAGGACTTGAGAGTTCTTTTAGACAAATCACAAAAATGCCAATTTTGATGCAGCAGGCAATTAGAAAAGCAAATGGTATGTTAATCCTCCTTTACTCAAGAGAATTTGAGCTGAAAAGTACAGATATCATATTACAACAACACAAGGTGTTAGTGAGACCACACCTTGGATATAATTACTGTTTGCCTATAAAGGCAATACAGCAAAGATTTACCAAGCAGACTAGTGTCTGTCTTGTGAGGAAAGATCATGTAAACCAGATCTCCATTCTCTAGAATTTAAAGGAACGAACGTGACTTCAACAAAACATGCAAAATACTTAAAGGGCTTCATAGGGAGGATATTTCCTCTGGTTGGGGAATCCAGAACGTGGATTGGTTATTAAGTACCAAGAAGAAATTACTTCCCACGGAAGGTAGTGAATCTTTGTCACTTTCTACCCCAGAGGGCCGTAAAGACACGGTTGTTAATTACATTCAAAACAGAGTGTGAAAGATTTATGAATATTAAAGGATATTGAGAAAGGCCGGGGAAACAATGGAGCCAAATGACGTTCTCCTACTATGTCTTATTTATTTATGAACCCCTCCTCAACAAATGTTGCTTCTCTTCATTCAGTGCACAAGGAGATGTGTAAAACGAGATCAGCTTTCCCTCAATCACTTCTCCATCCCAGAAGTACCTTGGAGACACAAGAGCCTGCAGATGTTGCAATTTTGAGCAAAATAAAAACTTTTGGAGGAACTCAGCGGTTCAGGCAGCATCTTCAGAAGGAGGTGCACTTCAGTGGAAGCACCCCGCCTGCTTCAGGCTCTCCCCGAGTGCGCATGCGTTAATTGGGCATCTCAGTCCAAATGTGTGCGCATGCGTGAGCAGGGTGCCGCCCTTGACAAAGATCTCCGCTCTATGATCTTTGCTTGAGACGTTGCTGTGCCGGGTAGGGCTGGTGCGCATGCGTGAGCAGTGTGCCGCCCTTGAGGCGTCGCTCTGCCGGGCCGAACAGGGGTTGGTGCGCATGCGCAAGCGCTGGAACGCGGCGCCGTTGTCATGGAGCTGTGGGAGCCGGAGAGCCGGTGCCGGAGGGTTCAGCATTACGCGGCCTCCGGCTCCACGCTTCCATGGGACCGCTTCTCAGCTTGGCTGGAGTGCGTCTGTGTGGTCACATTCGACTTGGAGCTGGGTCAAGCGATCGAGGTGAGTGTAGGCCACGGTGGGAGCTTGGGCTGGAGGATAGGACACTGGCGTTGCAGGATGAAGCCCGAGGAGGACAGTGATCGGTTGGGTAAAAAATGTTGTGCCTCATGTACAACCTTTAAAGTTTAAAGTATATGACTTATATTGGTATTATGCACATTTGGTCTCTTGCATCTCCATATACTGCTTTCCCGATGCCGTGATGTGAAGATGTGACAAGTACGCTGACGACGCCTCTTTCTATCTCGGCAGCTCTGTCCACCTGACCTGGTGGAGTCCCGGTTATCCTTTCTTTAGTTTGTGATTAGGCATGCCTTTCTACTATCAAATGATATGAAAAGGATATATTCGGACTGACAACTTGTGTGCGTTCGCTGCAGCTCTTCCTTCCCTGATTCCGGTGTGAGAAACGGTATCATAGAGGCTATGATGCTGGAGAAGTAATATCGAGGCCAGGAAAAATTACGTGGGACTATGATTTTGAGTATTACAATGATGCTGTGGAAAATAAATTCGACCTTGAATGAAATGCAGTGGTGATTATAATGACTGGAAGTTTGGTCTATATTTGACTGAAATCCACAATAGTCTTGTGTTCTTTTGAATGCCCTTAAATTCTCTTGTCTTTTTTAAAGTCTCTTGCCCAGAGTAGGGGAATCGAGGACCAGAGGACATAGGTTCAAGGTGAAGGGGAAAAGATTTAGTAGGAATCTGAGGGGTATTTATTTTCTCACAGAGGGTGGTGGGTGTATGGAACAAGCTGCCAGAGGAAGTAGTTGAGGCTGGGACTATCCCATCATTTAAGAAGCAGTTGGATAGGTACAGGTTTGGAGGGATATGGCAGGCAGGTGGGACTAGTGTAGCTGGGACATGTTGGGCCAAAGGGTCTGTTTCCACACTGTATGATCACTCTATGACTCTATCTAAATTGACATAGTAAGCCACTTGATCCAAGGGCAACTAAGGTTATCCAGTAAATACTGGCTCTGTTGGTGAATGAATTAAAAAAAAACTGTTTACATTGTTCTTTTTTATCCTGATTTGTGTTTTGGGCTAATCTATCGTCATGAAAGAATCACTATGTTCTGGAATTTCACCCTCTTCTATTTCCTTTGAGATCTTACTTAATAACCAATTTTGATGTCACTCTGCAATTGCTTTTGAATTCTGTTTGATTTTATTTTGTGAAGTTTCTGGGATAATTTTATTTGTTATACATTAAATAAACTCAAATAATCCGTAATATAAAAGATTTTGTAGCTTTTAATTTTTTCATCAGTCTTTCTTTCCTGATATCTTCCCTCCCATCTTCAACCTTTTCTTCCTCATCTGTTCTTTCATTCTCATTCTGCACCTCCTGTCTGACATTCTTATTCACACACCAATGTTTTCAGTCTGCTCGTTTCCCATCCAACAATAATGCTAAAATTCTAGAATAGTGAACAAGACAAACTAAGAAATTGTAGACATCAGTTAAAGCACAGAAAAAAATATTAAAGGATTGGACAGGCTAGATGTAGGAAAAATGTTCTTGATGTTGGGGGAATCCAGAACCGGGGTCACAGTTTAAGAATAAGGGGTGGACCATTTAGGACTGAGATGAGGAAAAACGTTTTCACTATGAGTTGTAAATCTGTGGAATTCTCTGCCACAGAAGGCATTAGAGGCCAATTCACTGGATGCATTCAAGAGAGAGTTGGATATAGCTCTTAGAGCTAACGGAATCAAGGGATATGGGGAGAAAGCAGGAACGAGGTACTGATTCTGGATGATCAGCCATGATCATATTGAATGGTGGTGCTGGCTCGAAGGGCGGAATGGCCTACTCCTGCACCTATTTTCTATGTTTCTATGTTAAACATCAATTCTATTTTACTTGTAAAGTCAAAAGTAAAGTTAATAATCTTCCTGAAATGTAAAACTGCATGATAGTTACTGAGCATGGATTTGTTAGGAAAATTGTTAAATTTGATGAATGTACATGGATTTCTAAATTTATAGCAAGGTCAAGAATGGGTTTTTAAATTCATTAATAGGTACTGGCAAGACCGACATCTAATTGCCCTAGAGAAGCTGGGCAATTAGTTGTAGCCTTGAATTAGTTGGCCACAGCATCAGAAAATTGTAGGTTCCAGTACCATTCCATAGAATTGGGCACAAAAATCTACTCTGAAAGTTTAGTGAATACATACCACATTTAATTAAGCGTTTGCCGTATTTTGGACAAACTATTAAAACCAGTTCTTTCTGCTTTGTCAATAGGGTACTCCTTAGCTATTTTGAAGTAGAATAGGGAACTCCTCACTGGTATTCTGGTCAATTTTTTCCCCTCAGCATGACGAGAAATAGACTAACTTGTTATTATTATAAGGGGAGAGTGAGCAGCCGGAAGTCGTCATGCACATTGGCACAAAAGACATAGGGAATTGGGCAGAAGATTAAAAAGCTGTACCCGCAAGGATAGTAACGTCTGGATTTCTCTCTCAGCAGATATACAGTATAGTTTAGTTTATTGTCACATGTATCGAGGTACAGTGAAAAGCTTTGGAGGATACTGGAGGATTTGTCCTCTGAGACAATATGGGTAGACCTTAGGAATAAGAAAGGTGCAAGCGTTCAATAACAAGCGGATGATAGAGGAACAGATATATGGACGACTTACCGAAAGATACCAAAGCAACAAGGTGTCTTAGTGGGTGACTTTAACTTCCCCAATATTAACTGAGACTTGCTCAGTGACAAAGGCTTAGTTGGGGCAGAATTTGTGTGGTGTATCCAAGAGGGTTTCTTGAAAGAGTACGTGGATACACCAACCCAAGAAGGAAACAAATTATTTAAGAAGGAACTGCAGATGCTGGACAATTGAAGGTACACAAAAATGCTGGAGAAACTCAGCGGGTGCAGCAGCATCTATGGAGCGAAGGAAATAGGGTTTCGAAGTGAAGGTGCAAATAGGGTTTTGATAGCTGAAGAAGGGTTTCGGCCCGAAACGTTGCCTATTTCCTTCGCTCCATAGATGCTGCTGCACCCGCTGAGTTTCTCCAGCATTTTTGTGTACCTAAGGAAACAAATTAGACATGTTGGGAAATGAGCTTGGGAAGATGACAGGTGTTTCAGTGGAAGGGCATTTTGGGGATAGTGATCACAATTTCATAAGTTTTAAGATATTTTTGAATAGGAAAATGAGGGAAGCTTGAGGGAAAGTACAAAATTGGAGAGGCAAACTACAACTTTATTAAGCTGGAGCTCAAGAGGGTGCACTGGGAGCAATTGTTGTTGGGTATGTCTAAATCTGACATGTGGGAGTCATTTAAAGACCAGTTGATCGAAGTTTATAACTGCATGTTCCAGTGAGGAGAAGGGATAGGGATGGCAAAGTAAAGGATCCTAAGATGACCAAAGAGGTTGTAAATCTGGTCATAAAGAAAAAGGAAGCACATGCAAGGTTTAAGAGGATAGAATCAGACAGAGCCTTGAGGAATATAAAGAAATAAACTCGAGGGCAATTAGAAGGGCTAAAGGGGCCACAAAATGGCTTTGGCGAGTCAGATTAAAGAAAACCCCAAAGCTTTTTATACCTATATTAAAATCAAGATGGTAACCAGGGAGAAGGTAGGGCCACTCAAGTATCAAGAAGGGAAATTGTTCTTGGAGTCTGGGGAGATACATAGGTGAGATACTAAAACAAGTACTTTGCATCTGCCTTCACCAACGAGAAGGACATGGAGGACAATGTGATCATTGTGGAGAATACTGATATGCAAGGGTATTTTGAGATTAGGAAGGAGGTGGTTTTGGGGCTCATGAAGAGCAATAGGGTGAATAATCCCAGGTTATTAATAGAGGCAAGCAAGAAGAACTGCACGTCTTCACTAGACATTAGGTTCAGGAACGGCTTCATCCCAACAACCATCAGGCTATTGAATACTATGAACTCCAACTAAACTCCAAACTACAAACTGCCTGGGTTGCACTAGGGACGTTGGGTGTTGTTTTTTTTGTACTATATTGTTTTTTTAAATTTATTGAACTTTTTTTGTTTGTTTATTATATCTATTGAGCACTGTGTTTACAAACCTGTTATATTGCTGCAAGCAAGAATTTCATTGTCATGTTTTGGGGCATATGACTAATACATTCTTGGTTCTCTCTTTTGACTCCAAGCAGCATTCTGGAAAACCTATTCTACACCCTCTCCAAACCCTCCACAACCTTCTTACAATGGGGCGACCAAAATGGCACACAATATTCCAACCAAAATCTTAGAGTTGCATCATGAATTCCTGACTGCTAGTCAATGCCTTGATCAAAGAAGGCGAGCATACCATACTTTACTACTAATTGTACTTGTGTTGCCACTTTCAGGGAGCTATGGACATGGACCCCAAGAACCCTATTGTACATTAATGCTGTTAAGAGTCTTGCCATCAACCTTATACTTTCCCCTTGTATTTCATCTCCCAAAGTGCGAGTCCTCACACTTACTTGGATTAAAATCCATCTGCCATTTCTCAACAAATATGCTGCTCTACCGTTGTCATTCAAAATTCAATATCCCACTGTTTGCTTGACCACTGCATTTAGCACTATAAAGTTACTGTACTTGCGCTGTGGAAACAAACCAAATCAGTCACAGAACAATTATGACTTGCCTATTTTATTCTCCCTCACCTTCTTAAATACAATATCTTAATTATTGGCAGCCAACCTCTGGCACTGAAGAATAACTATTACAATTTGGAATGTTTTCTTAGTTTTAATTCATTGAGATTATAATATTTATTCATTTTTTTCTATTTGGTTTTCTTAATTTATTTTTCTTCCATTACTAGATTTGAGATTGCGTTCAAATATTTTTTTATTTTATTCTCTATCTGTGCATTTTAATTTCACACCGTTTTACTCTACATGAGGAGGCTGCACAAAGATCCAAAAATGTTCTTATTCTTGCTGCAGTGTATTGTGTATTTTCAAGAGTCAAGAGTGTTTTATTGTCATATGTCCCAGATTGCACTTCATCTGTTTATTGATGTGTGTATATATATATATATATGGTCACACTGATCTGATCTGTACTTATGACTACAATATCCTGTTGTGCTGCAGCAATGCAAGAATTTCATTGTCCTCTGGGACACATGACAATAAACTCTCTTGAATCTTGAGATAGGACAATGGAATTCTTGCTTGCTGCAGCACAACAGAATATATAAACATAGAACAGAACGGGAGAAAAAAAGTTCAGTGTGTGTATATATACACATGCACACATACTCAATAAATAAACAAATATAGTGCAATACTAATAATAGTCTGTTGTAGTTTGGAGCTTATTTGTTGTCGTGTTTAATAGCCTGATGGCTGTAGGGATGAAGCTGTTCCTGAACCTGGACGTTACAGTTTTCAAGCTCCTGTACCTTCTTCCCGATGGCAATGGTGAAATGAGTGTGTGGCCAGGATGGTGTGGGTCTTTGATGATGTTGGCTGCCTTTTTGAGGCAGTGACTTCGATAGATCCCTTCGATGGTGGGGAGGTCAGAGCCGGTGATGGACTGGGCAGTGTACCCAACTTTTTGCAGTCTTTTCTGCTCTTGGACGTTCAAATTGCCGGACCAGACCACGATGCAACCAGTCAGTATGCTCTCTACTGTGCACCTGTAGAAGTTCAAGGGAATCCTCTTTAACATACCGAATCTCCGTAGTCTTCTCAGGAAGTAGTGGCACTGATGTGCCTTCTTTATAATTGCATCAGTGTGCTGGGTCCAGGAAAGATCTTGCCCAGGAATTTGAAGTTTTTGACCCTCTCCACCATCGACCCATTGATATAAACAGGATTGTGGGTCCTCATCCTTCCCCTTCCAAAGTCCACAATCAGTTCCTTGGTTTTACTGATATTGAGAGCCAGGTTGCTGTGATGGCACCATTTGGTCAATCGGTCGATCTCACTTCTATACTCTGACTCATCACCATCTGTAATTCGTCCAACAACAGTGGTGCGTTGGTGAACTTAATGGAGTTCACGCTATGTCCGGCTACACAGTCATGGGTATAGAGTGAGTAAAACAGGGGGCTGAGCACGCAGCCTTGAGGTGCACCCGTACTGATTGTTACTGACGATGAAGTATTCCTGCCAATTCAAACAGACTGTGGTCTGTGGATGAGGAAGTCGAGGATCCAATTGCAGAGGGATGCGCAGAGACCCAGTTCCGTGAGCTTGGTAACCAGCTTTTTTTTAAATCAAAAAATGTATTCAATTATTAAAAAATAATATGACACTACAATAAAACAAACCAGAACCCACCACCATAATACAATACAAACAAATATCCTTAATAAACTACTATACAACTATGTTAGAATCCTTGTTGAGGATGCATTCAACCCCCTGCGGAGCCCAGCGGTCCCGGAACTCCCTCAGGGTGCCCGTGGACAGGGCGTATTCCCTTTCTAACCCCACCCGGCATGGATGTAACCCCGGAAAAGGGGCAGGCAGCTGGCTCGGGTAAAGCCTGGTGCCTTGACACACGGATGGCCAGCTTGGCCAGGCCCAGGAGCAACCCAACCTGGACATCTTCAGCCCTACCCTCTCTCCTACGCACAGGGTGTCCAAAGATGAGGATGGTGGGTGAAAAATGCAGCCAGAAGGCAAGGAGCAGCCCCTTTAGGTAGTCAAACATGGTAACCAGCTTTTTTTAATTTATTTTTTATTTTTTTATTTTTTTATTCAAATATTAAAATAATATATACAGCACAGTAAAAACCAAAACAGAACCCACCACCATAAATACACGACAAACAATAAACTATTATATAACTATATTACACTCCGTGTCGAGGATGCATTCAACCCCCCGCGGTGCCCAGCGGTCCCGGAAATCCCCCAGGGTGCCCGTGGACAGGGCGTATTCCCTTTCTAACCGCACCCGGGCACGGACGTATCCCCGGAAAAGGGGCAGGCAGCCAGTTCGTGTAGAGCCCTCCACCGCCTTGCGTCTTGACTCACGGATGGCCAGCTTGGCCAGGCCCAGGAGCAACCCAACCAGGACATCTTCAGCCCTACCCTCTCCCCTACGCACAGGGTGTCCAAAGATGAGGATGGTGGGTGAAAAATGCAGCCAGAAGGCAAGGAGCAGCCCCTTTAGGTATTCAAACATGGTAACCAGCTTGGAGGGGATGATGGTATTGAACGCCGAGCTGTAGTATATAAACAACAGCCTGACGTACGTGTTTTTATTGTCCAAGTGGTCCAATGCGGAGCGGAGAGCCAGTGAGATCGCATCCTCCGTTGACCTGTTGTGGCGGTAGGCGAACTGTAGTGGGTCGAGGCTCTTTTCGAGGAGGAGTTGATATGCCCCATAAACAATCTCTCAAAGCACTTCATGACCACAGACTTTAGTGCCACTGGTCGATAGTCATTGAGGCACGTCACCTTACTCTTCTTGGGCACCGGTATTATTGATACCCTCTTAAAGCAGATGGGAACCTCAGACCTCAGAAGTGAGAGGTTGAAAATGTCCGCAAAATCTCCAGCCAGTTGGTCTTCACAGGTTTTGAGAACTCGACCGGGTATACCATCAGGTCCAGGTGCTTTCCGAGGGTTCACCCCCCTGAAGGATCTTCTGACGTCGGCAATGCTGACGTTCAGCAACTTGACACAAAATGTTTTTAGAATCTAGTTTTAAATGGTGATTCTGACTAGATGCACCAACATGATAGATGTAACCACTAAGTATCCAGAATATTAATATTATGACAGATTATTCCTTTTGCCCACAATTCCATCCCTTCCATCCTCAACTGGGCTGATGTGGAGGGCCTACCTTGCAGGGTCTCTATACCTCCGAATGCAGTGACTTGGCCAAGATGGCTTTTAGGTTTTGACACTGTTTTGTGGTAATCCTGAAGTATTGCTGACAGCTAGCAAAGTTGCAAGCTTTGTTTTATCATGCGATTTTAATAGTTTTAAATGTTTTGACCCACGGAGACATTGAAAGCACTTGTAAATACAGGATCAAACCAAAGGAAAACAAGAAAAGAAACTTGCCTTCCTTTTTGCTCTCTACATCCTAGCCCTGCAATTCCCATTCAATTCATTGGGTCTTGGATCCTGTGCCCTGTCCGACTAGAAACCAGATTTCTGAGCAAACCATGTGGAACTCATTGATAGGTTCTACCCTCTAAATCTCAGCAAACCCCAGGCTTACCATGTCCCACAGCACATGCTTTATCTTCATCAGCTGAGCACAGGCTGTTTGAAATGGAACCATCAATGCACACGGCTTGTTATTCTTAATTGTCACTTCTCCCTTTGTATTCTCTTCCTCTCAAATATGAAAATTCCATTAACACCCACAATAACTTCTGCAATTAGATTGGCTTACTGTATTAATATTATATTAATGAAACCTGATAATATTAAAGACTATTATTTTTTTGGAGAATAATGTGCTCTTTTCAGCTGGCAATGTTTAAAAAAAACATGGTATGGATGTGCGTTTGAGATATTTACTATTTACTAATCAAATAATTAACTGGTTTTTATGAAAAATGCCTTCCAATAATCCGTTTGCATTATGTTTTTTATTCCTCAGCTTGTATATCCCCATGATGTGCGTCTCACAGAAAAAGAGGTAAAATATTAAATTAATGGAATTGTTATTTGCTTTGTGGCTTCGTTAAAAGTTTTTTTTTTTTTGTATTTTAATTTTTTATTAGAGATATCTGCATATCATAGTCCAACCCATTACAAACTTTGTATAACGATTACATATTAAGTATCCAGGGTTCCGGGTACCCAGTTACCAAAGTAGCTGGGGTCCTCCTTTATCGGTTACATATTAACGTTGCCTCTAATTATTTATTTATATTTATAGATAATAAAAATAAAGAAATAAAGAAAATAAATTAGAAAAGTAAGATAAACTATCAATAATACAACTTAGGAGATAGGTCCATAGGTCAGAAAACGTAACTATTCATCTAGTCCTGGGTTCAGGTTTCAGTCAGGCCTCCGCGCCGGCCCAGTCTACCCCGTCAGATAATCTATAAATGGAGACCATATTGTAGTAAATAATTCTGGTTTGTCAATTAAGACATATCTAATTTTTTCCAAATGTAAGGGCTCCGACATTTCCATAATCCACATCTTAATTGTGGGGGTTGCAGGATTTTTCCAAAATTTTAATATTAATTTTTCCCAATTATTATACTGTAGTCAAGGAAATTTCTTTGGTTTGTTGTAAGTTTTAGATATTGTTCTGATATGCCCAATATTATTAATTTAGGATCAGGATCCAGTTGAGTATTAACAACTACAGAGATTATTAAAAAAATATCCATCCAATAGTTAAAAGTTTCTAGATTGATAAAAAATACATCTATTGATGCTCCTGAACACATCATCAGTGATGTAACCTGGGGTCATTGGGTGTTTCTGGTCTTTCAACATCAGGCGACCTCACCCAGGCGACCCAGCAGCGGTTGATCAGACCATGACTTGTGTTCAGTGGCATTCACTCCTCCCCATGGACCTCCTCTCCTGATCCAGAGCCATCTCGAGGCAATATGATAGCAATTTATCAGAAAACACTTCTGTTTAATATCAAAATCTATGAAATGCACAACTGTTGAGAAACTTTCTGAAGTTTGAAACATTTTAAAACTGAGAAGATTATTCAAATTAAGTACGGTTGCCCCTTTCTCAGCAAACTTCCCAACTAATTAACTTGTCATACCACCATCAAAATATGAAGGCAGCGGAAAGGAAAGTTTGTTTCTGACAAAAATAAATTATCTGGTTGCCTAATTGTATTTTGTGCTTTATTGGTTCAGTGCTATTGCATATACTCTGAGTCAGATCGTCCTGAGTTTGTATTATAAGATCTGAGTACATAAGCTAAGCTGATACATGTCTGCATTAATAAGTAAGCATTGAAATTCAATGGTTCCTTTATCATGTTTACCAAGGTACAGTGAAATTCTGTGTGTAAGAAGGAACTGCAGATGCTGGTTTAAACCGAAGATCGACACAAAAATCTGGAGTAACTCAGCGGGACAGGCAGCATCTCTGGAGAGAAGGAATAGATAATGTTTCAGGACCCGGTTATTCTATTTCATATAACAAGAAAATGTGACAGAAAGTACAAACCACTTAGCATTTCTCCGTAGTTAAATTAAAAACTATTTTAAACAATTCTGACATTGGTGAGGAATGGGAACTGTGCTCCAAATGGTTGAATGCAGAGTATTCACTGAAATTCCTACTTGGATGCACTGATATGGTTGTGCTGATGGCAAAACACTTTGTGGAAATATGGAACGGTGAATGGGTTGAAAGTAAAGTTGCAATGTTTTCCAGGCTACACTTCACATTCCTTTCACTTCCAATCCTTTGGATGTCATTTTATTTTGTGGCCATTAGCTTAAAAGTCGAGACATTTTTAACCTGTTATACCAAACCAATTTGTTTGAAAGACTGACATTTTAGAACTTGCTTCACATCTGTTCCCATTAATATGAGGTTTCTTTTATTTCGCTTTTTGCTTCTCTTTTCTCTTTTCAGAAAACCAGCATCTGCTACTTGTCCTTTCCAGATTCCTACTCGGGTAAGAAACCTCAAATGAGGCTTTTTCCCCCTCCTTGGCATTTTATTCTATGAAGCAACACCCTCATTTCTGTCCTGTCATTATCACTATTCTCTTTTCAAAGGTCCCAAATGATTTGTTTTGGAAGATATCCAAAGTCAATATAATTTGGCGCAAACCTAAAAATTCCAGCACAAGAAGAATAACCTTTTAATGTATCAAATCTTCTGCCTAGGTTATCAATGCACACTTTTATTGTGTGTAATCCTCTGTTACAACAGTCAACAACATCCTACCACAAACAATTTTGATAAAAGCTGGAAAGGCTGATTATCTGCAATTGTTGAATTCATTGAGTCCAGAGAGTGTGTCTAGTCAGAAGATGAGTTGCCATACATTGACCTTATGTTGGGCTTTGTTAGCAGTGTAAGAGACCAAAGACAGTTGTCAGAATGTAAATGGAATGGAGAACTAAAGTGATAAGCAACTGGAGTCGTCCTTGTCATTATGATATCAGCAACGTATTGAGAGGAATGAGGTAGGAAATGACAAATGAAAAGTGAGAGATAAGAATCGGATAGAATTCTTCGTTAAAGTCAATGGTAAGATACAAAATTGGATGCTCTGTGGCACGTCTGATAGAGCTGCTTCCTTACAGCTCCACTGTCCAGGTGTAATCCTCACATTTGGTGTTGACAGTGCAGTTTGCACATTTTTCTGTAGCCATGAGAATTTATTTCAGATGTTCTGGTATTTCCCACAAGTAATGACCTGCATATTGGTAGCCAATTGACTACTATAAGTTGCCTTCAGTGTGTAGAATGTGAGAGGGTGGGGGGGGAGTTGGGAATGTAGGGCTCTATGACTCTATGATAAGTCATTACGATGAGCTCATTCAAAATATGTTAATGTTCCTGTGGGATTATCAATTACTATACTGTTATATTGAATATTTAAAACACATTGCTATTACATACATATTTTCCCTTGACTTTTGAACTTTTGACGGTGCCATGGAATCTTTTGCATTCACTCAAAAAAGACTTTGACACAATGTCCTAACCACTGTGCACTCCCTTGATGCTCCAGCTAGATGTTTTCATGTTCTGGAGTAAAGTCCAACTTGTTAGTTTTTGAACTCGGAATATATTTGGTCCACTGAGACAAACTGGCACTAAGCAATAACTTGTTCATTTGGAATCTCGGTATGCTGTCTATGCAGTGTTGGTTTCTAATCACCCTGTCTGAAGTACATTTTAACTAAAATTCTAGCCCTTGTTTCCAATCTTTATCTTTGCCAGATCTCAAGTTTATCTCTGCAGACTCATCAATTCTAAACTGTTTCCTAACCTATATTTCTTGGACATCAGTCTTATATAGTGAAACCATTTCACTCTGTATTTAGAAGTGGGAATTTCATGCTCTTGACTTCTTTTCTGCAGCCATCTATTTTTGTCACCTTCGATGCTGCTTCAGTTGTTCAATATCTGTTTCCAAATAAAAGATCCAATTACTCCAAAAAACATTTTGGAATTTTTCTCTTATTTTGTATATCTTTACAATTATGAGCCATTATTGTATTGCTGCTCTAGGTTGCCTTGGAGACACGCAGTTCAGCTTTCGTATCCGACAATCTGTGGGACACAAACTGTCTATGAATGGAGAGGAAGAAAAATACAATCGAGATGCCCCAGTTGTTCTTCAGGTATGTTTTAGGGTGTGTTTGACACAAATGTGTCATCTATTGTACAGCAGCTAAGAGCTCATTTCATCCAGTCCCGTAATAGGTTTTAAACATGTGTTGTCACAATGCAGTTTAATTTTGTATTGTACTAAGACTAGTCCAATTATCATCCAGGTATTCCTGCTCAACATGGTCCCCCCTCCCCACCTCATATCTAACCTCTTTCCCACCCCAAGTTTTATTCTTTAACCCGCCCTCATCTGTTGTGTTTGATTGAAAGGAACACCAGGAAATAGACCCTTTGGGCCACTGCGGCCATGCGACCATCGATTGCCCATTCACATTAGTTCTGTTATTCCACAAATCTGTGGCTCGCTCTCTAGTCTACCCTGTACTTTTTGCAGTATGACCTGTTTACTTTTGGATTCCACATTCATTACGCCGTCTGGTTCTCCTCTAATTTTCCGATTAGTTACATGCTTAGAAAATTGAGACACATTCTGAGAATTATTTCCCTGCCAAAAACACAGAGGGAGGGAGTCACAGATTTGTGGGATAACAGAACTAATGTGAATGGGCAATCGATGGTCGCTTGGCCTCAGTGGGCCAAAGGGTCTATTTTTCTGCCTAATCATTATAACTTCTTTTAAGTGCTATGTTATCACTTCCATCAATTCCTTCTAGACAGTCTACAGGGTTAAATTACAGGAATGTTATATTTGAATAATGTTGATCAAGTAATATGAGGATTATATATGGAGTGTGGTTAACATTAGCATGAGCCCCAACAAGCCATGGACAAAGTAATGCACATTATATTAAAACTTTTGAAATTGAAAGGTCAATAGCAATATGAATACAAATTTAGCTAAGCAGCAGAGGAGAATCGATTTTTATTTTCATATATTAGTCAAGTGTATATTAGTGTTTTGAGGGTGTCAGTAATAGGATTATTATTCTCCTTGATGCATATTAACTACTTAGACGAGTGTATGGAACAGATTTAACAGTGTATGGAAAGTTTTAAAGTTTACAGTTAATATGTAAGCCAGGAAATCATAAGCAATGATATAGAACTTTCTTTCTCTTCTAACCTGTGTTTCTAAAACTCAAGCTGCTGCTTTTGCTAAGGCATGGGGAAACCTGTAAAATATACATTTAAAAAAATGGTTAGAGCTGATAGCCTCATTAAATTATGTAAATTGTGTAAGGTTAGGCTTTCGAGGTTTTAAAACATTTCTATTCATCCATCTGCTTCCAGCTTAATAGTCTTTGTTAACCCAAATCAATCCCTGCCTGTCACCTTTCCAGAGTGAATAAGCAGAGTTTCTGCTATATCAGCTGAAATACTGTGCCCAGTTTTGAGCGAGATACTGTAGGATGGAGGTCAAAGTTTAAGGGAAGATTTAATAGCGGCATTTAAAATAATGTAGAACTTTGAAAAAAATATGAGAAATAAGAGTAAGAGCAGGCTACGGAGACTCCTGTGTCTGCCTCCATAATTCTTATACTTTTTCTGTGCCCTCATATGACTTGATTCCCTGCAGGTTTCAAAATCTTTCAATGTCAGTCTCAAACATACTCAAAGACTGAACATTTGCAGCACTATGTGATAGAGCATTTCAAGACTTACAGTCCTCAGAAATGTCTCCTTGTCTCAATACTAAGTGGCCATCCCTTTATCCTGAGCGTATAATGCATAATTTTGTATCCTTTATCCAGGAAAACAGTTTCTCCTCCTCTACCCTGTTAGACCGATAATAAACATGAACGTTTCAAAGATACCACAGTGCATTGTTCTAAACTCCAAGTATGAGGGATTATTGTATGCAAACTGGTCTTTATAGGATAGTTTTTTAATTCCAGAAATCAACCTGTTGCTCCTCTCCTTGGAGCTATCCCTCTTTTGATAAGAAATATACTAAAGACAGTTCTCTAGATCTGCATCAATGAAGCTCTATATAACTAAGAAGAATTTGTTACTCTTGTGCTCCAAAGACCTTATACCAAATCTCCCAACTTGCTTGCAATATTATTGTATTACGTTTTTATGATTTGTGTGCAAAAGATACTCGTATCCCTCTGAATAGCAACATTTATTCATTTCTTGCCTTTTTAAAACTAAATGTTGATTATTCATTCTTTTTATCAAAGTGAAATAATTTTATAATTCCCCATTGGATGTTTTTTATCCTTTTATATTCCTTTACAACTCCTTTACATCATGCAGATAAACTGCAGGAAAATGGATAAAGAGCAATGGACTTGATTAATTGCATAGATATTTCAAAGGGCTGATCACAGTGGACTTTGAGCTCTGCTACTGTTACCTGATACGTTTCATGTGCTAATAGATTAAAATTACATTTTTCAGTGGGATCGAGCACATTATTATGGATTTGTCTACTTCCGACAAGTCAAGGATAGCACAATTAAACGGGGATATTTTCAAAAGGTAATCTGATTTTAAATATGCATTTGATTTGTTTGCACATGGATTATGTTCACCAAGTTAATAAGAATATTTGTTGATTGCTCAGACTGCCTTATCACGCTGATGAGAAATGACTGAGTGACTAAAGGCACAAGGTTTCATGATTTATTGATTATTTTATGTTAGGATCATTAGCATGACTTATCAAAGACCAGCAGGAAACTGTGCGTTTTCAATTCATTTGTGAGTTCACAGCAACACCAAGAAATGTACCACCTTTCAGCATGTCCCTTACACAGTACAGCTCGTCTCCAGGTTACAATGGCTGACATGCATCAAGCCCACACATTGGGGTGACCGGTGGGATGGATTTGCCTGTTGCCGGGGGCTGCCGCCGTCTACTGCCATTTGGGAAACTTGATTTGTGGCAATATCTGAACAATCGAGTTAAATGTTCAGGTTTAACTAAATGTTGCCTTTGTTTGGCCCATGTTTTTATTTAAATATATTCAAGGGTGGCCGCATTTCTGATTTGAAAACTGTTGGTGTTAAGAATAGTTTTCAAGGACGGAATCCTGTCACAACCAAGGGAGGATCTATATGAGTAATGTCCTATGTGAACTCTGCAAAATACACTTCAAGTTTGGCAATAGTTTAGGGGCTGAACATGAGCATTGCAGAGATATTTTATGATGTTGTTAGCAGTGCTGGTTTTTGTCAGCATGTAACAATTCTGTTTCTTGCAAATTATAGCTTGTGGACATAGAATATGTCAACCATGACAAATTGTTTATTTCTGTTCCAATGGTAGAATACAATATTTATAAAGCATCTTTAAGATAGCAAAAAAAATTCCAAGAACTGTTCTTACATTTTTTAAATGTTAATGAATGGCTTCAAGAGAAAGGAAGACAGATGAGTATAATTTTAGTCTAACTGTTAAGTTTTAAGTAGTATAATAAAAGCAGAAAGGGGTAGTTTGCCGTGAGGGAATTTTAAAACTTGGGGCCTCATGTCTGAAGGCACTGCCCACCAATGATAGAGTAGGTATTTCAGGAATGTACATGATCAGAATTGAGTACCATGTACAAGTCTAAATGTTTAAGGTTGGATACAATTCTGGAGTTAGTGACATAAGGTATGGACGGATTTGAGAACAAAGGTGAACATTTTTAAATCAAGGCTTTGTTAATTATGACACACTGTAGGCAAATTAACACAGGGTCAAGAGATGGGAAATAGAATTTTTTATGAACAGAAATTTGGTGATATATATATATATATTCACTGGCTCACCATTTCCCCCTCAAACCATGTTATAATTTTCTCTGTCTCTGTGCCCTGTTAGAGTCCTTAATGATGAACTTCTGCATTAGTTGAGGTTGAGGAATCAAGAACTAGAGGGCATAGGTTAAGGGGAATATTTTAATAGGAATCTAAGGGATTTTTGCACAGAGAGCAGCACATATATAAGGAGCTGCCAGAGGAAGTGGTTGAGGCAGGTACAATGACATTTGAAAGACATTTGTACAGGTAAGCAGATAGGAAAGGTTTAAAGGTTCAAGGGATATGGGTAAAATGCAAGCAAATGGGACTAGCGTAGATGGTCATCTTGATCGGCGTGGATGAGTTGAGCCTAATGGCCTGTTGCCATGTTGTATGACAGCCTCTGGCACTATTAGGCAGGATTGTGTAAGAGGGACAAATTTCATTTCCTGAAGGACATTGTTTTATGACAATCCAATAGTTGCATGGTTAGCATTGCTGGTACTAACTTTTTTATTTCATACTTTATTTCAGTTAAATTTAAATGCCCCTGTTTCTGAGTTTGGATGTTAAGTGTCTGCAGAAAAAAGATTCCTAAACTCAAAGTAATTATCCAGTAATTTACAGCGTTATCAGTGCATTCCTTGCGATAGCATATGGCATGCACTCCTGAGTTTTGATTTTGCAACAGCAATGCAAACGCAAGTCAGGACTTGTAAGAAAATTCAGTGATAAGTGTTCCCAAGGCTTACTGTTCCTGCTTTCTCACTGGAAGATGCCTCAGTGATGTCATGATTGCAGTTACTCCATTTGAAGATAATTATTATTACTCGACTAAGTGCATGCATCAGACAATGCCTTACTCAAAATATTTTCGTACCATCTTCCAAGCTCTTGAATACAAAGGTCCATAATGTTGCATTCTGCTTTTGATTAGTGCCTCTAATATGAGCAAACCATTTTATCACCGGGCAAGGACTTGCTGCCCTCTGGTGTTTTATAAACATATGGCACACAAAACCGTAGATCAACCTCGCCTAGCTTATGGAATGCATTCGCAAGAATGAGAGGATGAACGAGGTCACAGTAAAAGCGATCACTACAGCATTTTGTGTAGAAGCCAGTGGCACTGATAGTGCTGCTTTGTCAGGAACCTGGTGTGTATTCCTGCCTTCTCTGGTGCTATGCCAGGAACAAGCATTCAGGGAACCTGGCACACTCAGTAATGGTTCAGTGATTCAATGGTTCAGTGGTGCTTTACACATATACCAAGGTACAGTGACATTATTATTTTTTACATGTGGATCAATAAGATTATTGTCATACATAAGTACAATCCCGATTAAGTACAGAATGTATAGAACAGTCCACTGAGTCCACATGCAAGAGTTGCTAAGTTTTGGTGCCATTTCCAGAGTCCAAGCTGCAGCTGGCCATAAAGGCCCTTGCAGCCGTCGCCTCCATCCAGAACATCCCGTTGTTACATATGCATGGAGCAAAGAACGACCAAGGTAGACCATGTATAAAAATATGGGTTTTATTCAATCACGGGACAAACCGGAAGTGAAGGGTGGATCTCAATATGGTACATCCGTGAACTGTTGTCCTCCTTATCGCCCGGCCACCTTCAGCCTTTGTGTGCCAAAGGAGCTTCCCAAAGCTGACCTTGAGGGTGCAGAAGGTAAGACCCTCCTCTCCGGCTCTCGGTTCTGGGGGGCAAGCAGGAGCAGGGATTGGTGGCTTCCCACTCCAGGCGTGTTCCTGGTTCCATGACGGGTGAGCTGGGCCTGCTGCCGGGGTATGGCTGCGGTGCACAACCCGTCGGGAGCATTGAATGTGGGTCAGCCCCGCTGGAGGTGATGAAAGACTATATGATCTCTGCACATGGAGCAGACACTGCCAGTTCCCAGCAATGGCCTGCACACTCCGAAGAGCTCCGACCGCCGGCCCGCGGCCTACATCATCCAGAAGCCGCGGACTGCGGAGCTTACGGCTGGCTCGGCGTCCGGAGCCTGGGATCCCTCGTTGGGGCGCCGGAGGTGAAGAACTCCGACTGCCGGCCCGCGGCCTACTTCTAACCGTGGGCGCGGCGGGGACTTACCCTCGCCGGGGATCCCTGGAGAGGAGCTCCGACCACCGGCCCTGCGGTCTGCGGTGCTTCTGGCTGTGGCGCGGCGGGGACTTTAGATCTTCGACCGCCAGCCTGCGGCCTACACCATCTTGAAGCCGCGGTCTCCGGTGGGGAGGCACCTATTCAGGACTTACCTTAACTTACCTTGTCTGCACATCTGGACGCCCGCAGCGGCGACTGCGGAGGGTTGTGGTCCCGACCATGGGGGAGATAGAGGAGGACTGACCAAATTTTGTGCCTTCCACCACAGTGATGAATGCTGTGGTGGATGTTTGTGTTAAATTTTTTTAATTGTGTATTGTGTGTTTTTTTATTGTACCGCTGCTGGCAAATTCATTTCACTGCACCTTATGTACCAGGTTCCTTGCACAGCTGTGTACAATAGCATGGATGACAGGGATTTGTACCCAGGTTCCCAGCAACATTGTGTAGCCTGAGTAGATGTATTTTTTAAAGTACTGGGGGTTATGAACCTGTGAATATTCAAACTTCAAAACCTAATGTGTAAAACCTGGCGTTGTGAATTGGCACTGAGTGGGGTATGACCGTACAGTTTTAGTTAATTCTTAAAAAAAAGCTTGATTTGCATTGTAATGTGCCTGTTATTCCTTTCTCCTTCAGTCGCTGGTTCTTATTTCTCGACTTCCTTTTGTGAACCTCTTCTGCTCTCTGCTACAACTTGTTGCACCTGAATACTTTGAAAAGCTGGAGCCTTGTCTTGAGGCAGGTTAGCATTTATTAGCATGTTAAAATTATGCAATATTTCTGCGATGTTTATTGGATTTCCAGAATCTAATGCACTTCTAATTATTGTTGGGGTAAAATAAGGTTTTTTGGAACTGAAAAAAATTGTTAGTCAGTAAACAAAACCTGCAATCATTTTTCTCATCAAGTTACATGTGATTCCTTTTGATCAAGTGCTCAAGTGAATAGATCGATCTATGAAATTTTGTTTGAATTTTGTTCATATCTCAATTGCCTTTTGGTTTGAAAACTCCTTTACTTATCCTTCCGGGTCTATTCTGTTATTTCTAACAGTTAGGCTATGCTAGTCAATAATTTTGGATCATAATGACTCTTGTCCTTTTTATGGAGAGCAGGCGTTCATGACGATTCTGCTGCTGAATGTTATTGTTTCTCAAGACCTATTCATTGTTTACTTGTCTTATTGGTATCCTCTCTACCTTGCACTGCTCTTACTTATCTTTTTTGTTATTTAGTATCTGTGCAGTTCTGTTCACACAGGTACAGGAAAGATGTCATTAAACTGGGAAAGGTGCAGAAAAGATTTATGAAGATGTTACTGGGATTGGTGGGTTTGAGTTATAAGTGGAGACTGGATAGGCTGGGACTTTTTCCCCTGGAGCATAGAAGGTTGGGGTAGTGATCTTAGAGACACATAAAATCATGAGGTCCACAGATAAGCTAGATGGTCACAGTCTAAAACTGGAGGGCATAGATTTAAGGTAAGAGGAGAAAGTTTTAAAAGGGGCATGAGGGGCAGTTTTTTCATACACCGGGGTGGTGGGTGAATGGAATGAGCTGTGAGAGGGAGCTGCAGAGGCAGGTACAATTATAATGTTTCAAAGATATTTGGACAGATATATGGATAGAATTGCTCTTGAGGGATATGGGCCAAATGCAGGAAAATGGACTACCTCAGACATCTTGACTGAAGGGCACGTTCCCATGCTGTATAACACTATAAGTCTTAAAATGACTGTCTTCGATGTTGTTACAGATCTTTTTTTCACCTTTCCATTCAACTCCACACACTCCAACCTATTTGAAATCTATTACCTCTCATAATTTACTTATGGCTGGTCTATAGCACAACATTATTTAACAGACTTTAAGCTATATTTCTGGATACCCACATCTGATAAAAATCTATCGATCGAGACAGGTACTTGGATAAGATTGTGTACCCTCGGGACCTTCAGTTTCTGCACATCTCTCAAAACGGTGCCATTTAAGTTATACTTTTTCTACAGAAAAGAAAAATAAATAAGATTGCAGATACTGGAATATGAAACGATAGAAATGCTGGAACATCACAAACAGTCTAGCAGAATCTGTGAAAAGAGAAACCAGTTAAAATTGCTGGGCAAGGATCTTCTTCAGAACTAGGGAAGAGTGGAGCGTTGTCAGTTTTCAAAGCAGAGCTTTGTGGGTGATTTAGATGCAAAGTAAATTACTATATGGACATTGTTTAAGATAGAACTAGTGATAAGCAGTATGAATACTGATGAGGCATTTTATGGAAAAAGGCTGAGAAAGGATATAACCATTATGTTTCCCATTATTCTTGCCCTGTGACCTCCCTATGTTCCTCTGAAACCACACAGCACAGGATAGAGGAGCAAAAGGAGAAGTTGCAGGGAGAGGGAGAGAAAGAGAGGGAATCACTATAATGGAGACAGAGAAAGAGAGGAAAGATGTTAATACAAAGATGATCTTTCTTCTTTGAATGGAAAATTCAAGGGTTTCATCCTCCCTTTAGTGCACAACGGCAAGTGACCTGTGTCATTGTCAGCAGTGTGGTAGCTGCCTGTATTGAAGCTGCTGTTACAAGCTGCATTAACATCTTTCCTCTCTTTCTCTGTCTCCATGATAGTGATGAGGGTTAAATCTCATCATGATCATGTTCCTTTGGTACAAGTGTCTATAGGATTCTTGCAACATGGTATGTTATGAAAGGAAATATTATTAGTTCCACAGAGCTTATGATTGCAATATAATTCAAGTGTGGTGCCTATCCATTTTATTATGCATACCGTAATGTCCAAGGCATGCATGGCATTCTTTTGTTCTTCCATTGCGCTCCCCCAGGAAGTAAATATGTTCTGTCTTGGGAAATTTCACTGCCCCCGATGGCAAGTTCCCATAGATCTAAAGTTATATCCCTATAATGAAGCACAATGTTGGAGCACAGACATTCAAGATTAACTTGCCGTGTTTGGATTGAGAGGGCCGATAGAATGAACACTTTAAAAACAATTTATCAGGTTTCTGAGCAACATGTTCATTACAGTGAAGAACATGTAAACCTTGCTCACACGTATCCTATGATCTCTTTCCCAGCTAGATGAAAAGGTAATGTTTTCCTTTTCATGATCTGCTATCAGTGAATGTTGCCTAACATGTGGAAGATATGTTGTCAAAAGGCTGCAAGGTATTGACACTCCAGCTTTTCAGTCTAAGAGCTGCTGTTTCTTTTTCACTTCATTTATTTGCCTGGTGGATTTAGTTGTCAAACAAAATTTCCAAACTTCAGACACACAATGAAGCCGGTGGACTGTGATGGGTCAGCACTTTACCTGTCAGGAGCTACCTGGTTTAAAGTGGAGGTAACTAAAAGGCCAAGGACACAGAGGTTCAAGATCTCTTGCACTGTTCCAATAAAATTCAACAGAACCTTGAGGAACAGTATCTGCCCCTCTGACAAGGTATGCTATAGCAGTCGATCCTGAAAATTCAATTCAACAACCTCAGGTAAACTGTCTTTCTAGTATTCATCAATACTGGCCAGTGATCAAAGTCATCAGTTGATATTGGTAATCAATATTTTCAGTCCACAGGTGCTGCTTGACCTGCTAAGCAGTTCCAGCAATGGAAAACAAAACATAAATTCTGAAAGAACTGAGAGTCAAGCAGAATCTGTGGAATGAGAAATCAGTGAACATTTTGGATCAGATGCCCTTTCCCTTCAACTGCTTAAAAGTTAGCATTGTATTTCTTTATTCCAAACTTTCAGGAAGTGATTTGCTGATCATGTTATTTTGTAGAAACCTTTCTCATTAATTTACTTGTGGTGAGACACTGGACATTTTATTGATGACCAGAAGCTATTGCTCCTGGTTGTAGTGTGATGTCATAAATTTCATTCAGACAGTCTTGAATCCATGATTTAATTATTTGGGTTATTATGGTGAGAAAAATTCAGAGCAAAATATACCATTAAGAAAATAGTTGCAGAAGATTGCATTCATGTTTTTTTGTATTCTGAATACCATGAAACGTATTCTGTTTTTCAGTTTGTAATGAGATAGACCAGTGGCCAGCACCAGTCCCAGGAAAAACATTGAGCCTTCCTGTCATGGGAGTGGTCATTCAGGTATGAATGGACAGAATTTAGAACATAGATGTTTGATGATTAGGGGAGACAATCCCAAATATATTGCTGTTGTTTGAATCACAAATGCATAAGAATAAGATATTATTCGAGGAAAATTTAAAAAAGTCCATCTTTCTGAGGTGGATTTGAATCTAGGGCGTATCCTGGCAATAGAGGAGGCCCAAGTCAGAAAGTTCAGTATGAGAATGGTAAGGGGAGTTAAAATGGTTAGCGACCGGGAGATTCAGCAGGCCTTGACAGACCAAGCACAAATGTTTGGTGAAACAGTCCCCTGGTGTAGTCTTGGTCTTGCCTGTGCAAAGTAGGGCACATCGGGAGCACTGACTGCTGTGGATGAGATTAGAGGAGGTGTCACATTGGGAGCAAACTGGAGGAACACCACACCTCCCCTTCCACCTACATTCCTTCCTCTGGCTTTACATTTTGGCCTATTCTACCCTAATCTCTTTTATCTCACACTTTTTGTCTTTTCATCTCGGGCCTTGGACCAACCTTCTGCCAATCAAATCTCTCCCCCCTCAATTATGTACACCTATCATTTGCAAGACTTTGTCCCAGTCCACCTGTCTTCCAGCTATTCTCTCCTGACCCAAAACGTCACCTTTCCATATTCTCTAGAGATGCTGCCTGACCCGCTGAGTTACTCCAGCACTTTGTGTCATTTTTTGTAAACCAGGATGTGCAGTTCCTTGTGTCTATTAATATTAAATAATTTTTCCCATGATTGCAACTCAGTGTACTTGTTCAGTATATTATAATTATATTATATTTTATTATTCATTTAGATTTGTTTCCATGTTTGCTCAATTATAGGTATGGATTCCATCCAAAAATGACAAAATTGGAACAAGCCCTCTCAAACAATCCAACCAGGAGGTATGGCAAAAGCACAAGCTATTATTTCCTATTCTGATGACTTACCCCCTTACTTTCACTGGATGTAGTTTTGGTGGTAAATCTATTAAAACTGTATAGCTTGCAGGGCAGGACTGATTAAACCCAAAATTGGCAAAAGTGGTGCCGGTTAAATTTTAAACTAAATGGACAACTAAAGTAACAGAGCAGCAACAGAAAGCAGTGTGTTTCTAAACCCCATAAACAAGTTCTAAGGTATTTGCAGGAACATTTTCAGAAACATTTCATACTAAACCTCTTTAGGACATATTAAGATAGATGGGTAAAAGTATGATTAAAGAGTTTGGTTTTTAAATGTGCCAAAACAGAATGGAGAGGCAAAGAAGTTTAAGGTGCAAAATCTAAATTTAGGCAGCTTCAGGAATGGCTAGCAGTGAAAGAAAATAAATTTCGGATGAGTTCTTAGATTGTTGTAGGGCTGGAGGAGGTTGGAGAAATGAGATCATGGTGTGACACAAAAGAAGAATGCTAATTTTAAAACTGAGGCATCAGTGGAGGGCATTAGCCCAGGCAGAACATGAACTCAAAGTTTTCGGATTGAGGAATATGAAAGATCAACCAGAAGCGGATTTGAATAGAGTCTGGTGACAACAACGACAGGTGAGCTGTACCAAGGCTGGAAGTGGATGATGGTTTGAAGCTAGCATCATATCTTAGTGATGGAGAATATTAGCGATTGATAACCTGATATATTCATATTCAACGAGGATGAAAAAATTGCAAGCAGTTTGGTTCAGTCTCGAGTCAGTTGCCAGAGAGAGCAATGGAGTTGGTGTCCAAGGAACATGGTTGTGTTGGTGATTAAATCTACTTGTTTTGGTTTTCTCAATAGTTAATTGGATTTTTTCTGCTGTTCAGGAAATGTGTCTCGAGTAACCGATCTAACAATTCAGAACAACGGAGGAGTCAAGTGGTGGTGAGAATAAACTGGATGCCATCTGGATCCTGATGTGTCATTGAAGACAGCATGTTGATGATAAATGAGCCCAAACAGGTTCCAGAGATTATGTAATGGAAAGATAAACTATTGCTTGAGATTCCCTATCTATAGCTGGTAAATTAGAATGTTACCTGGCAAGGACAACTACATCCAATCGGACAACAGAAGAAAGATGCTGGAGGAGAATGGTACAGGCAATTTGAGAAAAGTTAAGGTTAAATGGTTTCTCGTGCTCACAATCATGATGTGTGTTGTGGCAGGAGCCACAGCATGTGCAAAGAAGTAGACACATTTTGAAGGAGTAAAATGAGGGGGTCATCTAAGAGACTCAAAATATCAGAAGCAAATTAAAATTGTGATGCATGGTGTGACATAAATCTAAGGATATGATAAATGTTACTGGCCTTAATGATGCTATATATAAAATATCAGTTTTGGTTGATTTAAGAAAATTAAGGAATGTTTCGAGATAAAGAAAGTGATCAATTCGTGAGACAAATTTTGAGGTAAATATTGTCAATCCAGAAATATTGTTCACCAGAAAAGTGAAGGATCAAGAAAGATTGTTTAAACATTCAAAAAATGTTTAAACAATGAGAACTTGAGTCCAGGAATATGTTTTGACACGAGAATCAAGAACTAATGACATTGTTCAAAAAGATTTGAAAGAAAATGGGAAATGCTGGTAATTCGATTTTTGATAAGAGGCTGGGAATGTTGGAACAGAGCTCAGTCTAGAATAAAAAGGGCAGTTCTTAAAAGAATTGCTGAATTCCAATTTGTAAAGTATATTACTGGTGGCTATGGAATAATGGTTAAGACATGAGGAAAAGTGTAGAAGAGTAAGCTTAATAGATTAGAGTCATTGTTCTCTTTGCATTGCTTTGCTTTTATTGAATTGCTTTTCGGCAGCTGAGAATTATTTCTGGATATTGAATCCCTTAACATTTATGCACACCAAATACACAGTCTGAAGAAAGGTCTCGACCAGAAATGTCACCCATACCTTCCCTCCAGAGATGTTGCCTGTCCCGCTGGGTTACTCCAGCATTTTGTGTCTACCTTCGATTTAAACCAGCATCTGTAGTTCTTTCCTACACACAGTATTAAAATGTATGCCTGTTGTACCCTGCTTCTCAATTTCAGTTCTGGTGGCTTCAATGTGATCAAATTCAGAGGTGGAGTAGAACCTGTATATTGCATTGGATTTAGTGAATGATGGATCCAGACTTTAGAGATATGCACTGTCTTCAATAATATTTTTTACATTGTTTCCACACTTATATTAAAATTGTTGAACACTGAATAACTTTGTTTCTTCTCTTTCAGAATCTGCTGCCAGCACCAATGGTCATTCCTACAGTAAATGAGCTGGATTTCTTCAGGTAAGAGCTATTAAGCATAGCAAGTGAACTTCAGTGATCATGTGTCTAAATTTTGACACTGCAACATAAACACGTTGTAATATTGACTCTTAAGAATTTGTTGGAGACCTTAAATCTAAAATCCTATAATACACTTTGTGATTATCTCCTCCATTCACTGAGACTTGGTGTAATTTAGTCAGAATGTCTTTGAAATGTGGGTGGAAATGAGAGTGTCTGGGAAAACATGAAGAAGTGCCAAACAGACGTGTTTTGGAATGAGGAATTGTAACTTGTAAGAGGAAAATGGAAGGGTGGTACTTCTCCTTCTTCTTGCATATGGCGTGCACAGCCTAAAGTTGTAGGACAAGTTGTTCTATTTGATCTTATTTGATTGTGCAGGCCAGGTTGATTGCATTCGTCGAAACAGGGCGCACACGTGAAGGTTGCAATCTCCCACCCCGAAGGGTGGTACTGAGAGTATTGGGTGCTACTAGGACAGCAAAGCATTTTATTTCAGAAATAGTTTCAATTATTTGCTTGCTTCAATTTCATCTATTTCACTACTGAATATTTTGTCTGACAGATGTTTCCAACAAATCCTGATTCACATCCAAATGGTTTGGGAGCTGATGTTGCTTGGAGAACCAGTGATTGTTATGGCAACATCTCCCACAGTTTCTTCAGATACTGTCCTCGCACTCATAAGGTGAGTTGAAGATGATCTCCAAGTAAGTCTGTCATGGCTCAGGCAATATTTTTAAGATGCTCCAAAATTTAGAATTTCAGGTTTGGGTAGATAAATCATTTAACTGAAGATGAAATTTGTTTTTGTCTCTTAGACTAGACAGAGCAAAAAACACAAACCGCTGGAAGAAATCAGCAGGTCAAGCAGCATCGGTAGAGGGAATGAACAGATGACATTTCAGGTCGACATTCTTCTTCAAACCGATGCCACCTGAGTCGCTGAGTTTCTCCAGCAGTTTGCTTTTTGCTCAAGATTCCAGCATTTGCTGTTTCTCGTGTCTCCATTAAACTAGACAGATTTGATTCATTTCGATTCTGGCTCCTTGACCCGGCAACATCTAAGGATAAACAATTCCATTAGAAAACAACTCCTTTGATGAAGTAATATCATCTGTATCTCTATCCATTTCAGCATTTACTATTTTCCATTTTCCTTCTGTTAATTCTGATCTAGGTTGATCCTGAACTTCTTGGAGTCTTATGGATTTTAGTTTTCTTCCCATTTTTCTACTTTACAATGAAAGTAGTACTTCTACAGTGAGATTATAATAATAATCTTTAAAAATAGAATTCTACAAACTCACCATAAAGATCAGATCAAAGCTCTGCAATTCCACCACATCTGATCATGGATGGTGATGGATAATCAAACAGATGACAATAGGAGAGGTTTAAAGAATATCGCTATTTTTTGTCTATGGGAAGTAGAATGTGTTAGTTAGTTTGTTTATTGTTACTTTAGTTAGTTTAGTTTAATGTCACGTGCACCGAGGTACAGTGTAAAGCTTTTTGTTGCATGCTGACCCCGGTCAATGGAAAGACTATACATGATTAAAATTGAGCTATACATGTCCACAGTGTACAGATACATGATAAAGGAAATAACGTTTAATGCAAGATAAAAACCATTAAAGTCCGATTAAAGATAGTCTAAGGGTCTGACCAACTTGTTTGAAGTTGGTGTTTGCAGTGTTTAATAGCCTGATGGTTGTTGGGAAGAAGCTGTTCCTGAACCTGGAGTTTGCGGTTTCCAGACTCCAGTAGCTTCTTCCCGATGGCAGAAGTGAAATGAGAGTGTGGCACTATCCTACTCACTGGGGACAATTTACTATTTTTACCAAAGCCAATTAACCTACAAACCTGTACACCTTTGGAATGTGGGAGGAAACAGGAGCACCCGGGGAAAACCCACGCAGTCACGGGGAAAACATACAAACTCTGTACTGGCAGCACCCATAGTCAGAATCGAACCCGGGTCTCTGGCGCTGTAAGTCAGTAACTCCACAGCTGTGCCACCATGCCATGCGTTGTGTTTTTAATATTTATATGAGTAGAATGTACAGAGGAAAACCCAGAAATTGAATTGTTAGAAATGGGTCAGAACACTAATTGTGAAGGCAATATAAAGCTCTAGTAGACAAAAACTCCAAGCGACATAATAATAAAGTATTCAATAGCAATTACTGTTTGGGCCAGAAAATGACATTAGTTTATATTTTACTTTCAGGTTATTGTATTCCATGTGATTTAAGTATATAGAGTGGGCTGAATATACAAAAAAAATTAAATGTGATTGTTAATTATCATATATTTCACATGTGTAGGAAGGAACTGCAGATGCTCGTTTAAATCAAAGATAGACACAAAATACTGGAGTATCTCAGTGGGTACAGGCAGCATCTCTGGAGAAGGGTCTCGACCAAAAACGTCACTCATTCCTTCTCTCCAGAGATGCTGCCTGTCCCGCTGAGTTACTCCAGCATTTTATGTGTATACACATGTTTTGTTCCATACTATTCTTCACATACAATATGCATCTCAGAGCATGGAACACAGATTTGTACTCTGTATATTTGTTTTCTATTGTAGTTGCATTGCACCTCTGAAATACTGCTGTGACTATCGGCCTTATTTTACCATCCATGACAATGAATTTAAGGAATATACAACACGAACACAGGCACCGTAAGTTAAAGCCCTAAGAGAATACTTTTACCTGGGTGGATTGAAGTTGTGCATCATAGTCTGATTGTTTGTATGTTGAAATGAAAACGTCCATCTACTTTAACAGTAAGGGAATTTCTTTGCCTTTCTCAAGATTCCAGGTGCAATGAACAAGAGCAAGGCAAAGAAATTCCTTCATGGTGCAAATTTCAAAAGATGGAAACATACGAAATAGCATTCTGCCCCCAATCATTTGACCTGAATCACTGCGGAGATCCTGAGACTGGGTTGCACATCGTACTCGGGAAGAGAAAGGCAACATCTTTTTTAAACCAGAATATTTTTCAATTTGTATTTGAAGCGTGGGACCAGGAAATGACAATAAAGCAAAAGACAGACTTTCATTTCAATAGCAATTCTTGCCACATCACAATGTCCCAAACTATTTGACATTCAATTAAATATCTTTTGAATAATATCCACTGTTGCATGGAAGGAAACGTGTGGTCCAATTTAAAGAAATTTTCCCAAAGACGGCATTAAAATTAGTGACAAAATCGTGATTTTTAATGATATTTTAGACAACATTACAGCTCTTTCAACGATCTAGTGCTACTCCACTGGATTTAGCTAATTCTAATATGAATTTACTCCTGAATAGATAGGTAATAACAGTCACATAAAAAATAGGAACCAGGAAATCGGCACCAGAACCAGCAACAGAACAATGAAATTCTTACTTGTTGCAGATTAACAAGCCCATTAATGCAATAACTCACAGATAAATATATAATCATCAATAATGTAATGTTAATAACTGTAATTCTAGGTAGCCATAATAATGCAAAATCAAAGTCCATAGTGCAACCAAATACAAGATTCATAGAAGATCATAGTTGCTGAGGTATTAGTTAGTGTTGTGCAGTGTTCAAGAGCATGATGGTTGCTGGAAAGAAGGTAGCCTTGAACCTGGTGTTCACGATATTCAGGCTCCTGTATCTTCTTCCTGACGGTAGTGGAGAAATAATAGGTGGTGCCGATCTTTGATGATATCGGCTATCTTTTTGAGGCAGTGCCGCCTATAGATCCCTTCAATGGTGGGGAGGTTAGTACATTTGATGGACTGGGCAATGTCTATCACTCTCTACAATCTCCTTTGTGTCTGGGCAATTGAATTTCTGAACCAAACTGTGATGCGACCAGACAGTATGCTTTCTACCTTACTAATTAATCTGTATCTCATGATTTAGCAGTTAAATAATTGGGATTATGTGTAGTCTGGTGAAATAAGGTAATTACCTTCATATTGTTTCCCTAATCGCTGGGTATA
Source organism: Malacoraja senta (assembly GCA_038087875.1). Taxonomy (NCBI): domain Eukaryota; kingdom Metazoa; phylum Chordata; class Chondrichthyes; order Rajiformes; family Rajidae; genus Malacoraja; species Malacoraja senta. The sequence goes on along the minus strand of CM075985.1, from coordinate 12,837,266 downwards.
CTGTTAATGTTTTATTTTGATAAAATGTAAAATTGTTTCATTTTTTCAGACTAGAGAAAATGGTCATGCTCAATACAATAATATAACATGAAAGAATGAACCTGCTATTCCTCCTCAGAGGCCAAACCTAAAAATCATCAGGAATTCATCGCTTCATGGAAGATACTATTATTGCTTTGGCAGCTGCATAGTGTTCCACGGTTATTCTATAGAACTTATTTCATATTTGTTAGAATGTATTTCGGGTTACATGGAAACTGCTATAACTCCATTTAAAACTGTGACCTTGTGTATTAAACATTGAATGAGTTTGGTTTCCATAAATTTCTCGCTGAAAGTGGGCATTAGATCTAAGCAGGAAAGGTTGGTTTCTGAGCTTTCCATCATCTAGGGCCAAGCTTATTCTCAAGTAATGATTTTCAGGCAGGCTGGTCATTGCATTAACTATTTATTTTGTCGGATTCTACAGTTTTCTTTTAAACTTGGTGCGACAAAGATTTCCTCTATCTTTTCCACAACACAGCTGGTAGGTAGCCTGGCCGACAAGACTTGTTTGTTATTTCTTGTAGTCAATACCAACTTGGTGTTGCATTTGTATTTGACAGGCCAAATGTTGTTCTAGGAGTGACAAATCCTTTTTTCATCAAAACCTTCCAGCACTGGCCGCATATTATTCGTCTTGGAGAAATCAAAATGTCAGGTAAGGAAAGATGATCATTACTACAAAAATATGTGCAGGATGCTATGCTCATGAAAAAGTAGTTTGCATCCAGGGACCAAATGTCCGTCATCTCCAACTTATTTTAATACGTTTGGTGCTCCCGATGTTGCCTCCTCTATATTGGTGAGACTGAGCACAAACAAGTTGACCGATTTGTAGGATACCTGCACTCTGTCCACATTGGCTATCCTAAACTCCCAGTTCCATGCCATTTCAATTCCCCTTTCTATTCCCATACCGACCTGCCAAACTTAAATCAAAATTAAAATAACAAAATAGATGAATTTATGGTACAAAGAATGATATGACCTTAATCGTGTTTATCATAATCAGAATCAGATTTTATTTGCCAAGTAGGTTTTGCAACATACGAGGAATTTCACTGGCCAGGTCAGTCATACAATTAAAAGCAACAGACTCAAAAATACATTTTAACATGAACATCCACCACAGTGACTCCTACACATTCCTCACTGTGATGGAAGGCGAAATAATGTTCAAGTCCTTCCTTCTGTTCTTCCTCGGTCGTGGGCCTCGAGCCCTCCGTTGACGGTACGGTCTTGACTCCCGTAGCGGGCGGCGTTTGAGCCCTCCCCGTCGAGGCGCTCAGCTCCTGCATCGGGGGGTTGTCAGCTCCCCCGTGCCGGGCGATCGAACCTCGCGTCGGGGCTGGTCGAACCTTCTGCAGGGCTGGAGCTCCCGACTAGCCTCTCCTGAGACTGCGAGCCCTTGATGGTAAGCCCGCAGGCCGCGGTGGGAGCGATCCCAGGCAAGGGATCCGCTTTGATGTTAAGTCCGCGCCCCGCGGTGGAGCTCACAACAGTCCGAGGAGGCCTCCAGCTCCAGCGATGGAGAATGTGATCCGAAAAATTGATCACATCTCCGGGAAGGTAGGAACTTGAAAAAAAGTTTCCCCCGATCCCCTCCCCCCTCCCCCCACATAAAACAAGCCAAAGTACATTAAAACAAACTTTTAACAAACGCTAAAAATAACAAAAAGATGAAAAAAGGAACAGACTGCCGGCAGGACTGCCATCTCCCCGGCGCCCCTGGTGGTCATTATAGGTAGCAAGATTGTCAAAACTTGAAACAGAGTATTTGAGGTTACTTGACAATTTTGTAAGGACAGACAGAATGGAAAGGGTGGGGAATGAGCTAAAGTGGTGGGGATAGTGGTTCTGAGCAAATCCCATCAATTCCAGGCTCCCACTTATTTCCCTACAACCTATTCTCACACACAAAAGGGATGTGGTAGGCTCAAGGGCCTATTTCTTGCTATATAACTCTGACACCATGATGTGCCTATGAGCTTACCCAATTCTACAATCCACTTACACCAGGGTAATTTACAGCAAGCAATGCAATTAACATGTTTTTTGGGATGTGGGCAGAAACTGAAGCAATATAGTCTCGGGAAGAATGCAGACATTAGACAGACACAACTGGAGGCCAAAACCTAATCTGGGTTGCTGTAGCTGTGGGATAGTTGCACTGAAGCACCATTGTGCCAGCCAAATTCGATTATGATAGTGAATATATGCAGAGGCCAGATATTTAAAACTTTGAAGAGTATATTTGGTAATAAAACCCTTGCTTAATCACTGTTTTCTTTTTGTCTGTTGTTACAAGCCCAGAATGTACAGCCATTGGATTATTTAATGCAAGCTGTGCTTTGTTTTCTTCTGCATTTTTGTGCAACATCTGATAACATTGGTCATGTATATCGGCTCATTTAAGTTCATGAGCTGTTTGATCTTCTCCATATCGGTAATAATTTCTGCAATCTCATTGTGACTGTTTTTCAGGTGATTTACCCAAACAAATAAAAGTGAAGAAACTGATGAAGATTAGGACTCTGGACACAAAACCAGGTACTGGAGAGCTGCTGTATACTTTGGGATCCTTCTCAATTCATGTCTGCAGTTTACTAGATTGAAGGATTTCTTGTGGGTCGAGAATCTGAAAGTTAAAATAGAAAAGCATTGGTCGACTTATTCTGAAGCTTGACTTCAAATCCATCCAGATGCAATAGATTCATATCCGGGATTGATCTCGTGCAATGAAAGAAACACTTGTTTGCTCGCAAAGATCTCACTGATAGGTCTGCTTTTTCATTATGTGATCTAGTAATTGAACCAACAGGAAACAAAAGGGCTACAAATGACAATTTACAAAAGTTAGAATGGGCAAAAAAGTTAGTTTCTTAAATCAGATAAATTTCCAACCCTGACCTCTATCTTTGATCTACTACATTGTTGTGATGAAGTTCAATGCGATGGTTCAATCTAAGCTTGGACAACAGCTCATCTCATTATAACAACTTCAGATAATTCAGATCTTTGAATATTTAATACAAGGTTTTCAATTTACTTAGTGGTATTCTAGATTTTATTTGTCATCTTTCAATTCTACCTCATCCAGATTGTTATTCCCTATGACTTTGCGACCCTCTTTTGCCTGGTTAATTCGCACAATCTCTCTTGTCTTCCTCTAGATCACAGGACCTTTTTGTTTCTCTTATGCCCTTTCATCTTTTCTCTGCATCTTAAAACTTTACCTCTAACTATCCCGATTATGAACTACAAGTCTGTTGTTCTCTCCACAGAAATGTACTGCTTTATTTCAGATTTCCATCATCAACAGTTTTGGAGTGCCCTCTCATCCACTGCATTAGATTTGCTGTGGATGGTCATGTGTCTAAAGATGAATGAGGCTTCATAACATTCCAATGCCACCCTTAGATTATACAAGAAAAAATTGGACTCAGCGTCATGGAATGCTATGATGACGATCAGGCCATTCTAGAGCTAGTACTGTACAATAAGAAAGGGTCAATAAATAATCTTGTAATATGAAAAAATTGCTTTGTGAGTGATATAATTCAATCTGAAACAAATCTTGGAAAAAATGGTTCCTTCAGGATGGTAGGTTGTGACTGCTGAGGTGCGACAGGGATCAGCGGCGTCTCAGCTACTGAGTTCTATCAATTATTTAGCTTAGAGCACTAAACTCATACTCATACTTACTTTATTAGCCAAGTATGTTTTGCAACATACGAGGAATTTGATTAAACGCAAAGTTTGCTGATGCTGTAAACCAAATGGCAATGTTCCTGGCCAGTGGTATTTTGGCATTTTTTGTTTGACGAATTGAGATTCAAAACGTCTTACTACAATTCTTGATGAAACCACACTTGGAGCATTGAGCGTAGTTTTGGCGTCCTTGCCTCAAAAAATATACTTTGTGGAGAGGGAATACAGGGAAGATTCACCTGCATCTTTCTGTTTTACAACAATCTCCGACGCCCTACCATTTAAGTCAGGCCCTGGTTTAACTAACTAAAATGCAACACCTTGCACTTGTCTAAGTTGGTCCATTTACCCATTCATCACATATTTTGTGGGATGGCAGGTCTATCACATGAGAAGTGATTGACTGTCTACAACTCTTGTTTGGCGTACTATCCAGGCAGATCATACCAGATAGTACAACAGGTAGTGCAAAAGGAAAAATAAAGAGTGCAGAATAGTGTTATATGGCAACAGAGAAAGTGCAGATGAAAATTGCAACTGCCACAACGAAATAGATTGGAACATCAGAATGCAATCTAAGCACATGAGAGATCCTTTCCAGTTTCTGATAACAGTGGGAAAGAAACTGTTCTTGAATCTGGTGGTACATGTTTTCAACCTTTTGTATCTACTGCCTGACAGGAGAGGGGAAAAAAGAGAATGACTGGGGTGTGAACAGCCCTTTATTTTTGGCTGCTTACCCAAGGCAGTGTGAAGTATAGATGGAGTCAATGGGGGGTAACTTCATTTGCACAATGGACTGGCTATGTCCAGGTCTCTGCAGTTTCTTGCTGTCCATAGCAAAGCAGTTTGCCATACTGAAGTGAGTAAATCCTCTCTTTCAAATGTGAGCAATTCCCATCCATTGATGAGAGGCTTACTGGTCCATTATTTCCGGGATTATCCCTACTTCCCTTCTTAAACAAAGGAACTATGTGGGCTGCCCCTCAGTCCTCCAGGACCTCACCTGTGGCTAGAGAGGATACAAAAAACTTTGTCACGGTCTCGGCAATTTGCAATCTTTATTTTCTCTCAGCACATTCACCTTCTTGATCTTTCAAAGCTCCAACATATTTGTATACCCACACTGATCTTACTGTTCTCCCTGTCCTTGGGAATACCACTGCAGAGTACTCAGTAGCTCACCAACATTCTCTGATCCCAAGTACGAGTTCCCTCCTTCATCCTTGAATGATCCTACACTCTCTGCAGTTACTCTCTTCTACGTAATGCATGCATAAAATACCCTGGTCTTCTCTTTAATCCGATTTGCCAAATATATTTCATGGCTGCTTTTAGCCCTCCTAATTTCCTGCTTGAGTTTTTTCCTGGTTTCTTTTTATTCCTCAAATACCCCGTCTGATTTTATCTTCCGAAACCTTACATTTACTTTTCCTTTTTAACCACATTTACAATATCTCTCGTTCCCTAATCTTGTCATACTTGCCCATCTTCCGTATTGGAAAGCCAGTCCTAAGCTCTGATCTGGTCTTTAAACAATCCCATATTCTTCAAAGGATAGATCTTACACTCTCTCTGTTCCTAGAACTCTCCCCACTTTTGGAAATGCTCCATTTAGCTGGAAACCATAGCTTGCAGACATGGGGACCTTCTTCTTGAACTTAGCATGACTACCAGCTCGATCTTTATGAGGGTGGGAGCGGAGGGCACGTAGTCCCTCAACGTAACTCCTCATAAAATAGAGATCAAACTTCAAACTGGTAAGTTCTCATTTAATCTTACTATTTTACTTCGGAGTCACGTGAAGATTTCAAAGCTCTGTGATTTCACGCCGTAGATTCAAATCCAGGCGCTCACTGCATTGATTGACTCTAAATAAGTAAAACAATCAACAATGCACAACCACAACATGGATGCAACCAGTTAATGGTTAATTTATCACCATAATAGTAACCCCTTTATCACAAGAGGAATATTTAATACTAAATCCAAAAATAACACCACCAAATAACCACAGGTATTATAATCTCCTTATGGTAATACTTGTGAATTCTTTCACATGCCTGCAGCCACGAGGATATGTTCTATTAGAACATCCAATTCCTTGGCCATCAAAATTGATGGTGCCCTGGTGAAATAAGATTTAAATTTGTCAGTATCAATACCTGCATCAAGCAACACATGCTTCAGCCATTTTAAAATAGTCTAAACCAACACTTTCTTATGCAGCTATTTATGGCTAATAAAATACTGATACTGAACCTCTTTAAGGTTCTGATAGCTTCAATCTAACATTGTAAATGTGATACCACACATAGACGTGGATCCGTAGGATATGCTGAAACCCCCTTACATCCTGTGATTCCACATCTACTCTGTTCAAGCATTTCATAGACATAGAACACAATAGTAACTGTGGCTCTTTCCAACATGTCTATTCTTACTTTCTGCAATAGTTGCACTCTCTGTGCATGAACCAGTCCCCTGAACTTGACTTCCTTAATGGTAATTCAAGCCAAGGACAGCACTGTAATAGGAGTCCATTAACAAAAAACAATATAACATATCTCTTACATTCCAGATTATTGTATACTTGTGTCTAAGAGGTTTAGAATTAAAATCCTTTCATAAATCTGCAGACCAAAGGGTGTAACTCTACAACATTTTATTCTGATTCCTCCATAGATATGCAGTAACAGCACTCCTTGCAGTATTCATAGCATTATAGCTTAACTGCTAATAAAATAAAGAGTTTACAGAACTCTAACACTACTGATATGTCTATAGTGTGATATGTAATATTCTGCTTAAGCAAAACATATCCCATTTCCTTATGTAAGAAATGTACTACTTCTGGGTAATATCCCTCCACATTGCAATAATATCCACAGTACAATCTGATAGTCCTCTTCCGATAAATGTCACTCCTTAAAATCTGTAAATCAACAAACCAATACGATTATGTAAAGGATGTGAATCATCAGTTATAGAGTGCACAAACAGATTAATTCTGTTTGGAAATCATAAGAGGCTTTGTGATCATTTTAAACACCTGAGGGTACCATGGTTTTGTAGATCCAATCTAGTACCACCAATACTCCCGAAACGGAATCCTGTTTGCTCTTCTGTATATACTGTTAAATGAGAAAAAATGGAAAAAATGTATACAAACATTTTACCCCAATGCAGCGAGAAACATCCACCGCTACTGCCCCAGTATCAGGCTCTATAACATATATTTAGGTAATTGGTGGTTAAATCTGGATACAAACAAGTCATCAATCGTGCAACAATATTATTAAATTTCTCACGATCCAACATACATTCTGTATTATCATTGATTTACATGACCTTGAGTCTTCAACCATATTGAATCTACCTCATAGGTAGATTGCCAATCAAATATTTCTGGTAAACACCAGATCCAGATCACATTAGCCAGTCTATTACAGATACTGACTTAAACCACTCGAATGATTGACATACGTTCTATTCCGTAGTGTCAATCTATATCTAAACATGCAAACGTTGCATATAAGAGCAATAAGCTTTAGGTCATAAATGTTCCTAAAACTTTCATTAATGATCCTTTGTTATTGGATCAAAAGGTACTTTCTCCATATTCCATGTACCTCCACAGCTGAAAATACTTATAAGTATGACCTCAACTTAGAGCACTGCCATTAGTGTGTAGCATAATGGAAGGTGTTCAGCCAGAATCTCTCTGGAGGCATTTGAGACACTCCTGATTCATTAATATTCCAGTAATAACTGCAACTGGCAAATACATGGCCTGGCAAACTTGCCCTAAATTGTATTATCCATTCCTCTATCCATGCTTACTTTAAACTCTGATAATGCAGCAGTCTAATTTCTACAGCTGAAAATAAGCAAAAGTTTGTAAAATAGGCTTGTTTCCTGCCTAATTGAGGGTTGGTGCTCTGCAATGAGCTTATTACAACTTCCAATTAAATGCCTAATTGAGGATTAATGCTCTATAATGACCTTTATACAATGGTTGATGCTCTATAATGAGCTTTATACAACTTCCACTTAAATGCAGCCTTAATCCGTAATCGGATCATAAACATGTGTTCTCATTTAATAATGGAACCCAAATAATCAATAACTGTGTTTGGAAACTGTTTAGATTTATCTCGATGGTTAATAAATCTCCAAAGTGAGCTTGATTCTAACACTCATGGTTCTGTTGTAGTCCGAATGTTTCCTACAATCAGAATATGGCAATAGACCATTACCAAATGGCCCTGAGTTCTTAGTAAAGCTAATATTAGGTCCAACAACCTGTCAAATAGTCTTAAGGCTGAGACTAAACATTAATACAATGCTTTAAATTGCCATAATTGGCTTATCCAGCTAAAATTAAAATATCTATTATTACCATACACAGTCACATAGTAAAATGCATATTTTTGAAATTGGCTGCATAACATTAACAAACGTTACCAACTGTTTATACTGTACAAAAAAGAGTTAACATTTGTCAGATCTAGAATAATTCTACACCCACCATCCTTATTTGCTCTCATAACATATTTGGCATTAATTGATGGTAATGGTGAACTGACTTCTTAATCATCTCTTTTTCACAATATTTCATGTTTTGTCTGAATCTACATATGCTCTTATTTTGAGAAATATGTGTCTGGTTTCAAATACCTTAGTAAGAGAAACCAAATATGGGTAGAACTACATTCTAACCCCCACAATACTGTACAGTATAATATCAAATTGCCATCTTTTAGCAAGAATTGTAATCTTCCTCAACTTGTAAGTGTAAAACAGTTAATATGTTTCTTACAGAACCAGACCTCCTCCTCAGGGTTTGCCTATGGCAATTGTTATCCCCTGATCTTAGTGGAATATTATAACTTCCACATATCTCAGGAGGAGTGCGCCTATAACGCACATATGGGAAAGACAAAATTGATACTTTACTATCCCCAGTCACCACATATTGGTAGGGAAAACTGCCTTAATTTGATCTGTCAATCACACAGGATCATACCTTTTTTGGCTAGATCTTTCTAAAAACAGATTAATAGGCAATTTACATATTAGATGGTGTACAGAGCCCCCAAACTTAGGGTATATATTAGGTTTTATAGCACTTTTATAAATACAGTTATTTGAAAGTGCGCACTACACACGAGTGCTAATTCAACCTTGTTGTGATATAAACACATGCTCTCCATCCAACCTTTGGGCAAAAAAACCTTAACACCTGACCAGTAATTTCAATACCCTCTCCCCAGCTGAGACTTGCTTATCTTGCTCAATACTGCGGGTTTTATATTTGTAGACAGCTCATACCTGGTTAGAACCTGGAGCTGCTGGGAGAGTAAGTATTTTATTGACATAGTTTATTTATCTCCCAATGGTTCCCTCATCTTTTTGGAACCACAACTTTGATATGTTGTGCCAACTCTGGTCCTATGGCTCTGTATTGGGCTCTAGTCCTCATATGATCTGTTTACTTGAATCTTTGTATGAAATAATCCTCATGGAGGGCGAATTTACATCCTGCTTCAGGTATCTCTAGCGCTGGTTCTCCCATAGGCCTACGCATAGCAACCCTTCCAGTTGCTCTCCATGCGGGCTCTCCTGTAGGCCCATCATAGGCAGCCCTCTTTCAGGTGCTGCTGGCGCTGGCTCACCTGTAGGCCAACGCTAACTTCCAGATATAGTTGGCGCTGGCTCTCCTGTAGACCAACGCATCCTTTAACCAAACATTTGCTCACACTGGCTCACCTGTAGGCCAGTGCTGAACCGGACTTTCCCAAATACTTCCTATGCTGGCTCTCCCTTAGGCCAACATTGAGCCGGACCTTCTAAAGCACTCCAAGCGCTGGCTCTCCTCTAGGCCAACGCTAAACCTGGACCTCCACCAAGCACTCCCTGCACTGGCCCTGTAGGGACAATGCTAAACCGGACATTCCCCATGCACTTCATACACTGGCTCTTCTCTAGACCAACACTAAGCCTCGACCTTCCCCAGGCACTTCATACGCTGGCTCTCCTTTAGGGCAACGGTAAACCTGGACATTCCCCAGGCATTCCCTGCATTGCCTTGCAACTAGGTTTTAAATATAACAGACTAGTTACCTGAATCGGGGATCCTCCGGTCTGACTTCTCTAACGGCCACCTCTATATCTTATGCGGTCTGTCTGAGTACTCTGCGGTACACCTCTACGAAATTTCTTCATTATGACTTGTGTTTTCTCCACAAGTCTTTTCAAGAAATCAACCTGAAAAACATAAGTAAACACTTACCTTCAGGTTTTTTACTTACCGGTTTGGAGGAGCTCTGCTCACTCCAAACACATCGGCACTCACGCTATGCGTCTGACGATATGACGCGTGCAGCTGGACGGGCTCTTCTTGACTCCGAAGTAAAATCTCACTCCCTCTTTCCAAAGACAAATAGCGAGAATTATCACGGTTCGGTGTGCATTTGTTCTGCAGGTCTCCCCATGGTGTGGGGAGCAATAGGAATACAGTGAAACTCATGCTGCCTGAAGTTTCCACCATCAGGAGGCAATATCTAGCCAATTCAGTTCATTCCAAATGAAGGAATGGCTGAGACCAAGAGATACAAGAAATCCAAAGATTTGTGCTCCAAGGCTTGAGTTTTCTATTATACATTCATTACTGGCAAAATCCCAACAATGTCAAAGATTGTCCAGGTATGTCCTTTGTGCAAAGAGCTGTATTAATCTAATTTGTCTAATTGTTGACTCATCAGTTATTCATCTACCAGTGGGCGGCATGGTTGTGCAGCGGTAGAGTTACAGCGCCAGAGATCTAGGTTCGATTCTGACTCCCGGTGCTTGTCTGTACGGAGTTTGTACACTCTCCCAGTGAACTGCGTGGGTTTTCTTTGGGATATCCGGTTTCCTCCCACACTGCAAAGATGTACAGGTGTGTAGGTTAATTGGCTTGATATAATTGTAGATTGTCCCTAGTGTCTGTGGGATAGGTTAGTGTTTGGGGATTGGCACGGACTTGGTGGGCCGAAGGGCCTGTTTCTGTGCTATATCTCTAAACTACAGTGCTATTAAGTGGTTCTTAACTAGTATCCTGCATGCTGTTGTTAACAGGGGTTCACCCCTCGACAAAAAAAAAGCCATATTTCAGAGGAGATGGGAGTGATTATCTTTGAAATTAAGACAACAATTGACTAGATGTGGCATTAAGGAGCCCAAGTAATATTGAATATGTGGAAAAAGTATAAAAGTCCATTGACTTGAATTATAACTTGCAAAAAGAAAAACGTGGATGTTGAAGGTTCAGTCATCTCAGCCCTAGGATATTGCTGTACGAGTTCCTGAAGTTTCCTGGTCCATACACATGGCACATTAGACTGAAGGTGATTGCAGGTACTTCAACCACGTCTTTGAAACTTGCTTGCTCTGCTATTCTTGAGATTGAGATGAAGTTGACACTCCATCTCCAGTTTACTGTTTAGTTGTCTTCCATTTTAATTTATAATTAATCTGCAATTCATGTTTTTGGATGTGGCCATCAATAGAATGGGTGGTGAGTCACATTTTAGAACTGGCAAAGTTATCCCCATACTATTGCTGGGTAGGTGTTTGTTTTCAGATGCACTACTGATGAAGGAGCAGATTTATATTTCCAAGTGAAGACAGTTCGATACTGGAGGGAACCTGCTGTTAGAGATGTTCTCGTCCTCTTGCTGGACTTGAGAGGCCCGGGGAGCCGTTGGTGAGAGGAGGAGGAGTTACCTGGGCCCGGGGAGCCGTTGGTGAGAGGAGGAGAAGTTACCTGGGCCCGGGGAGCCGTTGGTGAGAGGAGGAGGAGTTACCTGGGCCCGGGGAGCCGTTGGAGCCGTTGGTGAGAGGAGGAGGAGTTACCTGGGCCCGGGGAGTCGTTGGTGAGAGGAGGAGGAGTTACCTGGGCCCGGGGAGTCGTTGGTGAGAGGAGGAGGAGTTACCTGGGCCCGTTGGAGCCGTTGGTGAGAGGAGGAGTTACCTGGGCCCGGGGAGCCGTTGGTGAGAGGAGGAGGAGTTACCTGGGCCCGGGGAGCCGTTGGTGAGAGGAGGAGGAGTTACCTGGGCCCGTTGGAGCCGTTGGAACCAAAATCTGCAGCGTTCCATCTCACTTCCAGAGAAGGAGTCTGGTGGAAGCCTCTGATTGGTGGAAGAGGACCAGAGGAAGCAGCTGATTGGGTGCAACCCCGGGTTTACATTTTTACATTTCTGCTTTCAGGTTAAGGGTTCTGGGAGTTAAGGATTCTGGGAGTAAGGATTCTTGGAGTTACGGGTACAGTATTTATTAGTAAAGGTACAGTTTAAAGGATAAAGTTTTTAAAAATATTTAATATAGAGTTAATTTGGGAGTAAGCTATGTCAGTGGAGATTGGCCCCGTGGTTTGCTCAGCCTGCAACATGTGGGAGATCAGGGATATGGTCGGTGTCCCTGGTGACTACGTTTGCAGGAAGTGTGTCCAGCTGCAGCTCCTGGCAGACTGCATTGAACGATTGGAGCTGCGGCTGGATTCATACTGGAGCATCCACGATGCTGAGAAAGTCGTGAATAGCACGTACAGCGCGTTGGTCACACCGCAGGTAAAAGGTAAGAGGACAGAAAGGGAACGGGTGGCCAATAGCCAGCAAAGCAGTAGGCAGGTAGTGCAGGAGTCCCCTGCGGTCATCTCCCTCCTAAACAGGTATACCATTTTGGATACTGTTGGGGGAGATGGCTCATCAGGGGAAGGCAGCAGCAGCCAAGTTCATGGCACCATGGGTGGCTCTGCGGCACAGCAGGGGGGAAAAAAGAGTGGAAGGGCAATAGTAATAGGGGATTCAATTGTAAGGGGAATAGATAGGTGTTTCTGCGGCCACAAACGAGACTCCAGGATGGTATGTTGCCTCCCTGGTGCAATGGTCAGGGATGTCACTGAACGGCTGCAGAACATTCTGGAGGGGGAGGGTGAACAGCCAGTTGTCGTGGTGCATATTGGCACCAACGATATAGGTAATAAAAGGGATGAGGTCCTACAAGGTGAATTTAGGGAGCTAGGAGATAAACTTAAAAGTAGGACCTCAGAGGTAATAATCTCTGGATTACTACCAGTACCACGGGCCAGTCAGAGTAGAAATAGGAGGATGTTGCAGATGAATACGTGGCTTGAAAAATGGTGCAAGGGGGAGAGATTAAAATTTTTAGGGCATTGGAACCAGTTCTGGGGGAGGTGGGACCAGTACAAACAGGAGGTCTGCACCTGGGCTGGAATGGAACCAATGTCCTTGGGGGAGTGTTTGCTAGTGCTGTCGGGGAGGATTTAAACTAATGTGGCAGGGGGATTGGTGCAAGAGCAGAGAGGCAGGGGGTGTAAAATGAGGGTAGAAGCAATAGGTAGCAAGGTGAAAAGTAAAAGTGGCAGGCAGACAAAACCAGGGCAAAAATCAAAAAGGGCCACTTTTCAACATAATTGTATAAGGGGTAAGAGTGTTGTAAAGACAAGCCTGAAGGCTTTGTACCTTAATGCAAGGAGCATTCGTAATAAGGTGAATGAGTTGAATTTGCAGATAGTTATTAATGAATATGATATAGTTGGGATCACGGAGACATGGCTCCAGGGTGACCAAGGCTGGGAGCTGAACATTCAGGGATATTCAATATTCAGGAGGGATAGACAGAAAGGAAAAGGAGGCGGGGTAGCGTTGCTGGTTAGAGAGGAGATTAACGCAATAGAAAGGAAGGACATTAGCTTGGAGGATGTGGAATCGATATGGGTAGAGCTGCGAAACACTAAGGGGCAGAAAACGCTAGTGGGAGTGGTGTACCGGCCACCTAACAGTAGTAGTGGAGTTGGGAATGGCATCAAACAGGAAATTAGAAACGCGTGCAACAAAGGTAAAACCATTATAATGGGTGACTTCAATCTACATATAGATTGGGTGAATCAAATTGGCAGGGGTGCTGAGGAAGAGGATTTCTTGGAATGTATGCGGGATAGTTTTCTAAACCAACATGTAGAAGAATCAACGAGAGAGCAGGCTATTCTAGATTGGGTATTGAGTAATGAGGAAGGGTTAGTTAGCAGTCTTGTTGTGCGTGGCCCCTTGGGCAAGAGTGACCATAATATGGTTGAGTTCTTCATTAGGATGGAGAGTGACATTGTTAATTCAGAAACAAAGGTCCTGAACTTAAAGAAAGGTGACATTGAGTGTATGAGACATGAATTGGCCAAGATAGACTGGCCAATGATTCTTAAAGGGTTGACGGTGGATATGCAATGGAAGGCATTTAAAAACTCCATGGATGAACTACAACAAGTGTTCATCCCAGTTTGGCAAAAGAATAAATCAGGGAAGGTAGTGCATCCGTGGATAACAAGGGAAATCAGGGATAGTATCAAAACAAAAGAGGAAGCCTACAAATTAGCCAGAACAAGCAGCCTACCAGAGGACTGGGAGAAATTCAGAGTCCAGCAGAGGAGGACAAAGGGCTTAATTAGGAAAGGGAAAATAGATTATGAAAGAAAACTGGCAGGGAACATAAAAACTGACTGCAAAAGTTTTTATAGATATGTCAAGAGGAAAAGATTAGTTAAAACAAATGTAGGTCCCTTGCAGTCAGAAACAGGCGAATTGATCATGGGGAACAAGGACATGGCAGACCAATTGAATAATTACTTTGGTTCTGTCTTCACTAAGGAAGACATAAATAATCTGCCGGAAATAGCAAGGGACCGGGGGTTAAATGAGATGGAGGAACTGAGTGAAATCCAGGTTAGCCGGGAAGTGGTGTTAGGTAAATTGAATGGATTAAAGGCCGATAAATCCCCAGGGCCGGATAAGTTGCATCCCAGAGTACTTAAGGAAGTAGCCGCAGAAATAGTGGATACATTAGTGATAATTTTTCAAAACTCTTTAGATTCTGGAGTAGTTCCTGAGGACTGGAGGGTAGCTAATGTAACCCCACTTTTTAAAAAGGGAAGGAGAGAGAAAACGGGGAATTACAGACCAGTTAGTCTAACATCGGTGGTGGGGAAAATTCTGGAGTCAGTCATTAAAGATGGGATAGCAGCACATTTGGAAAGTGGTGAGTTCATTGGACAAAGTCAGCATGGATTTATGAAAGGTAAATCATGTCTGACGAATCTTATAGAATTTTTCGAGGATGTAACTAATAGAGTGGATAAGGGAGAACCAGTGGATGTGTTATATCTGGACTTTCAGAAGGCTTTCGACAAGGTCCCACATAAGAGATTAGCATACAAACTTAAAGCACATGGTATTGGGGGTTCAGTATTGATGTGGATAGAGAACTGGCTGGCAGACAGGAAGCAAAGAGTAGGAGTAAGCGGGTCCTTTTCAGAATGGCAGGCAGTGACTAGTGGGGTACCGCAAGGCTCAGTGCTGGGACCCCAGCTATTTACAATATATATTAATGAACTGGATGAGGGAATTGAATGCAACATCTCCAAGTTTGCGGATGACACGAAGCTGGGGGGCAGTGTTAGCTGTGAGGAGGATGCTAGGAGGCTGCAAGGTGACTTGGATAGGTTGGGTGAGTGGGCAAAGGCATGGCAGATGCATTATAATGTGGATAAATGTGAGGTTATCCACTTTGGTGGCAAAAACAGGAAAGTAGACTATTATCTGAATGGTGGCCGATTAGGAAAAGGGGAGATGCAACGAGACCTGGGTGTCATGGTACACCAGTCATTGAAAGTAGGAATGCAGGTGCAGCAGGCAGTGAAGAAAGCAAATGGTATGTTAGCATTCATAGCAAAAGGATTTGAGTATAAGAGCAGGGAGGTTCTACTGCAGTTGTACAGGGTCTTGGTGAGACCACACCTGGAGTATTGCGTACAGTTTTGGTCTCCTACTCTGAGGAAAGACATTCTTGCCATAGAGGGAGTACAGAGAAGGTTCACCAGACTGATTCCTGGGATGGCAGGACTTTCATATGAGGAAAGACTGGATAGACTCGGCTTATACACGTTGGAATTCAGACGACTGAGGGGGGATCTTATAGAAACTTACAACATTCTTAAGAGGTTGGGCAGGCTGGATGCAGGAAGATTATTCCCGATGTTGGGGAAGTCCAGAACTAGGGGTCACAGTTTAAGGATAAGAGGGAAGACTTTTAGGACCGAGATGAGGAAATCATTTTTTACACAGAGAGTGGTGAATCTGTGGAATTCTCTGCCACAGAAGGTAGTTGAGGCCAGTTCATTGGCAATATTTAAGAGGGAGTTAGATGTGGCCCTTGTGGCTAAAGGGATCAGGGGGTATGGAGAGAAGGCAGGGATGGGATACTGAGTTGGATGATCAGCCATGATCATATCAAATGGCAGGCTCGAAGGGCCAAATGGCCTACTCCTGCACCTATTTTCTATGTTTCTATGTTTCTATGTTCCTCGTGGTGGGAGAAGTTGTTTTTTGTGGGGGGAGAGGTGCTGTTGGCATATCCCAAGAGGGTAAATGTATGCTTTTTGTAGGTTGTAGGGAATGAATGGTTGGTGGATGGAAGTGTGCTAGTTTGTCCTGACACTTCTTGAATGCTGTTGGAACTAGTCTAATATGGATACATCAGGTGAAACCCAAATACCATATAATGATATTCAACCATATCTGCCTTTGTACATGATTTTCCAACCTAATATGATTACACGATCACCCAAAAAATGACAGATTGTTTTGAACGTCAGCAGTTTCCCAGCACCAAAATCCCTGCAAGAGTCAAAGACCTCCAAAGCATTTTTTTGAAATCATGCATTAAATCACATAGCTGGAACCGATTTGAAATAATAGTTGAACTAAGTGCAGACCCGTTGGGTCTGCTCCCCCAATGGGAGCTGATGAAGCTGTTTTTGTATTGAGGCCCTCCCCCTGACATCACTGGAAGGTGGTGGAATATTCTGTTTCACTGTACCGTGGGGGGGGGGGGGGGTCATTGTGACGTCACTGGAAGCTGGTGTTTTAAAAGGTGGATTTGACTTTTTTTGAAACTTTAATCATGAATAACACGGGGGGGGGGGGGGAGGGGGCGGGGATGTGAATAACCCGGGGTGGTGGGGAGGGGGTGGGGGTGTGTGAATAACCCGTGGGGGGGAGGGTGCGGGGGGGAGGTGAATAACCAGGGGTGAGGGGGCAGGGGGTGTGAATAACCCAGTAGTGGGCGTGGGGTGTGGCACTCCGTAGCTTGAGTGCCCATTGTGATTATCATCACTGGAAGCTCCTGGAAAAAAGGCTGTCTGTGAGAAGCTGCGGTAACCGTTGGCAATGTCCCATTGTGATGTCACTGGGGCACTCGGCAGCTTGAGAGCCCATTGTGATTGGTGCACTGTGAGTGGCATTGTGACATCAGTGGAAAGTCCTGGGAAAAGGCTGTGTGAGAACTGTTTTTTGCCTTTTTTTAAAACTGGAATCGTCAAAAACTTGTGAAAAATAGGATTAAATCTGGTGAACCTGATTACTGCGTGGATGGGGAAAATGTGTCAGAATTGAAAGCACAGTTGCGGGGTGGGAATCTGGCACCCACAAACACACACAATCATCACACCCCTTGATATTATCTTAATTTTATTAATTGGCTTCTTTTATCCCATCTCCACCCTATCCACTGATGAATAGCCCTCACCTCTCAGGTGCGTCTAGAGGGGGGGGCAGAGAGAGTGCGCACAGACAGAGTGGAAGAGAGAGAGAGAGAGAGAGGGCAGAGAAAAAGATAAAGATCAAAGAGAGAGAGAGAGCAGAGAGAGAGCGGCTGACAGGCGCTGCAAGTGGAAAAGTGATTAATTAAATCTTAAAATGTAAATAACTTAAAATACAACAATTTAAATGGTAAAGATAAAATTTATTCAGTTATGTTCATTTTCGTTGTGTCTCTTGCTCCATGTTTTGTGTTCTTTCTCGTTGATCCTCGACATATTCAGTTATTTCTTCTTGGGTCTCTTGCTCCCCTCGGTTTTGTGTTCTTTCTCATTGATCCTCGAGACATTGTTTCTCTTGTCACGGCTGTTCATTACTTTTGTCTTGAATTCCGAGGGAGAGGGGTGAGGAGAGGGAGATGGAGAGGGGGAGGAGAGAGGGTGGGGGAGGGGAGGAGAGGAGAGGGGAGGGGGAGAGAGGTGTGTGCGAGGAGCGAGATGGGGTAGGGGGTAGAGGGGGAAGAGTGTGGATGGAGGGGCAAGAGTGGGGAGGGGGGAGAATGGGAAGGGGGAAGGGGGTGGGGAAAGGGGTGGGGGTGGGGTAGGGGTGGGGGGTGGGGGAGAAAGGGAAGGGGGTGGGGAGTGAAGGGGGAGAGGGAAGGGGGGTGGGGGAGAGAGGGATGGGGGTGGGAGGAGGGGGAGGAGAGGGAGAGGGTGAGGAGAGGGAGAGGGGGGAGAGAGGGATGGGGAGGGGGAGAGAGGGATGGGGAAGGAAAGGGAGAGGGTGAGGAGAGGGAGATGGAGAGGGGGAGGAGAGAGGGATGGGGAGGGGGAGAGAGGGATGGGGAAGGGGGAGAGAGGGATGGGGAAGGGGGAGAGAGGTGTGGGGGAGGGATGGGGAGAGAGGGGAGGAGGGAGATGGGGTAGGGGAGGGAGGGGAAATAGTGGGGAGGGAGAGTGGAAGGGGGAGGGGTAGGGACAGTACAACTGTTCCCCATTTCCTATCACCCCCAATCCTCTTTCTCTATTCCCACACACGTGATGACGCGCTTCGACACAGGCTGTGGGGGTGGGGGGGGAGGGGCTGGGGCTGGGGCTGGGGCTGCTGCAAAGGCATATGTAAATGGATCCATTCCGATTGGACATATGTGAGCATTGGGCATTGTGACATCACACGATGGAACGTTCACCAACATTTTATGGGTGAGAGCTGTTTTTTTAAACATTTTGAAATTTTGGGGGGTAGGGGGGAAGAAGGATTTTATTAAAAATGTGTACATAAACACGACGAAATTTAATCAGGAGTGGATACTTGGAATGAAAAGTGAAATCTCTACCGAAATGGAAAAAATCTCGGCGTTTCTGCGTGTGGTTTTGGCGTAGCAATGAATCAAAGGCTGGCACCCACAAGACAGGCAGACACACACACACACACACACACAGTTTTAAATATAGACTAGACCAAGTGCAGACCCGTTGGGTCTGTTTCCCCAACGCGCGTTTGCGGGGTGGGGGGGGCTGCGGCGTCACACTCACACTAACCACCCCCCAAACACACAGGCGGGGGGAGGGGGGAGTGGTGGAAGTGAGAGAGAGGGAGGGGTAGGGGGGTAGGGGGGAGTGGTGGAAGAGGGAGAGAGGGGAAGGGGAAGGGGTGGGGGGGGAGGGAGGGGGAGAGAGGGTGGGGGAGGGAGAGAGGTGGGGAGGGAGAGGTGGGGGAAGGGGGCAGAGAAGTGGAAGAGTGGGGAGGGAGGGGGAAAGGGGTAGGGGGAGTGGTGGAAGAGGGACAGAGGGGTAGGGAGAAGGGATGGAGGGAGAGGGAAGGGAGGGGGAGAGAGAGGGGTGGGGAGGGAGAGGGTGGTGGAAGGGGGAGAGAAGTGGAAGAGTGGGTAGGGAGGGGGTGGTGGAAGAGGGCCAGAGGGGTAGGGGGAAGGGGGGAGAGAGGGAAGGGGGTGGGGTAGATAGGGAAGGGGGTGGGGGAGAGAGGGATGGGGGTGGGAGGAGGAGGGGTGGGAGAAGGAGGGGTGAGGAGAGGGAGATGGAGAGGGGATGAGAGAGGGGTGGGGGAGGGGAGGAGAGAGGGGAGGGGGAGAGAGGTGTGGGAAGGGAAGCGAGGAGGGAGATGGGGTAGGGGGTGGAGGGGGAAGAGTGTGGATGGAGGGGGAAGAGTGGGTAGGGGAAGGGGGTGGGGGAGAGAGGGAAGGGGGTGGGGGGCGGAAGGGGGGTGGGGGAGAGAGGGAAGATGGTGGGGGAGAGAGGGAAGGGGGTGGGGGAGGGAAGTGGAGAGGGAAGGGGGTGGGGGAGAGAAGGATGGGGTGGAAGGAGGAGGGGGAGGAGAGGGAGAGGGTGAGGAGAGGGAGATGGAGAGGGATGGGGGAGGGGGAGAGAGGTGTAGGAGAGGGGGGAGGGATGAGGGAGGGGAGGAGGGAGATGGGGTAGGGGAGGGAGGGGGAAGAGTGGAGGGAGGGGGAGAGGGGTGGGGGGAGAGAGGGGAAATAGGTGGGAGAGGGAAGGGGGAGGGATAGGGACAGTCCAACTGTTCCCCATTTCCTATCACCCCCAATCCTCTTTCTCTATTCCCACACACGTGATGACGCGCTTCGACACAGGCTGTGGGGGTGGGGGTGAGGGGCTGGGGCTGGGGCTGCTGCAAAGGCATATGTAAATGGATCCATTCCGATTGGACATCTGTGAGCATTGGGCATTGTGACATCACACGATGGAACGTTCACCAACATTCTATGGGTGAGAGCTGTTTTTTTAAACATTTTGAAATTTTGGGGGGGAGGGGGGAAGAAGGATTTTATTAAAAATGTGTACATAAACACGACGAAATGTAATCAGGAGTGGATACTTGGAATGAAAAGTGAAATCTCTACCGAAATGGAAAAAATCTCAGCGTTCTGCGTGTGGTGTTGGCGTAGCAACGAATCAAAGGCTGGCACCCACAAGACAGGCAGAAACACACACACACATACACACAGTTTTAAATATAGATAGATAGATAGATATTTATGAATTATGGCAAAGCATTATTTGTGAGAATTATATCTGATTATGCCTGGAATGACAGTGTGTCAGCACCCTGATTTGCAAATCACTGCAATGTTGGATAAGTGTTATATCCTTTCAGGATGATGTTCCATTGCAACAAATGTGCATTTTGTTGCAAAGCAACAGTAACTATATTAAGGTATTGTGCTGAGAACAACTTAAATAAGGACCCATTAAAAGTAGGGTGCTGGCTCGAAGGGCCAAATGACTTCCTCCTCCACCTATTTTCTATATTTTCTACCCCTGTAACATCAACCATCACCTCGATATCTGCTTTCAATTTTAGAATAAGACATTTTTTGTGGCACGTCTATTCTTGTTGCTTCAGAGGTGGTTTGTTTCAAGATATATGAAGCATACATGATGAAGCTTTAGTATTATTGGGATCGTGAGTGCATAGTTGATGCATATTTGTAAATCTTCATAATATGTTTCCTTCTTGGCTGATCAGTTCCTTTAACTGGATTTCAGTTTACAAGTCGATTAACAGTGAAGTATTGTTGCTGTTTAACTAGGGAACACTTGACCTGGGCAGACCAAGAACATGTGTAAGAAGGAATTGCAGATGCTGGTTTAAACCAAAGATAGATACAAGTACTTGATGGGATCTACCATCACATGATCAGGTCTTTATACAAAAAAACAGATCCATACCATTATTGTATTTTCTTTATCATTCCCATCACTCTTATTTTGTTTGATTAAAGAGAAGCAACTCAGCAATATATGCAATGATCAAATCTCCAGTCCCTATCAGAAAATAATCTACCACTTGTTGGTTTGTTGCATATGTTGAAGGGTCGGCCACTAACATGGATACCTTTTGCAAGCCTGTGGATCTATTACTCTTGTTTTTTGGCTGTCTTCCTGATCCCATTTGACTAAATATCACTTAATTTCCTTTTGATAGCATTTCCCCGTTATACGAGAATTTTGCCCGAACAGTCTGTGACTCATAGCGCTGTGGCCATAGCGCTATGTTTAAAACCCATAGCTCTGCGGCCGGTACCGCTATGTTTAGAACCCATAGCGCTGCGGTGACATCTCTTTGTTTAAATTCCCACCACCAAGCCGACAGCGTCTGTTTAAAGATACACAAAAATGCTGGAGAAACTCAGCGGGTGCAGCAGCATCTATGGAGCGAAGGAAATAGGTAACGTTTCGGGCCGAAACCCTTCTTCAGACTGATAGGGGGTGGGGAGAAGAAAGGAAAAAAGGAAAAGGAGGAGGAGGAGCCCGAGGGCTGGGGGAGGGGAGGAGACAACCAGATGGCTGATGAAGGGGAGGGGACAGCCAGGGCTAGCAGAATTGGGAGAATTCAACGTTCAGGCCACCAGGATGTAGACTGCCCAAGTGGAATATGAGGTGCATTTCCTCCAATTTACGGTGTTGCTCGCTGTGGCCATGGAGGAGACCCAGGACAGAGAGGTCAGATACGGAATGGGAGGGGGAGTTGAAGTGCTGAGCCACCGGGAGTTCAGGTTGGTTATTGCGGACCGACCGGAGGTGTTCGGCGAAACGATCGCCAAGCCTCCGCTTGGTCTCACCGATGTAGATCAGCTGGCATCTAGAGCAGCGAATGCAATAGATGAGGTTGGAGGAGATGCAGGTGAACCTCTGTCGCACCTGGAACGACTGCTTGGGTCCTGGAATGGAGTGGAGGGGGGAAGTGAAGGGACAAGTGTTGCATCTCTTGCGGTTGCAAGGGAAAGTACCAGGGGAGGGGGTGGTATGGGAGGGAAGGGAAGAATTGACAAGGGAGTTACGGAGGGAGCGGTCTTTGCGGAAGGCAGACATAGGGGGAGATGGGAAGATGTGGCGAGTGGTGGGGTCACGTTGGAGGTGGCGAAACTGACGGAGGATCACTTGTTGTATGTGACGGCTGGTGGGGTGAAAGGTGAGGACTAGGGGGACTCTGCCTTTGTTGTGAGTGGGGGGATGGGGAGAGAGAGCAGTGTTGCGGGGTATGGCAGAGACCCTGGTGCGAGCCTCATCTATGGTGGAGGAGGGGAACCCCCGTTCCCTGAAGAATGAGGACATTTCAGATGCCCTGGTGTGGAACGCCTCATCCTGGGAGCAGATGCGGCGTAGACGGAGGAATTGGGAGTGGGGGATGGAGTCCTTACAGGAAGCAGGGTGGGAAGAAGTGTAGTCCAGATAGCCATGGGAGTCGGTAGGTTTGTAGTGGATGTCGGTAAGGAGTCTATCACCTGCGATGGAGATAGTGAGGTCAAGGAATGGTAGGGAAGTGTCGGAAATGGTCCAGGTGTATTTGAGTGCCGGATGGAAGTTGGTGGTGAAGCGGATGAAGTCAGTCAGTTGTGTGTGGGTGCAGGATGTGGCACCAAAACAATCATCGATGTAGCGGAGGTAGAGGTCGGGGATGGGGCCCTGGTATGCATTGAGCGTCTGTTTAAACCTTTGCGTGCCAAACTGGCAGCGCTGTGTGCATTACCATTACGCACCAAGTCAGTAGCGCTGTGTGTATTGATTTGCATGCCAAGTCTGTAGCGCTGTGTATTGCTTTGCGCGCCAGTCTGCGACTGATAGCTCTTTGTTCCCAAAGGAGGGGAGGGGGGGGGGGCTTGCTCGGATGCAGCCCCCTGCCATTAGTTATAGTTTGAATTTGGGAGCGGCGCTATTGGCCAAGACTTACTGACAGTTATTTTAACGGCTGATTTCTTACCTGTATAAAGGCAGGGGCCAGGAAACCATATGTTAGTGTATGTACGAGAGGGGTTCACTGATGGACTGAGTCGCGATCAGCGCCGCGGACGGAGGCAGAGAGAGAGAAACTGAGGGAGGTGTGCTACTGTAAACTGGACTCCGCACATACCAAGACAAGTATTGTTTTTGTTCTCTCTTGCCAATAAAACTAATTTGTAACTAAACAGACGACTGATCCTTTTTCTGTTCTACTAGTCAGATCCTTGAACCTGTTCCCTTGTAACATTTGGCATAGTCGGTAGGATCCGACAAATAGAATAGAAAATGTTTGGTAAAAAGAAATAGCAAACGAGATGGCGCTGGTGCAGGCCAAGCACCCCCTCAACAAGCTGCTGCCCTCGGTGCAGAGGAGCCCGCAGCTGGCCGTGCTGTAGGTGGGACCAAGGACCTCGAATCTTCAAGCTCCTCTAATGCTTTTAACGGGTCATGAGGGAGAAGTTTATTGTTGTAAATTTCACTCGAATGGATCAACACTGGCATCTGCAGGATTTGATCGACTCGTATTGTTTTGGAATATATGTGGCGACTGCGATAATTATGCAACATTGGAAGGTCACAGTGGAGCAGTGATGGAATTGCGTTATAACATGAGTGGCAGCATGCTTTTTCCAGCATCAATATACAAAACTATAGCAGTGTGGGACAGTGAAACGGGTGAATCAAGAGACTTAAAGGTCACATATCCTCTGTGAATTCATGTTATCCAGCCTGACGGGGACCACAGTTGGTCTGTACAGGAAGCGACGATGAAACAGTGATGCTATGGGACATTCGGAAGAAGGCTGCAATCCATATGTTTCAAATAACGTACCATGTATTGGCAGCGACATTTAATGACACAAACGATCAGATTATCTCTGGTGCTATTGTTGACGGCATTAAGGTTTGGGACCTCCGCCAAAACAAGTTAATTTGTACCATGCGTGGTGACTGGTTTGATCCTGAATGGGCTAATTTGTACAGACTCGGTGACTGGTTTGATCCTGAATGGGGTAAAAGAGAACACCAACTTCACTGACCACATCCAGGAAGCCGTCGAGAAGATTTGAAGGGTCAGAGAACAGTACCACGACTACAATCCCTCGGGAGGCTGGTGGACAACAGTGGTGCACTGGAGACTGACCATTGGGACAATCTTGTTGGCCATAATATTCCGATATTGTATGTGCGGATTGGGATCACGACCGGGTGGACTTTACTACAGCCTGTGGGCTGGATGTTACGAGGTAGCGCCTGCGGGCCAGATGTGTCGGTAACGAGACTGTTCGAGGGGTGGAATGTTATACGAGAATTTTACTCGAACAGTCTGTAATACATAGCCATAGTGCTATGTTTAAAGCCCATAACGCTGTTTAAAGCTCATAGCATTGTGGCCGGTAGTGCTATATTTAAACCCCATGGCGCTGTGGCCTGTAGCGCTATATTTAGAACCCATAGCGCTGCTGTGACAGCCCTTTGTTTAAATTCCCACGCGCCAAGCCGACAGCGCTGTTTAAACCTTTGCACGCCAAACCAGCAGCGCCGTGTGTATTACCTTTACGCGTCAAGTCTGTAGCGCTGTGTATTGCTTTACACGCCAGTCTGCGGCTGATAGCGCTTTGTTCCCGGGGGGGGGGCTCGCTGCCATTGGTTATAGTTTGAATTTGTGAGCAGTGCTATTGGCCAGGACTTACAGGCGGTTATTTCAACGGCTGATTTCTTACCTTTATAAAGGCAGGCACCAGAATGCCGTAAGTTAGTGTCTGTACGAGAGCGGTTCTCCGACGGGCTGAGTCGCGATCAGCGCCGCGGACGGAGAGAGAGGGAGAGGTGTGCTGTTGTAAACTGGACTCCTCGCGTACCAAGACAAGTATTATTTTTGTTCTCTCGTGCCAATAAAACTGATTTGTAACTAAACAGACGAATTAGCCTTTTTCTGATCTACTAGTCAGATCCTTGAACCTGTTCCCTTGTAACATCCCCCCCCCTTGTTATTATATTGTAAGCAGCTGACCTAAAATAAGTACTGTCCAAATGCACTAATCCTTTGACCTTAATAGCAGACCATTTAAAAATTAGCAATAACTTATCCAAGTACTAAAATTTACTTTCCTTCAACACAAGGGCTTCGATTACAGTCATAATATTAGTGGAATTATAGCAAAAATGGGATGTTTCGGTGCCAGGTTAGTTTGTAGTAGGAAATGCGATCCAAGAGTGGATTCAAATTCCAAGACTGCACTACAGCACAAAGATTCTGTGCAAGATGGACAGTTGGCAATTGCTGGACATGTTAAACGTCCTTGCAGGGGCTTAATATGCTGCAAGACCTTTTGTGTATTTGCTTAAATATTCAGGTTGTGGAGAATAATTGATAAACATAGAACTAAATTATTTCAAGAGATCAGGATGTTGTAGCAATTTCAAACAATTTTAAGGGATCCGGTCAGATAAAGTGGAATTGAATATTAGTAGTTAAAACAGTGTAATAGGAAGCCATAAGGGAAAAAGCTTGTGCACAGAAAGCACATTTTCTTTGGAAATGAAACAAAGTCATCAGAACTGGTCAGATAACTAAAAATATGCTGATTAAAATGAAGCAGAGAAAGAGGATGTTTTTGATAGATATTGGATTATATTGGTTAAAGTCAAGTTGCCTGCTGAGTTCCAACAACACGGAAGATCTAAAAATAGTGTTCATGAAAAGAAAATCAGCAGATAACACAAAACAAAATGCATTAGTCTTCTTGAAGAAGCAGAGGCTGTGATTAAAGTACACTTTCCACCTCCCTTTACCAAATGAAGTGTGTTACCAATATGGTTAGATTAATAATAGCAAATGAGGAGGTACATGTTAACCTATTGTAGTGCTGATGGATTGCATACTGGTTAGCAGAAGAATATGCATGGAAATTGTGGAGGCTCTGACCAAATTCTTCTAATATTATTTGGATAATGATGAGAGAGAACTGGAGAATTGGAAAGGTCAGTGTTAAAAAAAAAACGGGAAAAGCTGACAACTGCAGGGCATTTATTGCTGAAGATGGGATGATAAACTAGAACACAATCAGTGCTTACTTGGAAAGTATGTGTTATTTATGAAATTCATCACGAATTTGTTAAACACCATTTGTATTTGTAGTTACTTGGTATAGATCTATTACATCATTATAGATCTGATAAAGATAAAGTAGTTAATGATGTGTATCTGGACTGGTCACATGGTCAATTAGACATCCAATCTGCAAAACAAATTGTGTTTAAAACGATACATCCTATGTCAATAATTTGTCAAATTTCTCCAATTTGAGATACAGTACTTTTTCTCTTTCTCAATTGTTGAGGGATAGAAATACCAATATTGTTCAGAGAAAGGCTGAGACCTTAATACTGAAGCTTTACTGAAGATATTTAAAAAAAAAATCTTTTTATTTTATTAGAAGCAATGTACATACATCTTCTTAATCATAATATGCAACATATTACATTTCTTGTACAACTTTTTTTTTCCCTTTAAAAAAAACTTTTAACCTATAATAGAAAAGGAGAAAAGAAAAAAGAGAAAGAAAAGAGTGAGGATAGTAGTGAAGTGTAGTCCGCAGTAGTTGGCGTTAAGTGAATAATAATGGTTAAGTAGTCTGCGTGCTTGAAAATGTGAAAAGAAAAGAAGAAAAAAAAGGCCCCACATAAAAGGGGGGCCTTAAGAAAAGAAAAAGAAAATAAGTAAGGAATCTAAAAAAGGTAAGGCTAAGCAAGAAGGAAAGGGAATGTGTCTAATTCCTGACGATTCACACCCATCACCTAGTTCTAAAAGAATTATTTTCCAGGGCTATAGACATTTAAAAGGACAAAACATGCATGAATGTAATATAATTCTGAAATAATTTTGTTTTGTTTAAATATTTGAGGCTTACAGATTTTAGATACTGAGTAAATGAATCATAAATGCAAACCTTAAAAGGTGTGAAATGATATGAAATAACCTGGTGGCATTGGATAATCGCACTTGAAGGTTTCATATTGACAAAACCCATTACACTTATGGACATTGCAATGAACAGTAGAAGAAAAAAAAACTATTGCAGGTTATTACAACTCGTGTTCAAATTGTGCACATACACAAAGTGAGTACTGAAGGAAAAAATATCAATATTTTTTTCTCTACTTTATGTGCAGGTATCTATACATCTTACAGAACTTTTCTACACAAGGACAAAGCACTTATTAAACGACTTCTAAAGGTAATTGTTTTAATTTGAGGAGGTAGGTTGAGTCATGAATTCCTTTGGAGGTATGAAAATGATTACCGTATTTCCAGGCAATGAAGACACTTTTTACCCAAAAATAAGGCACAAAAATGTACCTGCTTCTTGGAGGTCGAAGGTTAGTTTGTTAGCCAAGAAAGATAGACTTGGCTATCCCTCAGTACAGCAACATCAAGAACGATGTTGCTGTACTGAGGGTTAGCCAAGTCTATCCTTCATTGCTGGCAGCTGTAAAGTGGGAAGCGGCTGTAAAAGGACAGCGCCTCAGGGGGGGGGAGAGTTCCTTTCACAGCGTGTGGGGAGTCTTCCAGCAACTCACTCACTCACCGCTGTCGCGGCGCTCCGGGCGCGGAGCCACCACATTGTGGCCGGGGAGGGAAGTAGCTCGGGTGGCTGCGAGCGGCCGCCGGGACCGGACAGCGGAAGTGGCCGCCACCTCAGCGTCTTCTGCCGGCCCGCCAGCCACAGTGTCCTTCGGCACAGGCGCAACCGGTGGTGGTTGGCGGGTAGCTACTGGGCAGAATGCTGGCTGCTCCGTCCCTGGCGTGCTCTCTCTCCTCCCTAGTCCCGGGGCAGGTGACCTGGGCACTACAGCCAGTCCCGGGGCAGTCGAGCTGGGAACAGCAGCTAGTCCTGGGGACGCCAGGGATCTGATAAATTGAAGCCAGTCCCGGGGACGCGAGGGATCTGGGAACTGCAGCCAGTCCCGCGGCACGCAGGCGATGTTGCCGACCCCAGGACTAAACCAAACCTTTGATCCTGTCCCGCCATCCTTTTCTCAAAATTTAGCAACTTAAATTGGGGGTGCATCTTCAATGCAGGTGCGTCTTCATTGCCGGAAAATACGGTAACTATAATTTCTTCCATAGCCAGGAATTAACGAGGCAATTGTGCTTTTATCAATGTTCTGTAAAACTGTTATTGCTTTGAAGGGGGCCATTTAACCCATTATCCTTATGCCAATTACTTATGAGTTTATTTTTATTAATGATTATGTTACATTTATGCACATTATTCTTATCTTGTTGGCTTGTTGTTGATATGGAGTTGCAGAAGTCATTTGAATATGTCCTGCACAAGAGATTATTAGAACAAAATGAAAATGCAAAGAATTGGAGATAATATTGGAGAGAAATCATGTCTCACAAATCTGATTAGAGTTTTTTGAAAGGGTGGCCAAGAGGATTCATGAGGCTGGAGTTTAGACATTATTTATTTGGATTTTGCATGTCATTAACTTGGATGCTGCAGTGATTCACCAGGATGTTACTTGGAATTGTAGGCTTAAATTGTCGGAAGAGGATAGATAGGCCGAGACCTTTTCTGTGGAGTGAAGGAGGCTGAGGAGTGACCTTATTGAAGTGTACAAGATAATGATGAACATGGATAAAGTGAACGCTCAAAGACTTTATCCTAGGGTAGAAGATTCTGAAACTTTGGGCAGCACTGGTGCAGGTGTAGAGTTGCCATGCAAAGAGGCATGCAAAGAGAGGCATAAGTGGCAAACAGAGATCAATGTGATGAAGGGCAAGGTTATCATCTTTGAAATAAAGATAAGAAAATATTTTGAGAATAGAAATTATCTAGGAACAAAGGGTTCTTTCGCATAGATAACTATAAAATATACAGAGGTACAGGAACTAAGCAAAAGGACTCGATGAATGTTGACCTTCAAATCAAGGGGATTGTAATCCAAAAGAGGAAGGCCATTAATGAGTGAAATGTGAACCCATTTTAAAATATTTTAAGCACTGGATTACAAGAATTTTTTAGGACCAAGATTGATATGAATCTTTCTAGTTTAGGGTAGCAAGAGATATAACTTAAAGAAAATAAATTAAAATGAAGTACAGATCCACTGCAATCTATGGAATATCAGAGCAGGCTTGAGATGCTGAAAAGCCTCCTTTATCTTTATATTTTTTATCCATACCAAATACATTCTGCCTTGCTACCTACCCATAATCATTCTTTACATTTTAATGAAACAAAGGGTTTTTTATGGTCAAAAACACATGTTTATATAACATTTGCAAATAAATATGACTTTCTAAAAGTTAGCAATGATTGTGCAGAATGTATTTGCCATGTACACTTCAATGCACAGCAGATCTGTGAGTCTTCAATTTACAGCAGCGGGACATACATTTTATCTAAGGATAGGTTTATTATTGTTATATGTACTGAGGTACAGTGAAAAGCTATGTTGTGCATGCTATCCAAATAGATTAGATATACCATACATAATTACAATCAGTTCAAACTCAAGTAAAATAGATGGAGCAAAGGGGAAGATATAGAATGCAGAATATAGTTCTCAGCATTGTGGCGCATCCCTAGACAAAGTCCAATGTCCTCAATTGAGTAAAGATGAACAGTTCCCTAGCTTATTCAGAAGCCTGATAATGGTGGGGAAGAAGCTGTTCCTGAGTCTGGTGGTGCGTGCTTTCAATCCCTAATCTGAGGAAAGACATTCATGCCATAGAGGGAGTACAGAGAAGGTTCACCAGACTGATTCCTGGGATGTCAGGACTTTCATATGAAGAAAGACTGGATAGACTCGGTTTGTACTCGCTAGAATTTAGAAGATTGAGGGGGGATCTTATAGAAACGTACAAAATTCTTAAGGGGTTGGACAGGCTAGATGCAGGAAGATTGTTCCCGATGTTGGGGAAGTCCAGAACAAGGGATCACAGTTTATGGATATGGGGGAAATCTTTTAGGACCGAGATGAGGAAAACATTTTTCACAGAGAGAGTGGTGAATCTCTGGAATTCTCTGCCACAGAAGGTAGTTGAGGCCAGTTCATTGGCTATATTTAAGAGGGAGTTAGATGTGGCCCTTGTGGCTAAAGGGATCAGGGGGTATGGAGAGAAAGCAGGTACAGGATACTGAGTTGGATGATCAGCCATGATCATATTGAATGGCGGTGCAGGCTCGAAGGGCCGAATGGCCTACTCCTGCACCTATTTTCTATGTTTCTATGTTTCTGTACCTTCTGTAGGACAGGAGCAGGGGGAAGAAGGAATGAACGGGGTGGAACATGTCTTTGATTATGTTGGCTGCTTTTCCAATGCAGTGTGAAATGTAGATGGAAGTCTCGTATCTGTGAGGAATTGGGCTACATCTACAACTCTGCAATTTTTGCGGTCTTGGGCAGAGGCATTTCCAAACTAAGCTGTGATGCAACCTCATAAGGTTTTTATGGTACATCAGTAAGAGTCATTGGAGAAATGTCAAATTTTCACAGCCTCCTCGGGAAGTAGATGCAATGGTGTGCCTTCTATACCTTTTAGTGTAAACAGTCTAATATGTTTTTGCTTGGTTTTGACTCTTAGCAGGCAACAATGGAAAGCCTTAAGCTGTCGCCTTTCCCCATTTATCTTGGTGGTATATGTAGTGCATCCCTTTGCAAACCTAGTTGCACTTTAAAATGTATTGGTTCACAACATTCTGTCATGGACAACTCCTTGCATTGGAAAAAAAACGCATTTTGGGTAGTAAGATTATGCCTTCCCTGAGTTAATAGTTTTCAAGCAGCAGTTTATATTTGTCTCAGTCTGTATAGAGCATGTTGTGCATTTGATCGGGATGAACCCTGGTAGAGATAACTAATCACTTTCAAGATTTTTGCAAACTACGTTGCGGAAGGGAAGGGTCTCATCTCCATGCAGTAAGCTTGCTGGCATCATGGAGTGCACAAATCTTTGGCAGTGTGTGAAGGATTTGATGGGATGATTCTTTCCCGTTATCAGCCAGGAAATGACTGTGTTTGGTTGAAAGTTCTGATGATGTGGCATTTATCCAAATGACTTTGATAGTCTACTATGCAATCATGGCACAGGATCTGACAACATTTTCTGCAGGGTCCCAAGTCTGCATACTCCAATGTAGACTATTTTTATGCTTTATAAGCAGAGGCGTATAATACCAGGCCTTTTTGTTATTGGATTCTATTGTTTCCAATTAGAATGTAGCATATTTTTGGAAAGATGACAAAGCCATCAAGCATGCAGAGATTTACCAGAGTGGTATCAGGTAAAGAATTTCATTTGTTGAGAAAATGGAAAGTCAAGGATAGTTTTCTTTGTAATAGGGAAAGTACAATGGTAATTCAATAGACCTCTAAAATTTGACATTAGTAAATCAGAGATTTTCTTTCCTAATTGTTGACAGTAGTTATAAGATGTTTAGAAATATCTGTTTGATGTTTTCATATTTTAAGAGTGCTAATACATCCTAAGACATGCTATGTTTGCCCTTCTTTTCCTGTCTCAAATGACTTGCAGGGTATTCAAAGAAAGCGCCCATCAGAAGTACAGAGTGCCATTGTCCGCCGTCACTTACTGGAGCTGACTCAGAGTTTCATTATTCCCCTGGTGAGCAATTTGTTTTGAGTTTAGGATTTACAAAACTGAAAATAATCTGCAAAATAAATTTCTACATTAAAAAAAAAAGTAACTAGATTTCACCCTGGGTGTTAGCCCAGCCAGAACACCGTGATTTTACGATGCCCTTGAAGATTTCAATGAGCTTTAAACCAAGGAAGTCAGAGGAGGTTTATGAAGGGAGTTTTAAATGGTCTATGGGAAACAGAAGCTTGTACAGACATTCTTTATCTTCTTTTCCTTTCAGGAGAGATATGTTGCTAGTCTGATGCCTCTTCAGAGGACCATCACTGCATGGAAGGTAAAACTGAATAGTGCTGAGAAACTCTGATTTCATGTTCCATTTCTATATTTGGAAACCTAGATTTCTCTGCTGCTCTAAAGTTTCTCATGCGGTAAAGATCATGGGAAGATACCATTAGTGACCCTGCCATTGAAAATATGTACCTTTTATCACTACTTTGTAACCTCTTCTAAATCAATTTCACCATTACATTACCTTCAATTCTAAGAGCTCTTACTTTTATTAAGGACCTCTTATGAATTATGTCCATTACCTGTTTAGGTCTGTAAGAGAGGATTCATTAGTCACAACTTTATTCTCATTCTGTCTGACCTAGTTGTATTTCTCCAGGAGTTCAGCCTCCAATGCAGACTCAAAAAGATGTAATGAGGCCACCAATGCATGCACTTTGTGCAACAGTAGTTTGGTGCATTAATGCAAGTAGTGATCTGTACTGATACTTGCTGTAGCAATAATATCCCCTATGATGTGTCAGAGCTGGTTGGTGTACCAGAGCATGCAAAGCAAATCCAGGAACTTGTTCTTGCTGTGTTAGAGTCATACAACATGGAAACAGGCCTTTCGGCTCGACTTCCTGACACCGACCAAAATGCCCCATCTACACTAGTCCCACCTTCCTGCATTTGGCCATATCCTTTCAAACCTTTCCTATCTCATCTTGGTGTTATTGGTGAATTGCATTGAAAATCAGGACTGCTGAAAGCTATAATAGAGGAACTTTGGAAAGTAGATCACTGAACTATTCTCATTTTGATGTCAGACAGCCATGGAATGACATTTGTCAAGAGTTTGAAAGATTTCTTAAGTATAAATGGAAATGCTCTCTCAACAGAACGCTAATTACTTTATTTATTTTGCCTGTTTTTAATCAGAATCCTCCGCAGATTCGGCCCTTTAACCAAGAGGAATTCATGAAGACGTTGGAGCATGCAGGACCACAGCTGACATCTGTGCTTAAAGGAGATTGGGTGGGATTATACAGGTAGAGCATGGCTTTACTCTAACTGAAAATATAATTGAGTGAATCATGAAGTCTATTGTTTTGGGGAGTGCCAAAATCATATTTTGTGATCAGTCAAAAATTCCATTTTGGCTTCCTACTCAAATCACCCCCTCCCCAGGTACCTACCCCTGCAACCGCAGAAGATGCAACACCTGTCCCTATACCTCCTCCTTCGACTCTGTCCAGAGACCCCGACAGTCCTTTCAGGTTAGGCAGAGGTTCACTTGCACCTCCTCCAATCTCATCTTCTGTATCCGTTGTTCAAGATGTGGACTCGTACATCGGCGAGACCAAACGTAGACTGGGCGATCGTTTCGTTGAACACCTTTGCTCAGCCCGCCTGAACCTACCAGATTTCCCGGTTGCTAAACACTTTAATTCTCATTCCCACACAGACCTTTCTGTCCTAGGTCTCCTCCATTGTCAGAGTGAGGCTAAACGCAAATTGGAGGAACAGCATCTCATATTTCACTTGGGCAGCTTACAGCCGAGTGGTATGAATATTGATTTCTCTCACTTCAGGTAGCCCTGGTATTCCCTCTCTATCCCTCCCCCACCCAAGTCGTACTAGCCTCTCGTTTTCACCCAACAAACAGCTAACAATGGCTGTTTCCTTTATCATCGTTACTTTTTTGCATATCTTTTATTCATTGTTCTTTATCTCTCTACATCATCGTCTATATCTCTCGTTTCCCTTATTCTTAACCAGTCTGAAGAAGGGTCTCGACCCGAAACGTTACCCATTCCTTCTCTCCAGAGATGCTGCCTGTCCCGCTGAGTTACTCCAGCTTTTTGTATCTACAGAGCCTTCTAAATATCTATTGACTCAGGTTGAAGTTGATGTCCTGAGCTTTACCTTGCATCAACTTCAACTCGTCTGGTAGTTGACAGCAGGCAATCTATTATTCAGCTAGTTCTAAATGTTCACCACTGTCTGTGTGAAATATCTGCCCCTCATATCTTCTTTAAATGTCTCCCATCCCACCTTAAACCTGTGCCCTCTAGTTCTAGATTCCCCTATCCTGGCAAAATGATTCTGATGATGTATCCTAACTATACCTCTTTATAAATGTATATACGTGGTTACCCCTCAGCCTCCTACTTTACAGTGAGAATGAACTAGCCCATCCAAGCTCAGCTCTTAGCTACAGGTCTCCATCCCTGGCTATATCCTGGAATCTATTATGCACTCTATTTCTACCACATTCTTCCTGTAGTATAACAACCAGAACTGTACACAATACACCAAATGCGGTCTAAACAATGTTTTGTACAGCTGGACATATTTCCTTCTATCTAGGCTAGTGGGAAACATCGAGTAGGAGAATTGTCTATCCAGAAATGATTAGTATGTTTTTAACCTTCACTTAAATATAGATTGGAAAAGGAGAAGTCCTAAATTTTAACTACTCTAACTTCAAAAAGCAATGATTATATTCAGCTGCACAATGTGCATCACTCTCGAACAAGTTGAGAAAGTGGTTGACAAAACAAAGGTCTTTTCCTAACCTGCCTTAGGTGTACATCAAGGACTTCCAACGTAACATCCACAAGACCCTGTTGAGTTGCATCCCATATCACGAGCCATTTCTCAGTGAAGACAGACATTGATGCAGACATTGCCTTCAGTACACCAGCAGAGCTTTTGTATTTTGGAGGGAGGTTTGAAGATAAGACCTCAAGCCCAGCAAAATGCCGATAGTCCACTGGGTGCCTGTGTCCACCCCCTCCAAGCATGCAATGCAACATCGACTACCTATCAAGAGATAGAACCTATCAAGAGAGAGCTAGATAGGGCTCTTAAAAATAGCAGAGTCAGGGGATATGGGGAGAAGGTAGGAACGGGGTACTGATTGGGGTTGATCAGCCATGATCACATTGAATGGCGGTGCTGGCTCGAAGGGCCGAATGGCCTACTCCTGCCTTTGTCTATTGTCTATGGAAAGGACCTCAGAGCACAAGAGATACCACCAGCACTGTCTGTGCGAAATCCTCCAAAATCACCATTCGGATCAGTGAACCAACGAAAGTCTTCAATTCAGACCAAAATCCTCAATCTCTTCCGATGGGCAGGCTATGTCGCTCACTTGCTTGACACCAAACTCCTAAAATAGTTACCCTTTCCAACCTCCAATCTTGCCAAGAGATTGCAATGATGGTTAAGCAAATAATTTGGAATGTTCTCAAAACCTAATTTTATATCGATTTTCATGTATATTATGTCTTAAAACGACAGGCAATTTTTCTGAGCATCATTTCTTTTGGTTTTACAGACATTTTATTAAATCGCCCAATTTTGATGGCTGGTTTCGTATGAGACACCAAGAGATGCGCAAGAAGTTGGATATTCTTCACTTTGAGGTGTTATGTCAGGCAGTAAGTTGTCAGTTCAGAGATTACATGATAGGTTTGGATCATGGTGCTAATCACACCAATTACCTATAGCTTGTATCCCCTACTGTAATAAATGAGTAAATGCAAACATGGAGATTTCTAATAATAATCCAGCCAATAATCTGTTGCATTACTTGCAGAGTTGAGCCCAGGAGAGGGTAGAGTGGCACTTATTTCTGTTTGATGTCAGGAGAAGGGACAGTAGCAATACATATCTGGGTAGAATTTCTGTGGAATTCACAGATCCTACATTTAGCTGCATTTAAATCAGAGTCTTACAGTACAGAAGTGACAGTAAATCCATGATGCCCTTGGCTGGGTCTTGCGAGTATGACTTCCACAGTCTTTTCCTCAAAGATTCACTTCTTCCCCCTGTATGTGCTCCTCAAAATCTATTTTGAATGCTACTATTAAATCTTCTGCAATCTTTTTTAAAGTTTATTTATTCCAGTGCAATCCAACTATTAGCAAATCAAGTATTAAATAATTTCTTCTCATCAATACTTTTTTCCTTTTGGAATTATTTTAAATCTGTTTCCTTGGGCAATACACCTTTCTGCCTCCAGAAACAATTTTTCGTTATCTCCTCATGCCAGCCCTTAACTTTTTTAAATCAATTTGTATCTCCTCCCTTTATTCTACTTGCCAGAGAAGCATCACTTCATAGCACTCAAATCTATTTAACTACCTAAATCTTTCTGACGTCCGCTGCATTTTGATACACTTTGAAATTATGTCCGAATACCCGAGTACAGCTCATTAACGAATATCAAAAAGGTAGTGTTCTGGAGAGTGGGCCATTTAAACACTATTGCATACCTGATAAATGCTTGTAAGAAGTTAAAAACTGAAACTAATCCTTGTTTCAAAAGGATGAGAACAGCATAATACAGAAATACATTGCAGCTTTAGAAACATATATATTTCAGAATCGAGGATAATTTAGCTCAGATTAACAGTAATTCTGTCCCGTGTTTAATATTGGTCTTCCAATTTTGTAGGATCTACTCAAGTGGATTCGGGAAAAGTCTGAGGTGGAAATTGTGGACCTGGTTTTAAAAACTTCGTGAAAAATTGGTAATACTCTATTTCCAATTGCACTTTTCTCTTTTAATTAGATTATGTCAGTGTTTTTGAGCTGGCAGCACATTATCAGAAAAAATCTTAGAAATATTTTTAATTCCCATCCATGTCAGGATAGGTGCATTAGTCACCGGTGAAATGGAATGAGTGGGGCCTGTCCCATATCACCCTCTCATGCTCCTAGACAAATTGCTTATTTCAATCTCAACATCAGTTTAGGATTACTTCTGTTGCTCTTCTATTATTAATCAAACTATTGTCTTTCTCCATAGCAGTTTATGAAGATTGACATTGACTATGTATTATATGAGAATTTTCCCAAACAGTCTGTGACCCATAGCGCTGTGACCATAGTG
This sequence comes from Malacoraja senta, assembly GCA_038087875.1. Lineage (NCBI taxonomy): Eukaryota > Metazoa > Chordata > Chondrichthyes > Rajiformes > Rajidae > Malacoraja > Malacoraja senta. Next base: position 12,800,308 of record CM075985.1, on the reverse strand, counting down.
CTGCAGCCGGTAGCGCTATATTTAGAACCAATAGCGCTGCAGCCGACAGCTCTGTTTAAATTCCCACGCGTTAAGCCGACAACGCTGTTTAAATTTTTGCGCGCCAAACAGGCAGCGCCGTGTGTATTACCTTTACACACCAAGTCTGTAGTGCTGTGTATTGCTTTATGCGCCAGTCTGTGGCTGATAGCGCTTTGTTCCCAAAGGGGGGGCTTGCTGGGATGCAGTCCCCTGCCATTGGTAATAGTTTGAATTTGGGAGCATCGCAATTGGCCAGGACTTACTGGCAGTTATTTCAACGGCTGATTTCTTACCTGTATAAAGGCAGGTGCCAGGAAGCCATAATGAGTTTTTGTACGCGAGGGGTTCACCGACGGGCTGAGTCACGATCAGCGCTGCGGACGGAGGCAGGGAGAGAGAGGTGTGTGCTGCTGTAAAACTGGACCCCGCGCATACCGAGACAAGTAGTTTTTGACCAGACGTGAGCCTTTTTCTGTTCTACTAGTCAGATCCTTGCAGAATCTCTGCAGAGATCACAATTTAACTTTTAATTACAGAGCCTTTTCATCAAAACATTTTAATCAGTTGATTTGGAGAAAAGTTATGTTGCCTGCATATTTCCCATCTATGAATGATGGCTCAAAATCCAGCATTTCATCAGATTTGTTCATCCTTTCTGTCACAGCAAGAATGTTTTCAACCATTTATTTTGCTCATTTACCTGTTAATTTATCCATAACTTGACTGTCCTTTGATTAGAAATGAACAATAAATAGCGCAACTGGAGGAAGGCAAGTCATAATTTAGTATTGATGGATTAAGTGAGTTGGAAAAAACATTGTCAAAGCTGTGGAGTGTGGGAAGGTGTGAGGTCATTAATTTTAGACCTGATAAAGTTAATGAACATGTTGTCCAGATTGAGAAAATAGTAATTATAGAACAGTAAAATTCAGAAATACCTGTATATAAATAAATCAAATGTACAGGTACAAGAAACGTTTAAAAAATGAATGGAATGTGTTTCTCAAGTTTTGAAATTCTTTACAAATTCCCAAAACAACTGCATCTACTGAAAGTCAGTTAGTTTAGTCCTATTTATGCTTAACTCTTTTCTCAGCTCGATTTAATTTAATTAGTATGTTTCTTTATTCAGATAAAAGCAAGAGTCCACCAGCTGCCAGTGAGAGAAGACCTGCTGGAGAAGCTGGAGTTATATGTGGAAACTGTTATTAGCTCCTTGCCTGATGATCTACAAGTGGTGCTGCATCGACATTGATTTGAACAAACAAGTGATTTGCAGCACATCCTTTGAGAGAAATCTCACCTCCTGTTTTCCATATTCCGAGTCATCCATTGCAGAAAGCTACCTAGTTTGATACAGTGGTGCCACACACAGATTTAATTCCAAATGATGAACTAAGATGCCTGTCAATTTTGATAAAGAAATCACCTGATTCATGTAAACTGTTTTAAACTCGCAATGTAGTTCGCTGCATTGTAAAATCTTATGATCAATCAGTTGCATGAATGTAATCTGCATGGCATGACTGTACCCTGATCTTGATGTAATCCAATCTATTTAATGTGAGATTACAGAACTGGCCAATGTAGCTAAATTCTTCTATTTCTCCCCAACGAGAGGAGTGGAGAGGTTTTGGTTAAATTGTATTCATTCTATAATCTTGGCAGAAGAGTTCTTTAAGTGTTATTGATTGGTACTTTAATTTTAATGTAATAGGAAAGCTCTGAAGAAATGCAAAAAGTTGAAATAACTGGTTTGCCTTAAGAATGTGACAGAAGAACTGAGGAGAAAGTAGAGCAGTTGGCTAGGATAACTGCAGCTGTAGTAGATCCCTTCACCCTTTCTGCAACAGCAAGAATGTTTTGAACTATTTATTTTGCTCACTTACCTGTAATTTATCCTTGACTGTCCTTTGATTGGAAATGTACTGTAAGTAGTGTAACTGGATGAAAGAAGTCATAAGACAGTATTGATGGATTAAATGAGCTGGAAAAACCATTGTTGTAGGAGGATGTGAAGTCATCCATATTAGATGTAATATAGTTAAATAAACTTCTAGATTTTGAGAAAGTAGTTATTTTCGAACCACAAAATTCATAAATCCTTGTACATAAATAATTCAAACCCAATGGACAGGGCCCAATGGAAGACAATGTTCTAAATTGACCACTTTTCATTTTAAACACTCTTGCGACAATGTACCAGAGAACTACAAATGGTGTGCTTCTATTCAAATACAGTGGAAGAGATAAAGGATATTTTAGGCTAACACTTTCAGTGAATTATGTACATACTCTCCATTCAACAGCACTCTCCAGGGTCTTCCCATTCGCTGTGTATCCCTTGCCTGATTTAACTTCCCAATATGCATCACCTTATACTTGTCAGAGTTAAAATCCATTTACCATCCTACCTTGCCTTTCCAAATGCAAATAAATTCCATTCCACAGATACGGCAGAATAATTTGAATAGAATAATTTGAGTTTACTCACACAAAAATTCGAGAAAATGCTTAAACAATCTACAACAGACCAGTAATACAGTTATTCAATTTCAATGGGAATGCCTGCAAGGGACAAATCTCAGTGTTTTTGAATTATTGATATAAATATAAAGTATTGTCATTTCAGTTATTTGATGTTAAATTATAAATATTTTTTGCACATTTCTGGATTTAAAGAAACAGTTTTTTGCAGAAGTATTTTTGCAGCTGAGAAAGCTCACTAAATTTGGCATATTTTGGCCACCTATTAAATTGTTTTGCGGCATTGATTTGAACGTCTTTTTCTGTCCATCCCATAGCATTAATGTAAAAGAAAACCTGCAGATGCTGTATGTCTGAAATCAAAACAAAATGCTGGAAATACTCAGGTTGGACTGCAATTGTGGGAAGAGAAACTGAGTAGACATTTCAGGTCAAAGGCCTTTCATCAGAATCACAAGGACAGTTCTATTGCAAAAGCCCCTTTTGCTGAGAATCATACTTACTGTCTTGGAAAGTTCCAGCTGGGAACAACTTGAGGCAAGTAAGAGCTTTTATCGTTGGTTTTCCATTTCTGCCTTCCTCCACTCATAATCCCTGACCATGCACAACCTCGGTCGAGTTAGCTCAGCAAGTTCACCCAACAGTACTTAGTCATCCATATCTTAACTATTTTTGCTTATGCAGCATTTCTGACACTCTTCTGCTTTATTTGTTTGTAGACCCCATCCATCTCATTGATAATTGACCTACACTTCCAATCCTCACCAGAACAGCAACCTGATCACCTTAACTACAATCCTCTGGCTGAATTTGTTCTACCTGTGAACAGTTGCGTTAAATCTGCACAGTGCACATAGTCGTCAACCTACATGGATCCAAGTTAAGCTTATCTTTTGATGTATGTTATCTGACTTCAGTGTACGATTTTATAATAAACACACCCAATCGTTTGCCAGGCCATTTTTGGGACCATTAAGAGTAAAAAACATTAAGTATCTATATCATGGCAAATGAAGTCAAATAGTGGAATTACCAGAGCAGATGCGCTTGTGGAAGAGGAAAAAGAGGTTGTGTCTGGTCAGAGTTTGAGGTTGAAGGCTGTGGAGGAAAGAAACATTTGTTTAAGAAAGAACTGCAGATGCTGGTAAAATCAAAGATAGACACAAAGTGCTGGAGAAACTCAGCGGGTGAGGCAGCATTTATGGAGAGAAGGAATTGGCGACGTTTCGGGTCGAGACCCTTCTTCAGATGGATGTCAGGGGAGGGGGTAGGACAAAGAAAGAATGTAGGCGGAGACAATGGGACTAGTGGGAGAACTGGGAATGGGTGGTGGGGGGGGGGGGAGAGAATGAAGAGAGAGAGCAAGGGCGACTTGAAGTTAGAGAAGTCAATGTTCATACCGCTGGGGTGCAAACTACCCAAGCGAAATGAGGTGCTGATCCTCCAATTTGCGCTGGGCCTCACTCTGACAATGGAGAAGGCCCAGAACAGAAAGATAAAACTGGGAATGGGAGGGGGAGTTGAAATGCTGGGCCATCGGGAGATCAGCTTGGTTAAGACGGACTGAGCGGAGGTGTTCAGCGAAACGATCGCCGAGCCTGTGCTTGGTCTCGCCGCTGTAGAGAAGTTGACACGTGGAACAGTGGATACAGTAGATGAGGTTGGAGGAGGTGCAAGTGAACCTCTGCTTCACCTGGAAAAACTGTTTGGGTCCTTGGATGGAGTCGAGGGGGGAGGTAAAGGACAGGTGTTGCATCTCCTGCGGTTGCAGGAGAAAGTATCTAGGGAGGGGTGGTTTGGGTGGGAAGGACGAGTTGACTAGGGAGTTACGGAGGGAATGGTCTCTGCGGAAAGCAGAAAGGGGTGGAGATGGGAAGATATGGCCAGTAGTGGGATCTCTTAGGAGTTGGCAAAAATGTTGGAGGATTATATGTTGTATATGACGGCTGATGGGGTGGAAGGTGACGACTCAGAGCTGCTGTCGATTTGGAAGCAACAGCAGGAGAAGATTAGCAAGAGAAAACACTGATTGGCTCTAGCCCAAGAGGGAGGAGAGAAGCGAGTCAAAGCGGGGAAAACAGTTGAAAACTGAGGAATTTGGATTGTAAATTGGTAAATTAGGCAATTTATCAGTCAATATAAGCAAGACTGCTCTTAGGGAGCGGCAGTGAGGGAAGTGCTTTGTGAGAAAAGTGTGAGTCTTTGGCTCGAGAGTCTTCGGCGAGGAGAGGAGGCTACGCAAAACACTGCAGAGGGAGAGACGAAAGAAGGAGATGTCAGGCAAGCTGATTCAGTGTGATGCAGTATGTGGGAGGTCAAGGACACTGCTGGTGCCTCTGGCTGCTACAAATGTGACAAGTGCATCCAGGTACAGCTCCTGAAGGGCCGTGTTGGGGAACTGGAGAAGCAAGTGGATGACCTCAGGTTTGTCCGAGAAACGGAGTTGTTCCTCGACGAGTCCTACAGTAAGATTGTTACACCTAAGGTACTGGAAGAGAGAAGGTGGGAGACAGTGAGAAAGGGAGGGAAGCATGGAATGCAAACGTCCCCGGGTGTTGTACCTCTTGTGAACAGGTTCACCCACTTAGAAGCTGTCGGGACAGAAGACGTTTTAACACTGAGCGGCAGACTGGCTTGCGATGCGAATAGGGCTGTTGAGCCAAAACCAAAAAGGCCAAAGTCAGGCAACGCCATTGTAGTGGGAGACTCCATTTTGAGAGGTACGAACAGGGGTTTCTGCGGCAACAGACGGGATTCGAGGATGGTGTGCTGCCTTCCTGGTGCCAGGATCCAAGATGTCATGGACAGAGTGCAGAAAATCCTCAAGGGCGAAGGTGAACAGCCGGAAGTGGTAGTGCATGTTGGCACAAACGATGTCGGAAAGAAGGGGATGAATATTCTGCAGCGTGACTTTAGAGAGCTCGGAAAAATGCTGAAAAGCAGGACCTCCAGGGTTGTTATCTCCGGTTTGCTTCCAGTTCCTCGTGCTGGCGAGAGCAGGAACAGGGAGATACGGGACCTGAATGTGTGGCTGAGGAACTGGTGCACGGGGCAGGGATTTAGATTCTTAGATCACTGGGATCTGTTTTGGAGTAAGGGGGAACTGTACAAAAGGGACGGATTGCATCTTAACAGGTTGGGGACCAGCATTCTGGCAGGCAGGTTTGCCACTGCTACACGGGTGGTTTTAAACTGAATAAGGGGGGTGGGGTGTCGAATGGGATAGTTGAGGATGGAGTTAAAGGGAAAGGGTTTCTTAAATGTGTGAGCGTAGAGACAGAGGGGTGTAAAATTAGGGTAGAAGCAATAGGTAGCAAGGTGAAAAGTAAAAGTGGCAGGCAGACAAATCCAGGGCAAAAATCAAAAAGGGCCACTTTTCAACATAATTGTATAAGGGGTAAGAGTGTTGTAACAACAAGCCTGAAGGCTTTGTGTCTCAATGCAAGGAGCATTCGTAATAAGGTGGATGCGTTGAATGTGCAGATAGCTATTAATGACTATGATATAGTTGGGATCACGGAGACATGGCTCCAAGGTAACCAAGGCTGGGAGCTGAACATCCAGGGATATTCAATATTCAGGAGGGATAGACAGAAAGGGAAAGGAGGTGGGGTAGCGTTGCTGGTTAGAGAGCAGATTAACGCAATAGAAAGGAAGGACATTAGCTTGGAGGATGTGGAATCGATATGGGTAGAGCTGCGAAACACTAAGGGGCAGAAAACGCTAGTGGGAGTTGTGTACAGGCCACCTAACAGTAGTAGTGGAGTTGGGGATGGCATCAAACAGGAAATTAGAAATGTGTGCAACAAAGGTAAAACAGTTATAATGGGTGACTTCAATCTACATATAGATTGGGTGAATCAAATTGGCAAGGGTGCTGAGGAAGAGGATTTCTTGGAATGTATGTAGGATAGTTTTCTAAACCAACATGTAGAGGAACCAACGAGAGAGCAGGCTATTCTAGATTGGGTATTGAGGAAGGGTTAGTTAGCAGTCTTGTTGTGCGTGGCCCCTTGGGCAAGAGTGACCATAATATGGTTGAATTCTTCATTAGGATGGAGAGTGACATTGTTAATTCAGAAACAAGGGTCCTGAACTTAAAGAAAGGTAACTTTGAGGGTATGAGAAGTGAATTGGCCAAGATAGACTGGCAATTGATTCTTAATGGGTTGACGGTAGATATGCAATGGAAGGCATTTAAAGACTGCATGGATGAACTACAACAATTGTTCATCCCAGTTTGGCAAAAAAATAAATCAGGGAAGGTAGTGCATCCATGGATAACAAGGGAAATCAAGGATAGTATCAAAACAAAAGATGAAGCGTACAAATTAGCCAGAAAAAGCAGCCTACCAGAGGACTGGGAGAAATTCAGAGTCCAGCAGAAGAGGACAAAGGGCTTAATTAGGAAAGGGAAAATAGATTATGAAAGAAAACTGGCAGGGAACATAAAAACTGACTGCAAAAGCTTTTATAGATATGTGAAGAGAAAAAGATTAGTTAAAACAAATGTAGGTCCCTTGCAGTCAGAAACAGGTGAATTGATCATGGGGAACAAGGACATGGCAGACCAATTGAATAACTACTTTGGTTTTGTCTTCACTAAGGAAGACATAAATAATCTGCCGGAAATAGCAGGGGACCGGGGGTCAAATGAGATGGAGGAACTGAGTGAAATCCAGGTTAGCCGGGAAGTGGTGTTAGGTAAATTGAATGGATTAAAGGCCGATAAATCCCCAGGGCCAGATAGGCTGCATCCCAGAGTACTTAAGGAAGTAGCCCCAGAAATAGTGGATGCATTAGTGATAATTTTTCAAAACTCTTTAGATTCTGGAGTAGTTCCTGAGGATTGGAGGGTAGCTAATGTAACCCCACTTTTTAAAAAGGGTGGGAGAGAGAAAACGGGGAATTACAGACCAGTTAGTCTAATGTCGGTAGTGGGGAAACGGCTAGAATCAGTTATTAAAGATGGGATAGCAGCACATTTGGAAAGTGGTGAAATCATTGGATAAAGTCAGCATGGATTTATGAAAGGTAAATCATGTCTGACGAATCTTATAGAATTTTTCGAGGATGTAACTAGTAGAGTGGATAAGGGAGAACCAGTGGATGTGTTATATCTGGACTTTCAGAAGGCTTTCGACAAGGTCCCACATAAGAGATTAGTATACAAACTTAAAGCACACGGTATTGGGGGTTCAGTATTGATGTGGATAGAGAACTGGCTGGCAGACAAGAAGCAAAGTGTAGGAGTAAACGGGTCCTTATCACAATGGCAGGCAGTGACTAGTGGGGTGCCGCAAGGCTCATTGCTGGGACCCCAGCTATTTACGATATATATTAATGATTTGGACGAGGGAATTGAATGCAACATCTCCAAGTTTGCGGATGACACGAAGCTGGGGGGCAGTGTTAGCTGTGAGGAGGATGCTCGGAGGCTGCAAGGTGACTTGGATAGGCTGGGTGAGTGGGCAAATGCATGGCAGATGCAGTATAATGTGGATAAATGTGAGGTTATCCACTTTGGTGGCAAAAACAGGAAAGTAGATTATTATCTGAATGGTGGCCGATTAGGAAAAGGGGAGATGCAACGAGACCTGGGTGTCATGGTACACCAGTCATTAAAAGTAGGCAAAGTGTTAAAGAAGGAACTGCAGATGCTGGAAAATCGAAGGTACACTACTGCAGTTGTACAGGGTCTTGGTGAGACCACACCTGGAGTATTGCATACAGTTTTGGTCTCCTAATCTGAGGAAAGACATTCATATGAAGAAAGACTGGATAGACTCGGTTTGTACTCGCTAGAATTTAGAAGATTGAGGGGGGATCTTATAGAAACGTACAAAATTCTTAAGGGGTTGGACAGGCTAGATGCAGGAAGATTGTTCCCGATGTTGGGGAAGTCCAGAACAAGGGGTCACAGTTTAAGGATAAGGGGGAAATCTTTTAGGACCGAGATGAGGAAAACATTTTTCACACAGAGTGGTGAATCTCTGGAATTCTCTGCCACAGAATGTAGTTGAGGCCAGTTCATTGGCTATATTTAAGAGGGAGTTAGATGTGGCCCTTGTGGCTAAAGGGATCAGGGGGTATGGAGAGAAAGCAGGTACAGGATACTGAGTTGGATGATCAGCCATGATCATATTGAATGGCGGTGCAGGCTCGAAGGGCCGAATGGCCTACTCCTGCACCTATTTTCTATGTTTCTATGACAAGAGGAACTCTGTCCTTATTACGAGAGGGGGGAAGGGGAGTGAGAGCGGAGCTGCGGGATATCAAGGAGACGCTAGTGAGAGCCTCATCTATAATGGAAGAGGGGAACCCCCGTTCCCTAAAGAATGAGAACATCTCCAATGCCCTGGTATGGAAAAAAATAGTCTTGGGCGCAGATACGGCGTAGACGGATGAATTGGGAGATGGGGATAGAGTCTTTACAAGAAGAAGGGTGGGAAGAAGTGTAGTCAAGATAGCTATGGCAGTCATTAGGATAAACTAGGTGTTAGCATGCAGGTAAAAGGAAATGCGTTCACATACACACCAGACCTTGTAAGGATCGCAGTTTTTCGTCCCACAAATATTTGTGAAACAGATGGGTTGTCGTAATAATTGAATAATTTCATGATCACTATTAGACATAGATTTTTGTTTTATGTTTATTCAAATACATCAAATTTAATTTAAATTCCACAGCTCAACAATAGAATTTGAATTTGTGACTGGATTATTTAAAAGCCTCTAAACTAAGAGTTTGGTAAGAAAACATTTCTGGAAAGTTCTAGTAGTTAGCTGCTCTTAAAAAAAATAAATTAATCTGGGTTTAGTTTAGTTTATTGTCACTTGTACCGAGGTACAGTGAAAAGCCTGTGGTGTACCTGGTGTTCATTTTCACTTATTTTCAATATAATTTTCATTAACTCTGTCACTCACACAGAAATGGTACATTGGCCACTGAGTAATATAACTTGGATTGTGTTAAGAGTACCGTATTCCACATATAGTGTTGTTAACCTTCTCCACCTTCCAATAAGATTATGAATGATCTTTTACTTCAGCGTAATTTTTCCACAAAAACCTTTGGTTCTGATAACAATCCAGACATGACACCTTCAAGATTCTGTTTTTAATTTGGACCACAATTCCTCTAACTCTCTCAGCAATACATTCCTAGTTCTACTCATGTCATTGGTTTCTGACTAACTGGATTCTCCACTTCTTAAGGATGGCGAGATTTGCAACATTTGAACAAAGCAGACAGCATGGCCTGCAGAACTTCCAGACAGTATCTACCTCTCAGACCCTGTGATATCTACTTTCCCTTTTTTCCCCACCTCTCCTCAGACTGAATGGCCTCATATACTATGGTAATATAACACCCTGGAAACTGCTGAGGTTTATCCCAGGATTCTGAGGGAAGCAAGGAAGGAGACTGCTGGGGCCATGATAGAGATCTTTGTATCTTCTTTAGTCAGAAGACTGGAAAATAGCCAATGTTGTTCCTTTGCTTGGGAAAGGCAACAAGCTTACCAGGAAATTTATAGGCTGAAGAACCTTACATCAGTTGTTGGGAAATTATTGGAAAAGGCTCTTAAGGACAGGATTTACTTACATTTAGAAAAGCATGGATTATTAGCGAGTCAACATGGCTTCGCGTGTGAGGGGTCCAGTCTCATAAATTTGTTTAAACTTTATTAGGAAATGGTGAAGATGATCCTTATTGATCATCTTCATCACTTCCTAATGAAAGTTGATCAAATTTATGATTAGGGCAGTGAAAGTCGTCCTTCATGTTTTGCTGGCCCAGACGATTAAGTCACACGTGAAACATGGTGAGTTGGTAAATTTGATCCAAAATTGACTTGGTCACAGAAGAGAGGCTGATTGTAGAATGGCGTTCCGTATGAATCAGTGCTGGGACCTTTGTTGTTTGTCATCTATTTCAATGATCTAGATGAAAATATTGATGCTTCCATTAGTAATTTTTGCAGATGGCATGAAAATTGATGGAGTTATGGATAGCGAGAAGGCTGCTAAAGGATACGGCAGAATATAGATCAGTTGGAAATTTCGGCAGTGAAATAGCAGATGCAATTTAACCTGGAAAAGTACAAGATGATGAGGACATTTTGGGAGGTCAGGTGCAAGTGCAAATTATACAGTAAACGGCAGAATCCTTAGTGGCATAAATGTAGAGGGATCTAAGGATGCAAGTCCAACCTACCTCCACCACCCCCCTCCATCTATAGTTCATGCTACCTTGGGAAAGCAGTCAACAAAATCAAGGAGCATTCACACCCTTGTCATTCCCTCATTCTCCCTTTCTCATCAGCGAGAAGTTACAAATGCTTGAAGGCATGTGGCACAGATTCAGGAACAGCTTCTTCCCCACTATCACACAAAGGAGATTTTCAAGACAATTTTTTTTATACACACCTGGAACAGGCTGTCCTGGGAGAATATCGAAACAGATACAAAATCAATGTTAAAGAGGCATTTCGACACACCAATAGGCAGAAACAGGAAGCAGCAAACAGGAAATAGGCATCACCAAAGATACTAGAGGAGCTATATAATCTTTGGGCATCACAGTGGTATAGCTACTGCTGCTTCACAGTGCCAGAGACCAGAGTTCGTTCCTGGATTCTGATGCTGCTGCGGTTTGCACTTCTCCATGACCAAGTTTCTCTGGGTACTCCAGTTTCCTCCCATATACCAAAGACATGTGGGTTTGTATGTTAATTAACATTTGTAAAATTCCCCTAGTGTGTAGGAGTGGATGCAAAAGTGGGGTAACAAAACCAGTGTGAATGGGTGATTGTTGGTCGGCTTGGACCAGGTGGGCTGAAGGGCCTGTTTCCACGCTGTATCTTTTCATCAATCCATCAACCAAAAAATTAGAGGGATACTACAGCTCATGAAATGCTGGTCCTAATTTCAAGTGATTTGGAGTATAAAAATAAGTAACCATTACAAGGCATTAGTGAGACCAATAGAGTAGTGTGAACGGGTTTAGCCCCCTTATGGAAACATATTATTTCATTGGAGGTGGATCGGGGGTTTCACAAGGATGATCCTTGGAACATCGCTGGCAATCGCAACCTTATTGAAATATAAGAGATTTGTAGGAAGTGAGATGATAACTGCTCAGATTATTCCTCTCATTGGAAAAATAAAATACATGGTATTTTTTAACTAAAGGGTGTCCATATAAGATTGAGATGATGTATAAATTCTCTGAGAAATTCTGTGTGGAACTCCTGACAGCGAGCTGTGGTAGGCAGGATCTTTGTGCACATAGATATTTCTAATTAGTAAGGGAATCAAGGGTTAAAGAGCATAAACAGGAAAGTGGACGAGGGATGTTAAATTGGCCATGTTCATAGAGAAAGGCAGAGCCATCTCAAGGGGCTGAAAGATAAAATACCTGTTGATGCTTCTAATGATCTTATCTACTTTTGTTTAACATGATATAGAAAGTAATTCAAACCTGTCCATTACTGTCAAGTCAACAGCTCTAAAGTTCCTTGCCATTCTCCAACAGTCCTACAATCACAAATATGAAAAAGATGAAAATATATGAAAAAGAAACTCCTTGCCACCAAATTATCCATTTTCCTTTTATCAGTGCACCTAGAAATAGCCATGCCATCACATCATTTGGTAAAGTGCCACAAGGCATGAGAATCAAAAATTCATTTATATCTTGCTGTGAATTCAATGGAAAGGAAAAGTCACCATTTCACCTTTGCTCAGGTTTCTGATGCCTTGCTTCCAAACATTTCCTCAGGTACTCAGGCAACATAATGGAACGAAGGAATAAAATCCTAAAAAAAGGGAGAACAATTCCAAATCTTTTGTTTAATGAGAATTGACCCAGCTTAGACAGAGCTCTATGTGGAAATAATTATTGTCACAAATTTGGATGACCTTTCATAACAAAAAAAGTTCAATGCAGATGTCAAGTTTGTCTTATTGTTTCAACCACATAGGAACAAAATCTATACATAAAATGAATGTAATGGAAGTTATTGGTCATTCAATTTTATAATCAGAACTGAACTGGAAACTAAAAAGTTATTTTTCTAAATAAGTCTGCTATTTCCCCAAGGCAAAGCTTTTTAGCACCAGCATTTGAAGCAGATATTATGAAAACAATATTGTCACAAACATTTTTCTCTTCTTTCGTGTCAGGTTCACATCCTTAATCCTGTTAAAATTGCAGATATGAACCAGTTTACAAAACATTCCAATTTTACATCATTGTCAAATACGGAAGTATCATAATGCGATTTTGAAGGTATTAATTTTCAGGTTAATGGCAATGATATCAAACTTTGGAGATACGAAAATCAGAAATGGACTAGCACAAAACTATCAGAATGAATGAGTGTAAAAAGTGGAATTTAAGATCAAAGCACAATCAGGAGTTAATAAATATCGCACAAATCATCTTTTCCCAGAACTCCACCAACTGCTGGCCTGCTGCTTCATCACATTCTGCTTCTCCTGAGGGCTGAAATGCAGAATGGTGAGAATAGCGGTCAGTGTCTGCTGGCGCCCCAGAGCATCAGACAAGGTCAGGAACCTGTAGGTCACATTTTTCACATATTCCAGGTTGGCTCCTTCCCGATTTTTGTCTCTGAGGTGTTTCTGTATTTCATCTTGAAGAGCCTCAACATTTTCTTTGTGCCTTTCTTTCTCCATTAGGAGACTGTCCTCCAGCTGATGAACTACAGCTTCCATTTGGTGTTTTTGCTTCCTCAGTGTTGTGACCTCAAGCTCCTTTCGTGCCAGCTGTTCTGCATAGTGAAGAAAAGTAGGCTCATTAGGTCCTGAAAATTTAGCAGTCTGCTTCACAATAGCTTGACAGAAATCATCTTGAAGATCATCTTCATTCTGAGAACCATTCCCCTCAGACCAAAACTTGCTTTCAACATAGTTTTTATGACTTGATAGCCCACTGGAGCCCAAGCGTAGTGTTTCAGTTTCTCTGTCTTTCTCCGCTAAGACTGCAAGAGCCCTGTCTCTATGTTTGTGCATTTCTTCTTCCAGTTTAATAACTCTTTCATGATACTGGATCTCAATCTTTTCCATTTCTTTCTTATGAGCTGTTTGAAGCTGGGTAATATACTGTTTATTTGCCTCATTATCACATTTGTGCTTGGCTTCCATTTCATCACATGCAAGGCGGAGGGTAATATACTTCTCTTTCAGCTCTGCCAGCTGCTCACGCAAACTCTCTAACTCTTTGGTTGTATTGCCATCTTTAGTGTTCTTGTTTTTGAGCACAACTTGAGCCCTCATTTTATAGCGTTCAAATTCTTCCTTCAACTGTTTCAACTCGTGTTGATAATAGAAAACAGAAGCCTTCTCTCCATCTGACGTGTCAGGTGTGTCTGTGGAATCAACTTCACAAAGCTTCTCCATGTCTAAGGGTTCCTGTGATTTCCGGACTGCCAGTGCCAACAGTTTCTTTAGCTTTTCCATTTTGTCTCTTAAAATATTGACATCTAGATTAGATTCATCGACCATTAGATCCAACGATGTTCTGTTGGATGCAGCATTGGCCAAAGTCTTGTTCTCCATATCCAATTGTATAATTCGCTCTTTCAGTTTGTGAATTGTCACCTTGTCTTTCTGCTTACCCTTGTCATAAGTACCGACAAGATCAGAAAGCTCAGAGACTCGGGTTTCCAAATTTGCGACTCGTTCCTCCTCCATTTGAGAGAAGTGACGAAGCTGTTCTTGGGCCTGTGCAGCCTGAGCATGGGGAGTGAAGGAGGATAGTCTTAAGCACAGTTAGATTAACAGTACAGGTTCACCACTGATTTTCCGGCACCCTTGAGTTCAGAGCCTTGCCATATTATCCCTTTTGCCGGACCAACAGAGACCATGGCAAATTCGGCGGCGGAAGTCATCTATGGGAACAGAACTGCCGGCTCCGGCCGGGTCTAAATTCCAGGGCCTCAGCGTCAGCCAGCAAATTCGACCCGCCGATCTGTCATGGTAGTCGGCTATGGGAACTGATCTGCCGGATCCAACCAGGCTGGAGTTCCAGAACCCTGGCCGCATAGGGGAAATGAAACCGCCGATTAGCTCGGAAGTCCCGATGAGGTCAAGATTGCCCCAGGCGCCAGATTTTTGGGGGAATTCCGGGGGGGGGGGGGGGGGGGGGGTGGGTGTTTCAAATGCACTCTCATAATTTTGTCCGGTTTAACGGAGGTGCCGGACCACCAGTTGCTAGAAAATCAGTGGTGGCCTATATAACTACAAATACATAAAGTGGAACATACAAATGATACGGGAGATCAATCATTTTTTTTCTTCTTCAGAACTACATAAGAAATGCATTCACAGCTCCTGGAAACATGGCCAACGTTTTACGTAGTTGGTGGATCATTTATGGCAAGGGTATTTCTTGTTCTTTGGCTAGTAATGGAAGCAAAAATGTTTTACAGCTTCCACTTACCAACAATGTGAAAGGACTATTGAATGTTAAAGTTTAATGCCGTTTCTGAGCATTGAACTAAGCATGGAGTATGTGTACACAGAATAAATTTGGTTTAAATTGAAGGTAGACACAAAATGCTGGAGTAACTCAGCGGGACAGGCAGCATCTCTGGAGAAAAGGAATGGGTGACGTTTTGGGCTGAGACCCATCTTCAGACTAATCTCAGGGGAGTGGGCGGGACAGACATAGAATGTAGTCGGAGATGGAGAGAGTAAGACTGGTGGGAGAACTGGGAGGGGATGGAGAGAGAGGGAATACAAGGGCTATTTGAAGTTAGAGAAGTCAATGTTCATATCGCTGGGGTGCAAGCTACCCAAACAAAATATGAGGTGCTGTTCCTCCAATTTGCGCTGTGCAGTTGTCATTCTGACAATGGAGGAGGCCCAGGACAGAAAGGTCACATTGGGAATGGAAGGGATAATTAAAGTGCAGAGCAACCGGGAGATCGGGTATGTTAAGGCAGACTGAGCGGAGGTGTTCAGCGAAACGATAGAGTCTGCGCTTGGTCTCGCTGATGTACAGGAGTTGACGCCTGGAACAGCAGATACAGTAGGTGAGGTTGGAGGAGGTGCAAGTGAACCTCTGCCTCACCTGGAAAGACTGCCGGGGTCCTTGGATGGTGTCGAGGGGGGAGGTAAAGGAGAAAGTACCTGGGGAGGGGGTGGTTTGGGTGGGAAGGGACGAATTGACCAGGGAGTTGTGGAGAGATCAGTCTCTGCGGAAAGCAGAAAGGGGTGGAGATGGGAAGATGTGGCCAGTAGTGGGATCCCCTTGGAGGTGGTGAAAATGTTGGAGGATTATCTGCTGTATGCGACGGCTGATGGGGTGGAAGGTGAGGACAAGGGGGAATCTGTCCTTGTTACGAATGGGGGGAGGGGGAACAAGAGCGGAGCTGCAGGATATCGGTGAGACCCTAGTGAGAGCCTCATCTATAATGCAAGAGGGGAACCCGTGTTTTCTAAAGAATGAGGACATCTCTGATGACCTGGTATGGAAAACCTCATCCGGCAGATGCGGCATAGACGGAGGAATTTGGAGTAGGGGATAGAGTCTTTACAGGAAGCAGAGTGGGAAGAGGTGTAGTCTGGATAGCTATGGGAGTCAGTGAGTTTGTAATAGATGTCGGTCAATAGTCGGTCTCCTGTGATAGAGATGGTGAGATCTAGAAACGGTAGGGAGATGTCGGAGATGGTCCAAGTGAATTTGAGTACAGGATAGAAATTAGTCATGAAGTTGAAGAAGTCAGTGAGTTCTGCATGGGTGCAGGAGATAGCACCGATGCAGTCATCAATGTAGAGTTCTGGGATAGGGTCAGAGTATGCCTGGAACAGTGATTGATCGATGTACCCTACAAAGAGGCAGGCATAGCTGGGGCCCATGTGAGTGCCCATAGCTACGCCGTGGATTTGGAGGAAGTGGGAGGAGTCAAAGGAGAAGTTGTTGAGGGCAAGGACTTGCTCCGCTAGGCGGAGGAGAGCCTTAGTAGATGGAAATTGGCTGGTTCTACGGTCGAGGAAGAAACGGAGGGCTTTAAGACCTTCCTGGTGGGGGATGGAAGTGTAGAGTGACTAGACATCCATAGTAAAGATGAGGGAGTGGGGGCCTGGAAAATGGAAGTCATTGATGAGACAAAGAGCCTGTGAGGTGTCTTGGACATAGGTAGGGAGGGATTGGACCAGGGAAGATAAGATGGTCGAGGTATGTGGAAATTAATTTGGTGGGACATGAACAAGCAGAAACAATGGGTCTGCCAGGACAGTTCTGTTTGTGGATTTTGGGGAGAAGATAAAATCAGGCCGTGCAGAGCTGGGGAACAATAAGGTTGGAGGCTTTAGAGGGCAGAGAGCCGGAAGTAATGAAATCAGAAATGGTGCTTGAGATTAAGGCCTGGTGCTCGTCAGTGAGATCATGGTCCAAGGATAAGGAGGAGGAGGTGTCTGAGAGTTGTCGCCTGGCCTCAGCATGGTAGAAGTTAGTGCGCCAGATACCACGGCACCTCCCTTGTCGGCGGGTTTGATTATCAAGTCGGGGTTGCTGCAGAGTGAGCGGAGGGAGGGCTGTACGTTTGGGGGGGAGGGGTTAGAGTAAGAAAGGGCAGTGGAAATGTTGAGGTGGTTAATGTTCTGCCGGCAGTTGGAAATGAAAAGGTTTCAAGAAGGTAGAGGGCTATCCGGGGGAGTCCAAAAGGAGGGGGACCAGGGGAGACGAGAGAAGGGGGTCTTCACTGGGTGGTGAGGATTCCTTCCCATAGAAAAAGGCCCGGAGGCGGAGGCGACGGAAGAAGAACTCTACATCGTGGCAGACCCGGAACTCGTTGATGTGGGGGCGGAGGGGAACAAAAGGTGAGGCCTCTGCGGAGGACAGATCGTTCTGTATCAGAGGGGATGGTGAACACATGGCAAGGGCGGGGATTGGGGTCGGAGGAAGGCAGGTGAGTAGATGGGAGGTCGAGGCGGTGGGGGGATGGTGGGTGTTCAGAGAGGAGGGGGGCATGAGGACTATTATATAGGTGGGGAGTTGCTGGGCCACCTGGTTAAAACGGGAAGGGGAAGAACCAGTGGAACCCCCACTGAGGTTCCCTGGAGGAGGAGGTCGGAGCAGTAGGACCCAGCAGAGTCAGATCACGTGGTGTGGGAGTCTACTCATAGAGTCCCCCCAGTCCTCACCTTCCACCTCATCAGCCGTCGCATACAGCATATAATCCTCCTACATTTTCGCCACCTCCAACGTGATCCCACGACTGGCCACACCTTACCATCTCCACCCCTTTCTGCTTTCTGCAGAGACCGTTCCCTCCGCAACTCTCTGGTCAACTCGTCCCTTCCCACAAAAACCCAAGATACTTACCCCTGCAACCGCAGGAGATGCAACACCTGTCCCTTTACCTCCCCACTCTACTCCATCCAAGGACAACGACAGTCTTTCGAGGTGAGGCAGATGTTCACTTGCATCTCCTCCAACCTCAGCTACTGTAACTCTTGTACATCGGCGAGACCAAGCGCAGGCTCAGCGATCGTTTCGCTGAACACCTCCGCTGAGTCTGCCTTAATCTACCTGATCTCCCGGTTGCTCAACACTTTAATTCCCCCTCCCATTCCCAATCTGACCTTGCTGTCCTGGGCCTCCTCCATTGTCAGAGTGCGACCCAGCGCAAATTGGAGGAACAGCATCTCATATTTGGCTTGGGTAGCTTACACCCCAGCAGTATGAACATTGAGTTCTCTAACTTCAAATAGCCCTTGCTTTCCCTCTCTCCATCCCCTCCCCCTTCCCAGTTCTACCACCAGTCTTACTGTCTCCGAATACTTTCTATCTCTGTCCCGCCCACTCCCCTGACATCAGTCTGAAGAAACGTCACCCATTCCTTCTCTCCAGAGATGCTGCCTGTCCCGCTGAGATTCTCCAGCATTTTGTCTACCCAGGAAAAAAAAGAACTTCCTTTACACAAACAATTCCAAAAGTAAAAAATTGCAATTAACTTTAATTGGAAGAAAAGAAGCTGGAATAGCTGAGGGATAGAATAAGAATTGCCTCTCTTGGAGAGTATAAAAACATTCAGATGAATTAGGCTGAAACAAAACAAAACAGGATGTTCCACTGCAAGTACTTATTAACGAGCAAAACCTAACTCAAAGTTGCATGAAGATGTATTAAGGCAGTGAATAAAAGTTCAGTGAAAAAGATAAGGCTTTAATGGCATCTTAAAAGAGGCAGAAATTAGCGAAACTTGAGGTCTAACCTGTTGAATGCATCATACTAATGGAGGAGCAATAAAAACCTCCATTGCTATGATGCCTTGGATGCCAGCTGAATATCTTTTGAGTTATTTTATTATAAAAGAGAGATGCCAGATGCAGGTATTGGCAAGGACATGGAGTCATTTGGAAACTTTACAACTGAGGCATAATATAAGTCAACGGTGATGGGTGAACATGTCTTGGTTTGGCTACGGATAAGCTAAAATAGATTGAGTAATCTCCAACTTCCAAAGGCTGTGAGGGGAATGTCAAGTTGAGTAAGAATGAAGATGCCCTGTGCAAAAGCACAGTCCTAATGTGGAAAACACTAATATGGATTCAAAAGACTACAATGAAAGACTGAGATGTCTGATGTGCCAGGAAATAATTATACCATTTTGAATATAACCTATTACATTGCACTAACTTGGAAAAAGACCTAAAATCTCCCAGATTGGAGATAAGTGAAACCGTATCAGGATGTTTTAATTAACTGTGGCAGACATAGTTAATAAAATCGGACCTTTTCTGGATTATTTCCAGTATTGCCAATCCAGAGTTGAGAAATTTTGTAGGTTTGTGTATTATTTTATCAGTTAAAATTTTAGTTAATTAGATTTTTATTTATTTCCATGCATGAAGTTACCAGAGATAGAAAAAAAGTTGATAAAAGGTCAAAGCAGAATGTATGTCATTAATTTAGGTAATCCCCTGGACAATGGATGACTGAGCTCCTGGACAAAAGCAGGAATAGGCATTTGCTTCCATTTTAATACCAGGACTAATAAGATATAACTAAAATATCTGTGCACAATGCACAAAATAGAAATAAATTCAGGAAATTAATAGCACTAAAAGCCAATAGTACATACAAGTTAAGGCTGTATAATGCCTCAGGTAAGAGCCACTAAGAATCATGAGGTGGTACAAACTTCGTCCTTCAACAAAAAAATATTTCAATCATGGTTGAACTGAAGAAA
This sequence comes from Malacoraja senta, assembly GCA_038087875.1. Taxonomy (NCBI): domain Eukaryota; kingdom Metazoa; phylum Chordata; class Chondrichthyes; order Rajiformes; family Rajidae; genus Malacoraja; species Malacoraja senta. The sequence goes on along the minus strand of CM075985.1, from coordinate 12,780,575 downwards.
AACAATCATCGATAGAACACAATCAGAAGAGACAAAGAAAGCAAAAAAGAGATAGCATTAATAAAAGGACACTGAAGAAAGACTATTAAAAGAAAAGTCAAAGATTTTGTAACAGAATCCAACATTCATTGCAGGTTGCTGAATTGTGAGAACTAATTTTAGGAAGATATTAGCAGAAGAAACTTGCTGCAATGATGGGGCATAATTTATGGGCATCCACTATCCCACAAATATATAACCAATATATAACTAATGAATAGTTATTCAATAAACTTGAATATTCATAATCTTGAATATGTTCGAAGAACTTAGCACCAATGTGGAAATCTGAATTAGTCAGTATGTGGCCATTTATTGATGAAGTCTATTACCTTCCTTATTTCCAAATGAAGTTGTGCCTGATAATGAGCCTTTGTCTCAGTTATTTCCACCTCCAATTCCTGTAAACGTGGGTGTGGTTTTCTCTTCTCTTCTTCAGCAAGCCGTAGTGCAGTCCTCACCTCTTCCACCTCCTTACTCAAATGCTTCATTTGAGACTCGCAGTCATCTACCCTATCTGCTGCATAACTTTTTGAAGTCAATATATCCTTTGTGTCTTCAAGTTTTAGTTCAATATCTTGACGAAAAGCTCTCTCTTCCTGCAGCAACTTTTGAAGTTCATGAAGCATTGTGGCATGGTCAATTTGCTCCCGGTCCCGCTCATGTTGCTGGGTAATAATCCGTGCTTTAGCCTCTGCTAGTTGTTCTTGGACTTTTTTAATCTCAACTTCATATCTGGAGTTTTCTTCTTGAAACTTCTGTGTAAAGTCTTCCAGCTCTTGTCTCATTTTCTTCTTGTCTGTTAAATAAGAAGCTTCCATTCGTGATTTTTCTTGTGTAACAGTTGCCAAAGCATTGGTCAGTGTTGCCAAATGACTTTTCAATTGCATTTTTTTATCAGTTTCACTGTGGCTCTGCTGTTCCCCACTCACAACAATGCCACTTTCAGTACTGCTGGCTTCCTCACTCTTTGGAGGGCTCCCTCCAGCTTCCAATTCTACCAAGATCTTGTCCTCATTATTTATCTCTCCTTTGTTGCTACTAGTCAAACTGGCTGTTGTGTCCAAACTATTCACAGTCCTCAGACTGTCCTCACTATGGACTGAGCTTTGATCATCTCCAATGTCAGAGCAGAGCGCTGCACTCACAGAGTCTATGTTCTGTAAATTATTATCTACTTCCTGTGATACCGAGAGAACTTTTAAACTGGCTTCTAAAGCCTCTTTCTCTTTAAGGAGACTTTTGTAAGCCTGCACGACGTCTCTCAAACGTGCCTGGTACTGGAACAGTTGCTTCTTCTGAGTTTCAATGGTATCCAAAAGCTCTCTCTTACTGGGGCCACCACCAAAGTTCACACCAAACTTCTCCATGTCAATTCAAAGTGGACCTCAGAGCAAACAAACCATCTGCAATAAGGAGGAAGAATATATTACTTAATAACAACTAATTTTCTTTATTAAACAGGAGCTAATGCATTATCCTTAGATATGCAGAATATATTTGCTAAGAAAAATATATTGCAGAAGATATATGGTACAAAAGATAACTTACTGGCAGGCTGAATTAAAAAGAGGATAAGGATAAATGGGCCTTTTCTTTTTTTCTGGTTATTGTGCTACAGGGATGGGTGGTGGGGTCTCAACTTTAAAAACGTTATATAAATGACTTTGTTGAAGGTGCTAAACATTTGTTTGCTAAATTTACCAATGATGCAAAGTAGGAAAGTAAGTTTGAATGAGTAGCACATGAGAATACAATGGAACATAGATAGATTTTGAGTATGTGTGCAAAGATCTGGCAAATGGAGTATAATATGGGAAAATGCAATATTCAGTTTGGTAAGAAAAAATATATAATGCATCATATATCTAAATAATAAGAGATCGCATATCTCTGAGATGTAGCAGGGTCTGGGTGTCCTGGTGTGCGATTCTCAGTAAGTTAGTATGCAGGTACAGCAAGTAATTAGGAATGTTAACAGAATGTAATAAGTATTGAAGTTAAGCTTCAGCAACATGGGATATTGTTGAGAGTACACATGGGGTACCATGTAAAATACTGTATAAGGCACAATGTACAATATATAAAATCACGAGAGACATAGATAGGGTAGACAGTCAGTACCTATTTACCAGGATGGAAACATCAAATACTAGAGGGCATAGCTTTAAGGTGAGAGAGGCTAAGTTTAAAGATGTGCGGGGCAAGTTTTATTTACTGAAGGTGACTAGTCGCTGTAACGAGCTGCTGGGCTTGGTGGTTAAGGCAGATACCACAATGGCTATTAAGAGACCTTTAGATAGGCATATGGATATGTAAGGAATGGGGAATATGGATTATGTGCAGGCAGATAAGAATTTGTCTTGGCATCATGTTCGGCACAGACAATATGGCCGAAGAGCCTATTATTGTGCTGTATAGTTCTGTGTTCAAACTTTTTTTTCCTTGTTTAAGGAAGTATACTTTATTCTCCCTACATTCTTCTTAACACCCCAGATTCCACCAGTTACCTGTGTATTGGCTATTTACAATGGTTAATTAACATATCAACCAGCATGTTTTTGGGGATTTGGGAGGAAACTGGCTCACCTATAGAAACTCCACAATATCATAGGGAAAATATGCAAGCTCCATAGACAGCACCCAAGGTCAGGGTTGAATCTGGGACTCTGGTGCTGTGGGGCAGCTGCTCAACCCTGTAAGTCACCATGTGTCAGAAGCTGTTGAGAGAAAGTTTAATGGACTAATATCTGGAGTGTTCAGGTTGTCATATGTGGAACGGTTAGGAGGCTAGACTTGTATCTGCTGGTGTTTAGATGAATAAAGAAAAACAGCGATTTTTGACCAGCTGGAATGGGGAAGTTGAAACAAAGACCCAGTGAGTAAAAAATGTGTAGAAAGCAAAATCCCAGTAATTAAAGGGCATACAAAACAAGAATCGCAATGAGTTTAAGAGGAGCATAGGAACGAAATCCTTGTGAATGTAACTGCAATGCAGGAACAAGAATCCAGGCAAATTTACATAATTGAAAGAATCTGGTCAGTGGTGATATAACAATAAAACAAGCAAGAGAAAATACTGGATACCGCTTTTGCACTCCGTGCTATTTCATATTTAATGGACTGCCAAAATGATCCATTTGTGATGCTAAGAACATCAAGGATAGTTGGTTTCAAGAGTATACAGGCAGGAACAGAACCAGGCAGACAAAAACAAATTGAACATGTAGTTAGTTCCATAAAGCCCAGATGGAGATCTATGACCTCTGGAGCTATTTGAACAGTTAACATGTTCTCTGTGACCACATGGAGTTCCTTGCACATACCAAAGATATGTAATTCGGTAGATTGTGCAGCAAATCCAGGGGAGAATTGATGGGGATGTGGGTAGAATTGATCACAGGGAAAATTAGTCGGGGGAATTGGATTGCTCTGTAAGCCCACACATTATTGATGGGTTGAAATGACCACATTCTGTATTGTAAGGAAACATAATATAAGCAGTTTGCTGGTTTGAGTAATGGTAGAGCAATAGCCAAGCACTCTTTGTAGCTCAAATTTATAGGGAGAAAAGATAGTTACAGTGGATTCGATTGTTTGGGCAGGAGGGAAGATAGTTATTGGGGATTCTATTGTTTGGACATCTGGCAGGTAGTTCTGTGGTTGCAAATGTAGTTCCAGAGATGTTATGTTGTTTCTGTCACCAAGGTTAAGGATATCATGTTATTATTGTGGAGTTATTGTGGAAAATAGAGGTGTGAATTGCCAGAGATCGTTGTCCATATAAGCACCAATGATTACATAGGAAAAGGTATGAGATCTGGCAGGTAGGCTTCAGAAAGGTATAATGAAACCGATAATATCTGCATTATTTCCTGTGCTCTGTGTTGCTGAGAAATAGAAGAGTAATCCAAATACATTGCTGGTATTTTAAGCAACCTTATTTTGTCCATTGGCCTCCTTTAATGGTATTTACGTCTAATCTGCCAAGCTGTGGATTTCACATGAGAAACTTGGATGCAAAAAAATAGATTGACCCTCAGCACAATACCAAAAAAGTGTCTTGTAGATTAGATCTTAAAAGGCATTTTCAGGTGGGCTTAAAATATCCATGAGAATACGTTGTCCCAGTTGCCCTCAAAGAAGATCACTAAAATAAAATTTCACTTGTCATTCTCAAATAGGCCAACACTTTTCCAGTATTATAAAAATCCTTTACAGCAAATGAAGGAGTTTTGAAGTAAAGCGACGGTTAAGCAAACGAGAAAAGCAGAGAATGCCCCAGCTCCTCTAGTAACACGGCACCTCAACCTCTACAGTATCATCCCTCCTCAAAAGGACTACAACCAACTCCCAAGGCCGCTTTTCGCTTACTGACTCCCGGCCTCGAGTTTCACCATCCCTGGACCTGCTAACAACCCCCTATTCCTCACCCGGATTCCCTTCCTCTGGAAATCCGATTCCTCATCTCAGTCGGGGTTCATTTCAAGGCGCAGCGACGGCGGCCTGGAACCCGTCGGCAATAGAACAAGAAAGACGCCATCTTGAGAAGGTCGCGGCGAGGGGCCGGGAGAGGAGGAGGAGGAGGGAGGAGGGAGGGGGGGGGGGGGGTGGGGTGGGGGGGACGTTCCACGTATTCATTTGACAAAAGCAGATCGTTGGAAGAAACGACCGGAAGTCGCGCGAGGAAATTGAACTTCGACCTCCGGTTGCGACGTCATTCCTTTATTGTTGGCCGGACACGATCATCGAAACGTCAGCCGCACTCGCGCTTTCGGTCCGTTACTTTGGTTGTCGATCCGTTTACAGTTCCGAACCCGGCGCCAGGCTCCCGCCGCTCCGCTCTCTCCAGCCAACCAGCCCGCCGACGGGATCCGAAGACGCCCGAGTCTCCACTCGGTTGGATCCGCCCCGAGCCCGCAACCTCCCATTTGCTGCCGTACGCCCGCGAGCTGCCAGGCCCCGACCGCGTTCGCAGCCATGGGCATGAGCATATCGATCTTGTTCGCCCGGCTGTTCGGAAAGAAGCAGATGCGGATCTTGATGGGTAAGCCTGATGTCGGCCCCACGTAACTTTGGACCCAAGGTGAACCCAGGCCGTGTATGTGTGGGGCGGGGGATCTTCAGGTTATTGTGCTTCAGGCGCTGAGGGCGGAGTGCTCTCGGGGGTTTCAGTCGACACATTTTACTTGAGGGATTGGGGGCCGTGTGCTTCCACCCTGGTTGTGTAGGCTCTTGGATGGCCGTGGAGGCCATCGGCGAGTCACAGACTCGGGCACAGAAGGAGTGGGTGGCGACGGGGCGGGGCAGGTGATGGCTGACTGGACTGTGGATGGTGTGTGAGGGGGGTGCACTCCCTCCGTCGCTTTGGCAGGGTGGTCTTAGTATTTATGGTTCTTGTGCAGTTTTTAAAACCCAAATATGATTATCTAATCTAATAGACTTGGGATCTGCGTTATCATGCATTATTTCCTAAAAAAATATTTTATTGGTGTTTTTTTTCTAATGGCAGATTAATCAGAGGGAGGATCGAACCTGACCTCTTGATGGTCTTCTGACAAATGACAGTTTTGGCTCCTTGAATGTATAGTTCAGCTGGGCCATTCTGCTGTTATTTCCCCATATCCCAGTGGATTTTCTCTCTGAACTATTTAACCAATTCTGTTATGGATATTAAATTAAAACTGTACTTTCAAACAGCTCAAACCAGTTAACAGTCATACAGCATGGAAGCAGGCCCTTTGGCCCAACTTGCCTACATTGACCAAGATGTGCCATCTACACTAGTCCCACCTGCCTGCGTTTGGCCCATATCACTCCAAACCTGTCTAATTGGTTCTTAAATGTTGCAATAGTCCTTGCTTCAACTACCTCCTCTGGCAACTTGCTGTGTATTTCCACACATTGTGTCTGCCTGTTTTGCCAATTACATTAAATCTGTTTCCTATGGTTGATGATCACTCAGTTTAGAAGGAAAAAAAATCTCATTTTGTGTATCAAAATCATTTGTATATTAACCCACCTGTTAAATCTCCTCTTAATTTTCTTAGCCCCATCCTCTAAGTTTCTAAACATTCTTCCTTCCCTCACCAAAGCTCTGACGTTTCTTGAAGTGTTGTACCCAATATGTGATACAAAGCTCCAACTGGGTCCCAGTGATTTTAATAAAGGTATATCTTAACGTCCTTCTGTTCATTTGTACACCGTCAGAAATCCAACACTGGTGGGTTTAACTAGATTGGTAGGGGGATGGGATCGTATGCTGGACCAAGGCAGATGAGATGTTGGAAGGCAGTATGTATGGTGACGAAAGAACGTTAAGTGAACTGAAAAGGCAGGGACTAGTGATTTGAATTGTACTTATTTTAATGCGAGAGGCCTGATGGACAAGGCAGGTGAACTCGGATAAGGCATGGTTAGTTTTGTGCAACTGGGTTGTTGTGGCCATTACACAAACCTGGTTAAGAGAGGGACAGGACTGGTGGCTTAATGTTCCAGGGTACAGATGCATCAGAAGAGGTAGAGGTGGAGCTAGAAGAGGAGGGGGTGTTGCCTTTTTGATTAAGGAGGTGGCCAGAGTTGACTTTACTGATGGTTTGTTCAGCAAGGCTATATGGATGGAGCTGAGAAATTAGAAAGGGATGATCACCTTGTTGTTGGTGTACTACAAGCCCCTGAATAGTCAATGGGAATTAGAGTATCCCAGGATCAGGTGTATGCCTGAAAGAGTTTTGGAACTGAGGAGCACGGTATAAAAGGAAAGCGACAGGTAAAAAGGGAACATTATCTGGCTCTGGCAGATAATATTAAGGGTGATACCTTAAGAGATTTTGTAAGTACATTGAGGGAAAACGGGTAACCAGTGAGAGAATGGGCCCCCTCAGGTATCAAAGTGGTCAACTCTGTGTGGAGTCACAAGAAATGGGCAAGGTCCTCAATTAATATTTCTCCTCTGATTTTAACATAGACATGAAGACCGGGGAATTTGGGGCAGTCAATAGAAGTGTATTGAGGGTAGTCAAAAGAATTGAGTATAGAAATTTGGAGGTTATGGTACAGTTGTGCAAGACATTGGTGAGGCCACATTTAGGGTATTGTAGTCACCCTGTTATTGGAAAAATGTTCTTAAGCTGGAAAGGGTGCAGAGAAGATTTACAAAGATGTTGCCATGACTCGAGAGCCTGAACTGTAGGGAGAGGTTGAGCAGGCTCGGACTGTCTTCCCTGGAGCACAAAAGAATGAGGGGTGATCTTATAGAAGTGAGAGGAATTGATGGGGTAAATGCACAGAGTCTTTTACCCAGAGTAGCGTCATCAAGAACCAGAGGGCATAGATTTACGGTGAGGGGATAGGATCTTAAGATGTACTATCACATCGTTCAAAAAACATTTGGACTGGTACATGAATAGAATGGATTTAGAGGGATATGGGCCAAACGCAGGCAGGTGGAACTAGTGTAGATGGAGCATGTTGGTCGGCCTGGGCAAATCGGGCCGAAGGACCTGGTTCCATGTTGTATGACTCTGTGTGCCTGTGTGCAGCCTTCTCAACTTGTTCTGTTACCTGTTGTAGTAACACCAGGTCTTTCTTCCTGCACATCTTACTAATATTATTTGGTTTGTATGACTCCATTTAGACAATAAACAATAGACAATAGGTGCAGGAGTAGGCCATTTGGCCCTCCGAGCCAGCATCGCCATTCAATGTGATCATGGCTGATCATCCCCAATCAGTACCCCGTTCCTGCCTTCTCCCCATATCCCCTGACTCCGCTATCTTTAAGAGCCTTATCTAGCTCTCTCTTGAAAGCATCCAGAGAACCTGCCTCCACCGCCCTCTGAGGCAGAGAATTCCACAGACTCGCCACTCTCTGTGAGAAAAAGTGTTTCCTCGTCTCTGTTCTAAATGGCTTACTCCTTATTCTTAAATTGTGGCCCCTGGTTCTGTACTCCCCCAACATCGGGAACATGTTTCCTGCCTCTAATGTGTCCAAGCCCTTAACAATCTTATATGTTTCAATTAGATCCCCTCTCATCCTTCTAAACTCCAGAGTGTACAAGCCCAGCTGCTTGTGTTCAAGCCCATTTGTTTCTTGTAAAAAAAAAATGTTTTCAAACTTTAGATTAATCTTCATGTAATGATTGTATAATTTCATATTTTCACCTGTCTGATATAATTTATTACTACTTCACTGCATACTGAGAGCTGCTTTAAATTTATTGTCATCATCCAATCGTAACCCTTTGTTGCATTAAAGATATCTTATGTTATCTTAAATTTGTTCCCTCCCTGTACAGTGCATTAAAAAAAAAAATAACCTCATCTCTGTTACAACTTTTGCCTGATTAAAACCTCTCTCGTAACCTTGACCATGTGGTAAGCACACAAAATGGGACAACCATCACCACTTGCAGGTAACCCCTCCAGCTGTGCACCATCCGGACATAAAAACCTATGGCCATTATTATGGCTAGATTTAAGCCCTGGAACTCCCCATCCAATAACATAGTTTCATCGAAGGTAGACACAAAATGCTGGAGTAATTCAGTGGGGCAGGCAGCATCTCTGGAGAGAAGGAATGGGTGACGTTTTGGGTCGGAAGAAGGGTTTCGACCCAAAACGTCACCCATTCCTTCTCGCCAGAGGTGCTGCCTGTCCTGCTGAGCTACTCCAGCATTTTGTGTCTACCTTCGATTTAAACCAGCATCTGCAGTTCTTTCCTACACAACATAGTTTCATCCTTTCTAATCTCGTCAAGCCCCAAACGTTGGAAATTTCTGTTCCAAATCATGACCATATTTGAATTTAATTATTCCCCATTGATTATTCCTTCAAATGCCTGGATTCAAAACTCTTAAATTGTTTCCCAAATCTTTTTTTCTTCTTAAAACCTGTTTCTAATTAATCAGAATTGTCACTTGTCCATATTGTCTGGACCTGCTGACCAGCATTTTTTGTCCTTTTGTGCATTAACCAGCAATTGCAGTTCTTTGTTTTTAATTAATTATTGATGGTCTTGCAAAGTGGCCTGATGTTTTAGAAACATAGAAACATAGAAATTAGGTGCAGGAGTAGGCCATTCGGCCCTTCGAGCCTGCACCGCCATTCAATATGATCATGGCTGATCATCCAACTCAGTATCCCGTACCTGCCTTCTCTCCATACCCTCTGATCCCTTTAGCCACAAGGGCCACATCTAGCTCCCTCTTAAATATAGCCAATGAACTGGCCTCGACTACCCTCTGTGGCAGAGAGTTCCAGAGATTCACCACTCTGTGTGTGAAAAAAGTTCTTCTCATCTCGGTTTTAAAGGATTTCCCCCTTATCCTTAAGCTGTGACCCCTTGTCCTGGACTTCCCCAACATCGGGAGCAATCTTCCTGCATCTAGCCTGTCCAACCCCTTAAGAATTTTGTAAGTTTCTATAAGATCCCCTCTCAATCTCCTAAATTCTAGAGAGTATAAACCAAGTCTATCCAGTCTTTCTTCATAAGACAGTCCTGACATCCCAGGAATCAGTCTGGTGAACCTTCTCTGCACTCCCTCTATGGCAATAATGTCCTTCCTCAGATTTGGAGACCAAAACTGTACGCAATACTCCAGGTGTGGTCTCACCAAGACCCTGTACAACTGCAGTAGAACCTCCCTGCTCCTATACTCAAATCCTTTTGCTATGAAAGCTAACATACCATTCGCTTTCTTCACTGCCTGCTGCACCTGCATGCCTACTTTCAATGACTGGTGTACCATGACACCCAGGTCTCGCTGCATCTCCCCTTTTCCTAGTCGGCCACCATTTAGAAAATAGTCTGCTTTCCTGTTTTTGCCACCAAAATGGATAACCTCACATTTATCCACATTATACTGCATCTGCCAAACATTTGCCCACTCACCCAGCCTATCCAAGTCACCTTGCAGTCTCCTAGCATCCTCCTCACAGCTAACACTGCCCCCCAGCTTAGTGTCATCCGCAAACTTGGAGATATTGCCTTCAATTCCCTCATCCAGGTCATTAATATGTTAGGTTAGGTACCATAAGGCCGTTTTAGTGAATTTCATCTCCTGTGCGCCTGATGTAGAATTACTGGTGTCTTCCTAAATTCCTGCTAAAAAGGTTTTATTGTGCAAACATTGAGTTGTGGTTTATAATATAATCCGCAAATCATCATCATGTATCCAGAACACCACTGATCCTTTAAGTACTGAGGAATTCCACTATACATCTCCTTCCAATCAGAAACACGGCAATTCACAAGAGTTGTGAATTCTGCATTTGTACTACTATTATATCTTTTACCCTTGGGTTTCAATTTTGTTATAAGGTTTATTGTTTTACTACATGCCTTTTGACAGTCTATACCAGGAGTGGGGAACCTTTTCATGTTGGAATGCCGCATTAAGTTAGCTGTAATCTAATAAGGCCGCATCCAAGAAACTTAAATTATATATACTTCAGAATGTACATTATTTTGTAAAAATCTAGCTACTGTGTTCTAACTTCAAGAAAATGGGGGAAAAAAAGTTGATTTTAAAGTTAACTAACCTTTTAATGACTTTGTTGTGACTGCTTTTTGTGGGAAAGCATTTGAATATTTGGTTGCAACTTGGAGGTATGCAGTTTCAGCTGATCTAGATGGGTGTCCGTCATTTGTGACTTTAAGGGTGTCTTGATTTGGGTTAGGTAGGAGAACGTAGATTCGCAGCAATAAGTGGTTGAAAAAAGCAAGAAAGCATTTTTCGTGCTTGTTGCCGAAGACGTGGGTATTCTATTGAATTTTTCCATATTTCAATCGGATCTTTCTTGGCGTCAAATAAGGACTTTAAAATGTAATCTTCTGAGAGCTCAATCAATTCCATCTGTATTTCTTTAGGAGCTTTGGAGACATCAACTAGGTGAGGTTGAAATGCTAATTTGAATGCTAAAAAATGCTAATTTTGTTGAATCTTCTTTTACTCTTTGGTATTTTAAATACATTCATTTTAAGATTAAAATTAAAATAATAAAAGACGAACAAAAACATATTAATAAAAATAAAATGATTTGTTCTACAAAATTTGGATTCATTCAAAAGGCCGCTCTTAATGGCCTAGACACCGTCCTTATCCATTCTCCATCCAATCAAATTAGTCACAATTTTCCCTTTATCTGGCTTTTCAGTGGTACATGGTTGTTTATTTTCTCCCAAGGTATTATTTCAGTAGGCTTTTCTTCCACTTTAGTTAGGTTGGCTAATAATTGTCAGATTTATCCTTTGCCCCTTTAGTATTTTGGATATCTCATCTGCCTTCAACATTCGATGTTCATTTTGTCTATTTAATTGACTACATGGCTCTTCTGACAAATATTTTATTATTGAAACACAATTTGCATTCCATTTTATGTTAGCCACCATTCCATTCTTGTATTTCACTGCACCTACTGTTTTCACATTATTCAGCTTTTGTATTCTCATCTACAAATTTAGAAATTGTGTCCTGTACATCACAGCAATGACCCCAATGTGAACACAGTATGCCTATTTGGCTCTAGCCTGAAGAGCAACTATTCCAGATTGCTGTTATTTTCTGCCCAGTTAGCCAAGATCATACCCATGCCATGTTTGCGGAACAGTGGCGCATCAATAGAGTTACTGCCTTACAGTGCTAGAGTGTAGGGTTTGATCCTGACTACGGGTGCTGTCTGTAGTCTGCACGGAGTTTATACATTGTCCCTGTGTTCACATGGTTTTTTTTCCAGGTGCTCTAGTTTCCTCCCACATTCCAAAGGCTTGCAGGTTTGAAGGTAAAATAGCTTCTGAATATTCCCCCTAGTGCGTAGGATAGAACTAATGTACAGGTGATCATTGGTCAGTTCAGATTCTGTGGGTGGTGGGGCCTCTTTCCACGCTGTTTCTCTAAACTAAACTAATTGCAATCTAATAGGCTGTAATTTTCTAAAAAGTTTAAGTTATACAAACTGTAGGAGCCATTTGTGCTACTACATAAAAGCCATTTACAATTACAAAAAAATCACACAGCATCCATGTGTACCCCATCATTATCAAGAGATTCTGCTACTTCATCAAAGAAGTCAATGTTAAACAGATACAATTTGCTTTTAACAAATCTTGCTCACTTTACTTATCCCATATAACTTGGTACCAAATCTATCTATTCTTAATGTTCCTCTAATCACTGATGTTAAATTAACTGGTCTTAAGCAGTTGGATGATTCAAGCCGTCAAGTTGATTGTCATTTGTACCAGTTTGGTAAGGTACAGGTACAATAAAATTCTTGCTTGCAGCATCGTCACAGGCACATAGACTCAGATAACACATATAACCATTAACTAAACAAATTCTGCAAGATGGTACAAAAACAACAAAAAAGTTCAACACAATTGAGGGAAAAAACATTCATGGTAGTGCAAGAAGTGGCCTATAGTGATGTTGCTGTGGTGGTATTTGGATTATGCATGTTGATTAAAGATCTTTGTAGGAAAATATGTGTAGGAAAGAACTGCAGATGCTGGTTTAAATCGAAGGTAGACAAAATGCTGGATTAACTCAGCGGAACAGGCAGCACCTCTGGAGAGAAGGAATGGGTGACGTTTCGGGTCGAGACCCTTCTTCAGACTGATGGGTGACGATTTGGGTCGAGACCCTTCAGAAAGTCGAGGCCTTTCTTCAGTTTGAAGAAAGGTCTCGACCTGAAACGTCACCCATTCCTTCTCTCCAGAGATGCTGCCTGTCCTGCTGAGTTACTCCAGCATTTTGTGTCTACCTTGTAGGAAAATAGCTGTTCCTGAATCTGGTGGTGTGCAACTTCAGTTTTCGGTACCTTCTGCCTATTGATTTGGCTGGGGAGAGGGATTAATAATGATAGAAAGTTACTTCTAGTAAACTTCCTGACTCCTTATGGTGGTCAAGTATGTTTGATCATTGGAGCTAATGACCAAGCTGGCTTTGACCATTTCACACCTTTATTGTTTGTTAGGACTTTGTTTAGTGATAAAATCTTGCACAGCTTGTCAAATGAACTTGACATCATTGCACTTTCCCTGCAATCCTTGCACTAGCTAATCTGTACATAAATGCCAACTGTGATTTAGAAACCATTGATATAATTTTATATTCTGTTAACAACTAATCACTTCACATGTCCTTTATGAACAGGTAACTATTTATTTGTGTGTAATTTTAATTAAAATGGTTTGGATCTTGTGGTCAGTGAAGAACTGAGCTTTCATTGCTGACCTTCAAGAAAGCTGTCCTCAAAATTGCCGTGTAGGAAGGAACTGCAGATGCTGGTTTAAATCGAAGATAGACACAAAATGCTTGAGTATCTCAGCGGGTCAGGCAGCATCACTGGAGAAAAGGAATAGGTGATGTTTCGGGATGAGTTCCTTCTTCAGACTGAGAGTCAGGGGAAAGGGAAACGAGATGTAGACAGTGATGTAGAGTGTAAGAAAGATATGCAAAAAAGTAACTGATCAAGGAAAAATAGAGCCCATGATGGTCCATTGTTAGCTGTGAGCTAGGTGATAACGAAATATACAGACAATTAAACTTAATAGGACGACAGTGAAACTAGTACAATGACTAAGGTGGGGGAAGGACGGAGAGAGAGGATGCAAGATTTATTTGCAGTTGGAGAAATCAATATTCGTACAGCGGGGTTGTAAATTGCCTAAGCAAAAGATGAGGTGCTGTTCCTCCAATTTGCGTTTGGCCTCACTCTGACAATGGAGGAGGCCAAGGACAGAAAGCTCAGTGTGGGAATGGGAGTTAGTGTCTGGGAGATCGCTTAGGCCAAGATGACCTGAGCAAATTAGGTCATAAGTGATAGGAGCAGAATTAGGCCATTTGGCCCATCAAGTCTATTCTGCCATTTATTTATGGCTGATCTATCTCTCCCTCCTAACCCCATTCTTCTGCCTTCTCCCCATAACCCCTGACACCCGTACTAATCTATCTATCAAGAATCTATCTCTGCCATAAAAAAATCCATTGACTTGACAAAGAACTCCACAGATTCACCAGCCTCTGACTAAAGAAACTCCTCCTCATCTTCCTAAAAAAAAACGTCCTTTAATTCTGAGGATATGATCTCTCCCACTAGTGGAAACATCCTCTCCACATCCACTCTATCTAAGCCTTTCACTATTCGGAATGTTTCAATGAGGTCCCCCCTCATTCTTCTAAATTTCAGCGAGTTCAGGCCCAGTGCCGTCAAAAGCTCATCATATGTTAACCCACTCATTCCTGGGATCATTCTTGTAAACCTCCTCTGGACCCTCTCCAGGGGCCAGCACACCCTTCCTCAGATATGGTGCCCAAACTTACTCACAATATTCCAAATGTGGCCTGACCAGTGCCTTATAGACCCTCAGCATTACATCCTTGTTTTTGTATTCTAGTCCTCTTGAAATAAATGCTAGCATTGCATTTGCCTGCTTTATTACTGATTCGACTTGCAGATTAACTTTTTGGGAATCCTGCACCTGCACTCCCAAGTCCCTTTGTACCTCCAATTTCTGGATTCTCTCCACACTTAGAAAACAGTCTATGCCTTTATTCATACTACCAAAGTGCATGATTCCACACTTTGTTACACTATATTCCATCTGCCACTTCTCTGCCCACTCCCAACCTGTCCAGGTTCCTCTGCAGAGTCTGCTTTCTCTGCACTACCTGCCCCTTCACCTATTTTCGTATCATCCACAAATATGCCTACAAAGCCTTCAAATTACTGATGTACAGACTACAATTTCTCTTTCGCTATTGTCAATTACTGTTTGGCATTACTATTCAGCACCAGGGTATTTGGTATTTAATAATAGTAATGGGATCAAGCTGACTGAGCAGCCTGTCATATGAACGATTTTCAAAAAACATAATTTCTCTTTTTTTAAACCTCGCACAAAATGAAATTCAGATAGGAATGTACAAATGAGATTAAGATAGAGGCTGAAATGCAATAGGTTTGGGGGAATTTAAACAAAATGTCATTTTAAATGAAGGTATTTAGCAAGGATTGGATAATTTTGTGTATAAAGTTTGTTTTTAAGGCTGAAAAAACCCCCATTGCTTAATCATTACCAAATATTATTTATTCTTTATAAAACTTGGTTTGCCCCTCTAGCAATGTACAGTCAAAACATTTGGAGCATTTTTAAAAAACTGTTTCAAAGGTCTGAGACTGATCCCTTTTCAATCCTCCAAATTTAGCCCATCACTCTCTGATACGGTGTAAATGAAACAATTTGTGCAGATAGAATCTGTTGTCCCAACTGTAATAAAGCTACACAAATTGATCTCACTCTTCTGCCTCTTCCCTGCAATTTCTTTCATCCTTAAGCATTTAAACAATTCTCATCTTAATCAGGCAGCATGTGTGGGCAGAGAAACTGTTAATCTTTCAGCTTTGTGCCCTATTGTCATGAGGGTTTCTGCACAATTAGGTAATTTCTTTTTCATCCTTCCCTCCAAATTCAAGGTTAGCTCTTCAACAGTTCCCTCTCCTATCCAAATTTGTACGTCCACTCATGCACACTTTAAAAACAAAAGGGTCTGTACAGTAAACCCTCTTTATCGGTTCTCTTTGTAACGGAATTTGGTTATAGGGGACGAACCTATTGGCGGCTGCTGCTGACACCACCCCTGGCAAACACCGCCTTCCCAGCCATTTGCTTACACCCCTGGAAGCACCACCTGCCCAGTCATGTGCTTACAGTCCAGACCACCGAATCACCTGAATTCCAGGCCCAGTTTCAGATCAAGTGGCAGAAGGAGGATCTTGACCCAAAACATCAATACCCGTGTTCTCTTGAGGCACTGCTTGACCTACTGAGTTACTCCAGCACTTTGTCCTTTTGTGTATTATTCAGCAAGTGCAGTTGTTTGTTTCTACTACTTAAACAATGATAACACAGATCCACCACTGATTTTCGGGCACCTGTTGGTTCGACGCACACTTGACCGAACCCCCCCCCACAGAACTCCCTCCAAAAATGTGCCGCCTAGGCTGGGTGAGATGGCCGATCTTGGCCTCATTGGGACTTCCGCGTGATCAGCAAGTTGAATTTGCCCCCCTGTGGCTGGGGCTCTGCCGGAGGAGGCAGATCTTTCCCATAGCCAACTTCTGCTGGCGATCTAAGGGTCGAATTTGCCCCCCTGCGGCAGGAACTCCAGCAGATCCGTTCCCATAGCTGATTTCCGAGGCCATCTTTGTGGGCTGGTATCTTGGTGGTGTAGACGGGCAGTTCCGGTACCATTGGACTCCTCTCGGAGGCCGTGACCTCTGTTGGTCTGGCAAAACGGATTATCCAGAAAGGCTCTGGAAGTGCCTGAAAATCAGCGGTGGGCCTGTACCGTACTCGGTTGTAGTGGACAATCCCCTCCCCCCCCCCCCCCCCCCCTCCTGGTTCGTTATAACGAGGATATACTATATTACGTCATTATTCAAGGTTAATATTACAAAATAAATTATATTTAATCTTTAAATGCACCATGGAGAAATAGAGAATTCCAATATAGATCACAGTCAGTAGGATGTAGCTAGATTGTGAGTAGACAGAAATTTTGATTTGATAAATTAATTGATAAAAAGGCATGGGAGGAGATACCAGCTGCAAATATTTTACTTATTTTGAGTGATACCATTGGTCTTGCATATAAATTGAGGGATTGAGGTGACTCGCATAGATGTGTTTGTTGGGCAACTATAAATGCATGAGAGAGTTGGGACTAGAAGGATAAATTGGTAGACAAAGCTGGAGTAACTCAACGGGTCCGACAGCATCTCTGGAGAAAAGGAATGGGTGATGTTTCAGGCCAAGACCCTTCTTCGGACTGAGAGTCGGGAAAGAGAAACAAGTCAAGTCAAGTTTATTTGTCACATGTGCATACGAGATGTGCAGTGAAATGAAAAGTGGCAATGCTTGCGGACTGTGCAAAAAAACCCCTACAAAACAGAATAGAACAGAATCAGTAATTACATATTTGTGAGAGAAAAAACGGCGGTTTTAAAAAGACACAACACAACAGTAAATTGGTACAGTAAGTTAGTCCCTGGTGAGATAAGAGTTTACAGTCCTAATGGCCTCTGGGAAGAAACTCCTTCTCATCCTCTCTGTTTTCACAGCTTGACAGCAGAGGCGTTTGCCTGACTGTAGCAGCTGGAACTGTCTGTTGCTGGGGTGGAAGCGGTCCCCCATAATGTTGCTGGCTCTGGTTCTGCACCTTCTGATGTGTAGTTCCTGCAGAGGGGCAAGTGTAGTTCCCATAGTGCGTTCGGCCGAACGCACTACTCTCTGCAGACCCTTCTTGTCCTGGGCAGAGCAGTTCCCAAACCAGATTGTGATGTTTCCGGACAAGATGCTTTCTACAGCCGCTGAGTAGAAGCACTGAAGGATTCTCAGAGAGACTCTGAATTTCCTCAGCTGCCTGAGGTGGTAAAGGCGCTGCCTTGCCTTACTCACCAGTGCGGCAGCGTGTGATGTCCATGTCAGATCCTCTGAGATGTGTACTCCCAGGTATTTAAAGCAGCTCGCCCTATGCACTGTATCCCCATTTATCTTCAGTGGCGTGTACGTCCTCGGATGTTGTGCCTTCCTAAAGTCTACGATCAGCTCTACAAGTCTATGATTATTTTTTTTGACATTCAAGAGGAGGCTGTTGTCCTGACACCAGAGTGCCAGATCAGCCACCTCTTCGCCGGTAGGCCTTCTCATTATTTTCGGTGATCAGGCCCACCACCACAGTGTCATCAGCAAACTTGATTATAGAGTTGGAGCTGATCCTAGCCACACAGTCATGTGTGTACAGGGAGTATAGTAGGGGGCTGAGGATGCAACCCTGGCAGGATCCTGTGCTCAGGGTGAGGGTCTTTGATGTATTTCCTCCCATCTTGATTACCTGGGGCCTGGCGGTGAGAAAGTCCAGGACCCAGGCACACGGGGGTGTTAAGCCCCAATTCCAGCAGCTTCTCAGCAAGTCTGGTGGGGACTATCGTGTTGAAGGCTGAACTGAAGTCCATGAACAGCATCCTCACATAGCCCCCCTTCTGGCTGTAAAGATGAGAGAGAGCGGTGTGCAGAACCTGAGAGACCGCATCGTCCGTGGATCTGTTCAGACGGTATGCGAACTGTAGTGGGTCCATGTTGCGAGGGAGGAAGGCGCAGATGTGGTTCTTGACCAGCCTCTCGAAGCATTTCATGACTACCGAGGTGAGGGCAACGAGAGATATAGACTGATGTAGAAAGATATATTGAACAAATGATTGAAAGATATGTAAAAAAGTAATGATGATAAAGGAAACAGGCCATTGTTAGTAGTGTGGTAGGTGAGAAAGAGTACAGACAATGAGACTCAACAAGACGACTTTGAAGCTGGTATGACTTGGGTGGGGGAGGGATGGAGAGAGGGGGGATACAAGGGTTACTTGAAGTTAGAGAATTATTATTCATACGACCTAGCACACAGCTAACAAATGTCTTGTTGAGTCTCACTGTCTGTACTCATTCTCACCTAGCACACAGCTCCAGAGAAGCTGTCTGAGCCGCTGAGTTACGCCAGCATTTTGTGAACCTTCAGTTTAAACCAGCAACTGTAGTTCCTTCCTACAGGATAAATTGCTAGGTTGGATGAAGATTGCTGGGAGGAGAACAAATGCCTACAAAGGCTTTTTGATCTGAATGGCCCGTTTCTGTGCTCTCAATTCTGTGTAAATAAATATTCTGAACTGATGTCATGGCTGGTCTTTCAACCCCTCACTCCAATATAGAATTTCACATCTAAAAAAAAAGGAAGGGTTTCTTGAGCGCCAGCATCTTATTGATGCATCTCATATCCTGGATTCCTTTGTCTGGAAAACAGCTATTTTTATCTGCTAGTTAATCCCTTCGTAGCTTTAAGTATGGTAAGGAACTATCTCTTGACCATCTGTGTACCAATGAAAATTACTCCATAATACCACCCAAATGTAGCCATAAGTTCACGTTAAAAGTTCCTTCACTGCTATAGTCTATGCAAATTTAAGGCCGAGGACATCTACTGTCTTCAGGACTTCCCTGGTAACGGATAATTTGATGTCACTTTCAAGTATCCAACGGGATGTCAGAAGCTGATGCAAGACTTCTGGGAGAAAGGGAACAAAGCTCCGCTGTCGCTACTGAAGGTGCAGCCGCTCTTCACCCTCCCCACCCAGAAGGAACGGATGATCACGGTGCACGTGTTTAACCCACATGTGCCCGTCGTGGATGTCCTCACCTTTATGTCCTCACGCTCGTTATGTTGAGGGAGCAGGGAACTGTGTGGATGTGCAGGACCTGTTCTGGATGTGGACGCGCAAGTGGCAAGTCAAGGTGAATCTGAGGGTGGACGAGAAGGGAGCCATTATCCACCCTCCCTATCGGAGGGAACCGAGATTACATGACCTACGCGGGGCAACCCAGGGTGTGCAGGAAATGCAACAAACCTGGGCACATGGCGGTCCACTGCAGTGCAAGAACTGCAAGTTGGGGGTCCACGAGGCAAAGGACTGCCAAGTAAGCAAGAACTGCAACCTGTGTGGGGAGGCAGGTCACCTCCACAGGGCTTGTGTGCACCTAGGCACAGGTGATAAGAGGGGCTGGTGCCAACACCCCTGGGGTGGGGGGGGATGCCTCCCACTACTGCCAAGACCCCTGCAGAAAGAGAGAACAGGGATGAGGACAACCCGACCACCTCGAGCCCCCAACCATCGGATAGAGACCCCCAGCCCCCTGTCCAGGAGGGAGAGTCGATGGAAGAGGTGGAACCGGAGGAAGAATGGCAGGTGGTGAAAAGGAAGAAACACCAGAGGGCTCCGCCCAAAGAGCCAAGGCCGGAGGGAACGGGCAAGTCTAAGAAAAGACTCCTCTGCCACACCAACAGCAGCAACCCCTCCTCGTCGGAGGATGAGGCGACATCAGGGGCCCCGACGACGGGGGCAGAGGAAGAAAACCAAGGAGGAGATCGGAAAGGGAAAGGATACTCCTGTTATCCTCCAGCTCCAAGAGACGGGGAACTGTGCAGCGGCCGATGGGAGACCGGAAGCACCCCGAAACGGTGCTGCAATTCACCTAAGTGGTGGGCATGAGAGGACAAGATGACGGTCAGTGACTTGTTAAAGATAATGAAGATAAAAATAGCATCACTAAACGTGCGCAGTATGAAAAACACTGCGAGATGTGTAAAGCCTTGCAGTACCTGGCCAAGGTCAAGGCGGACGTGACTTTTCTACAGGAGTGCGGACTGCCACACCGCTGCTATCAGAGGTGGTCGCGATGTTGGCCCCACGGACTGTCGTTATGGTCGGGGGGCAATGACTGTCGCGCTTCCGGTCTGGGGATCTTGCTGCTGGGAGGGAGCTTCGCCATCACTGAGGTCAGGGAGGTGGTTGGGGAGCGTCCTGGTGGTGGATGACCGTGGCTCTTCTCTCTGGCTGATTAATGTATACGCCTCACCCGTGCAGAGTGAACTGCTGGCCGTTCTCCAGCAGCTCCCACCCCTGCTGGCCACATCCCGGCTCGTTCTGGCCGGTGACTTCAACTGCATCATCGATGCGGCTGGACGATCCGGCTGTGCCGACAACAGACTGGACAGCACCTCCAAGCTCTTGATGGAGACTGACAACGATGCAAAGCTGCGCGACGCCTTCAGCGACCCTTCAGGTGGGTCCTAGCTGCGGTTCACCTGGTCGTGATCTGATGGTTCAGTCCGTGCCAGTTAGACTTCCTCTTCACGTCGAAGGCCGTCACAGTGAGACACACCGACCTCACGCTGGTGTTCTTCTCTGACCACTGCCTACTTCAGGCTTCCTTTCACCTATAGGAGGACCGGAGGGCAGGCAGAGGGACGTGGAAGTAAAATGTGAAGCTGTTGACCCCAGAGAACATTGAGGAGCTAAAGAGGGGCTATGCATGTTGGAGAACTGTGAGGCCCCTCTTTCATTCCTCGACACACTAGTGGGAAGCAACCAAGGAGAACATTTGAAATTGAAATTTGAATTTTTTAAATTTAAACTGGGACAGTGCATATTGATGAACATTTACATGTAAATATGCAGGATTATAGCCAGTAGCTAATTTCCATCTTTAGTCCCTTTGGCAGGTTGATGTTAAATAAACAAGTTAAACTTTGGTTTCTGCAGCCATACAACAAAAAGAAACAATTTGCAAGACACACAACCAACTCAATTCACACAGACATCCATCACAGTGCACCACCTCCTCACTGTGATGGAAGGCAAAGACTTGTCTCTCCCCTGCTCTCCATCCTCTCCTGATGTTAAAGCCCCCGGCGGGCGATGGTAAGTCCCGCCGGCCGTTAAGGCTGCGCCGGCGACGTAAGGCCCCGTTCCGAGTCTTAATATTGGAGCCCCGCGGGCGATGGCATGTCCCTCGGCCGTTAAAGCCGCGCCGGGTGATGTCAGGCCCTGCTCAGGGTCATTTTCAGCACCGCAACTTGGGCGGGAGAAGCTGCCGCCGCGGGAGCTCCGAAAAGCGGTCTCCCACCAGGGACCCGCGAGCTCCCGATGTCACCGTCCACCGGCCTGCGGCTGGAGCCTCCGAAGCCTGGTCGCAGCCGCGCGCCACCGCAGCTCCCCATGCTCCAAGGCCGGCCAGCTCCACGACAGTAAGTCTGCAGGCTCCGCGACTGGAGCCCCCAGGTCGTTCCGGCTGGAGGCTGCTCCACGGTGCTAGGCCCCAACGACAATGGAGACCCGACAGAGAAAGGTCGGGTCTCCCGTGCAGGGAAGAGATTAAAAGTTTTCCCCACCCCCCACATATACACAGTTAAAAACAATATCAAAACCACAGCAAACTACACATTGTACAGGACAAAATTAAAAAAGGACTGAAGGACTGCAGGGGCTGCCGCCATTACAGCCTTCTCCAAGTAAACACTTGGAGAAGGTTCTTTATGTTTAAAGGGGTTCAGAGAGCAAGACATAGTCAGAGGGAATTGTGTCAACTCCAGACCGATTTGCAGCAACTGCTCCTTCTGCAGTTGAGAGGGGAGGATGTGAGGGAGGAACTTAGAGAGTTGAAGGGCTGGCAAGCTCGGCTCTTTACCTCTGAATCCTCCAAAATCATCTTCCAATCCAGGGTCAGCCACGTGGAGCAGGATGAGACGTGCTCACGCTTCTTTTCCCATAAGGTTCACAGGAGGATCTCTGTGATGAACAGCCTTAGGGAGGAGGACGGCTCGGTGACATCCTTGCAGACGGATATGCTGATGATCTGCAAATTCTTTTATATGGATTTTTTGTGGAATTCCCTGCCACAGAGGGCAGTGGAGGCCAAATCACTGGATGGATTTAAGAGAGAGTTAGATAAGCTCTAGGGGCTAGTGGAATCAAGTGATATGGGGAGAAGGCAGGCACGGGTTATTGATTGTGGACGATCAGCCATGATCACAATGAATGGCGGTGCTGGCTCGAAGGGCCGAATGGCATCCTCCTGCACCTATTTTCTATGTTTCTATGATTTGTACAACAGAAAGGCCACAGACAGCACCGCCTCCCAGAACTTCCTGTCCTCTATCACGCCGATCTTTGAGGACAGCAAGCGGGAGAGTCTGGACTAACCACTGACCCTAGAGGAGCTGACTGGTTCCATCCGTTCCTTTGACTCGAGTAAAACTCCTGGAAGCTATGGCTTACTGGCTTTGTCGGACTGGGTGGGCCCAGACCTGCTGGAAGTGTACAATGACATGTTTCTAGCCGGCAGCATGTCAGACTTTATGATGAAGGGCAGCATCACCGTAATCTACAAGCAGAAGGGGGAGATGAATGACATAAGGAATTGGAGACCCATCGCATTGTTGAATGTTGATTACAAGATCCTGTCTAAGGCCATCGGCAACCGGGTCAAGTCTGCTCTTGGACGGGTGATCCACCCGGACCAAACCTGTGCTATACTTGGCCGGAAAATCTCAGACAGCCTTGCGCTGTTGAGAGATACCATTGCCGTCTTCTGCTTGGACCCAGGGTCGGTCCGCAGATTGATTAGCGTCTGCGACCAGTTTCAGTCGGCCACGGGAGCTAGAGTGAACTGCAGGAAGAGCGAGGCCATGCTCTTTGGCAACTGGCCTGACTGATCTTCCGTCCCCTTCACCATCAAGCCTGACTTCTTGAAGGTGCTGGGGATCTGGTTCAGGGGGGCAGAGGCGTGTGACAAGAACTGGCTGGAGCGGAGGTGGGGAAGAAACTGGAGCTGTGGAGGCAGCACTCCCTCTCTATAACGGGGAAAAATTTGGTCATCAGGTGTGAGGTGCTCTCGGGGTTGCTGTACTTGGCGCAAGTGTGGCCTGTCCCTCCTCCTACGCCACAGGGATCACCCGGGCCGTCTTCCAGTTCATCTGGGGGTCGAGGATGGACCGGGTGACGGGCCACAATAAGTCTGCAGACAGCGGGGGTAAAAGCGTGCCCAACGTCACCCTCGCCCTGATGGCCACCATTGTGTGTGGCTTCATCAGGCGGAGCGTAGAGCCTAATCACGTGGGCACCAAGTGGGGTCACTACCTGCTGAGGTTCTACCTGTCCCCGGTGTTGCGAACAATGGGCCTGGTGCTGATGCCACGCAATGTGCCAGTCAGCTGGACATTGCCGCACTATCCTGCCGAACGTCCTGCAGGCGTTGCAGGGAAATGACATGGATCCTGTGGCGTGGTTCCCAGAGAAGACAGCACAGCTTGTCTGGCAAAATGCCTCTTCGCCAGAACTCACCAACAAGCACCAAGACCTGGCTTGGCTGGTGGTGAGGGAGCCCTCCCAGTCAGATACTTCCTACTCCGTCGGAACCTCACTACCAGTGCACGCTGCCCTCGGGACGGCTGTTATGGAGAGGAGACGGTTGCCCACCTCTTTGCAGAGTGTGGATTTGCAAAGAAAGTATGGAGAGGTTTGCAAGGGTCCCTGTCAAGATTTATTCCGAACAGCTCTGTCACAGAAGACTCTGTGATTTACGGACTGTTCCCAGGGACACATTTCAGAGACTGACATCGAGTGCTGCTGGAAGGCCATCAACTCTGTGAAAGACGCTCTTTGGTCTGACCAAGCTTTGTTACGTTAGGAGTGGGATGTCCGTTGGGAATGTTGCCGACTGGCCCGCTGCAGACTGCAGGAATACGTGCTGAGGGACGCACTGAAGCTTGGTGCAGCCAATGCCAAGGCTCGGTGGGGGAGGACCACAGTCTAAGGTCCTTCCGCTGCTGGACATGGGGAGCAGGGTGTGTTGGAGACGCCCCTCAAAATAAGGGGATTCCATGCCAGTGGGCCACATAAGTTGCAAGGGTGGGGATACATTTGTGAAATTTGAGCAATGTGTGTAAACCGTATTGAATGTTTGTATAGCCTCCGAAAATGTCGGATGATTTTTTTGTACGGTTCATGTATTGTATATATTTATTCAAATAAAGTCTATTTTGAAATTTAAAAAAATATATATATATTTACAATTACAAAGACAATGCCACATTAACATTTTGGGGTTAATATGCTTCCATGGAAATGTTGGTATTTTATAAGCTGTCTAAACTAATTTGTTTATTTTCTGTACCTCAGTGGGACTTGATGCTGCTGGGAAAACTACAATCCTGTACAAACTAAAGCTGGGTGAAGTCGTCACCACCATTCCAACAATAGGTAGGTTTCATGTTGGTTTTAATTTTTTGACGTAGAGTAGAAACGTTGTCATCATCCTATTTCTTTGGTGCTGCTCAGAAAGTAACCAACTAGCATATTCCATCTTCATAATAAGCGACGGTAGATAAAAATGCTGGAGAAACTCAGCGGGTGAGGCAGCATCTATGGAGCGAAGGAATAGGTGACGTTTTGGGTCGAGACCCTTCTTCAGACTGATGTGGGGTGAGTTCGGTATAAGCGAGTTCGGTATTCCGAAAAACGCAAGGAATCATGGGATTTGTCAAAGGTCACTCGCTATAAAGAAAAAGCGAACAAGTGCTGACTATAAACTGTATAAATTCTTATCTTTATTCATGATTTATGTGTAATAATATATTAATCTGAGGAACGGGGGAGCGGGGTGTAACAGCGAGATAGTGTAGAGGGGACAGATGCGAGTGGGAGACGGGAAGACTGGACCGGCAGAGAGACATTCTCAGCAGCTGCACACACACAGACCAACGCCTCATCCGCAGCCAGGATCGAACCCGGGTCCCCGGCGCCGCAAGCTCTGCCGAACCAGGGGCGGCCGACGGGACACCGGCCCACAGCCAGCGCGGAGAAGAGGCGCCAACCGCAGCTCAAGTCCGCCTGACCCGCCGGCCACCCGACAGCCCCAGACCGACAGGGGAGTGGCGCCCCACAGGTCCACTGCCAGCGCGGAAAAGAAGCGCCAACTGCCTAATCCCGTTCCAACTCCCGAGAAACTTGCTCCCCGATGGGCCGGGGACCACCAGCCACACCAGCCCCCCTGGCGCCGGCAAAAGCCGAGCACCAGCCATCAACGTGGACACACACAAAATGCTGCAGGAACT
Organism: Malacoraja senta; assembly: GCA_038087875.1. NCBI lineage: Eukaryota > Metazoa > Chordata > Chondrichthyes > Rajiformes > Rajidae > Malacoraja > Malacoraja senta. The sequence continues at coordinate 12,755,031 of CM075985.1, read as the reverse complement.
CAGTGGGACAGGCAGCATCCCTGGAGAATAGGAATGGGTGATGTTTCAGATCGAGGCCCTTCTCCAGAGATGGTGCCTGACCCTCCGAGCCACCGCAGCACCCCTTGTGCATCCTCACCGATGACCGGCGCTCGGCCCCCACCAGCACCAACGGGGCCAACCGATAGCGACTGGACAAGGCGAGAGGCGCAGCCGACGGCCCCCGGGGACGGCCCAGCAGCAACTCAACAGCACCGGAGTCCCGGGCCCGACCCCGACCACGGACAAAACGCAGGCTTGCACACAACCCAGCCCCACAGCTGCCGAGAATGTTTATAGCAAGTGACCTATGACGTGAGCATGCGCAGTTGGAATACCAAACTCGCTTATTTATACTGCCAGAGAGCAATCTCGCAAGTAAAAGAACATGGTTTTTGTGTTCAATTAGTTCACTGTAGAAAAAAGCATATTCCAGGGATGTTTCCAAATACACAGGACAAGATGTTAAAAATCCAAAGTGCCAAATGTCAACTTGGTGATGGGAGCCTTATGCACTCACCTATGCTCCTCCGATGTTGAGAAATGCTAGGCAGACGCGTCATTGGGGTTATCAAGTGGGCACCTACTTTCATCGACGTTTCGCTGATAGGACCCACAACGTCTCCAGTAGGCTCAGCGGTGCATTCTGGCGTCCCAGAACCACCCCCCTCTGCATCTGTCTAGTCGGTTATTTGGGGACCAAATGGGGTCTTTCCTCTTCAGCCAGATCCACTGGCAACTCCGCTCTGCCACCCGTGATGTTTCTTTAATGGCCTGGCGTAGGGCTTGTCCGCTGATCCCCAGGTCCTTAATCAGTCTTACGGTAGATGTTGCCACGAATCCTCGACATTCAACTTCTACCGGGCAGATCTTAGCTCTCCAGCCCCGCTGTTCTGCCTCCGCTGCAAGCTCTATATCGCAGTTTCTTTCTTTTGAAGGCTTCCTGCACAGCATCCTCCCAAGGGACTGTGAGCTCCACAAGATACACCATGCACTGAGAGCTTGAACAGAGGACAAGATCAGGCCTCAAGTTGGTGATGGCTATCTCTGATGGAACTGTAAGCCGTTGGTCCACATCCACCAGCATCTGCCAACCCCGGGCTGCCTCCAGCTGTCCAAACCTGGTCCTTCGTGACATTTTCCATTGCCTTTGTTCCCCCGCCCGAACAAAGGCAATTGGCTTAACTGGGTTGGTTGTTCTGGGCGGCAGGGCATTGTTGGTTGTTCTCCTGCTTTCCAGAGTTGCTGCCAGGCATTTGAGCCTTGATTATGTCTCCAGGTGTACCGTCCTTGGGCGAGGCTTACTTTACACCCAGTGAGGATGTGCTTAAGCGTGGCTGGTGTTGAATCTTTGCCAGCCATTGGTTGAGATTTTTTGGGCAAGGAAGGACATCATAGGTTGCCCGAATGAGGAAACTTATCCTGCTCGCCTCCATCTCCCACATGTCCTTCCAGCTGATCTTCCTCTTTTCCACACTCTCCCATCTACCCACTGGCCCTGTTTAGCTTGCGACACAGCCTTGACACACCTACTCGACTCCTTCTGTTGGCGGACTTCGGCCGCGACTCCGGCGCTCCAGTGATGATGCCTTGTTCAGACAGATGTGCTGTTGGTTGGGTAATTCAGTGCTTTCAATAATTGAATTATTCACAGTTTCAACCTGGGAAAACAAAGAGAGATTCCCAAGATGTAAGAGAGAAAATCTTGTTGGGGATAACGGCATTAAAGTAGATACGAAGGAGGGATTGAGAAGGTCAGCAGCTGCAGATATATTTCAGTAAATGGCTTGTGTCTAGGAAGTAAGTAAGTAGAAATTGCAGTTGCTAGTGGAGATTTAGTTTTACCAGGGTGAATAGAGAAGGGATTGTATTTGAAAAGGGCCTGTGGGTTATTAAAGGATACAAGCTATGATTAGAACATGTAAGTTCATGGAAATGACACCTCGGGATTGAATATCGAGGGGTTGGGGTAGAGAGGTACAAAATGTTGTCAAGTATCTGTTCAGATAAATTCAGGGATAACAATATCAGAATAAGCAAAAAGAGATTGAGATAGAAATCATCAAAATAAGCATAGCCCAATGCGGAAGGAAAATGTCCCAATGTGGATTATATGTGCTTGTATATATGGATGGTGAAAATGATTGCCCATAAGGATATTTAAAGAAGGGGTAGAATAGGCAGTTAGGCACAGGCTCTTCCAGTTTCATCCCATACCCCAAGATGTTCTGGTTGGTGGGTTAAATGGCTGTGTGATTAACCAGTAGGGTGCGTGCCTGGTGAGAAAATTGAGGACATCAGTGGGCATTTGTTGGATGAAGTGGCCTCTTTTAATATCATTTACAGTTGTTAATAGTAAGGGTCTTGTCTAGGAAAGTCAATTAAACCATTGGCAGAGTCATTAGGTGATGTGACTGATTTGAGCACATACATTGAGCAGGAGGCTAGAATATGCTTAATTGATGTGTGCCTCAATTGTATGGGGAATATAGAAAGAGGCACTGTGAAAAGATGGGGCTTTATTCAGCAGATAATCAAACCTGGGAGATTTATAGTGGCAGTGGGAAGTCAGATGAGTAGCAATGGGTTGAGATGGAGTGATGATTGTGCCCGAGGCCCTAAAAATGGCATGCCTAAAAGAAAGTAGAAGCAGTAAACTTGGTTTTTGAAATTGGAACGATGGGATGCTGGAGGAGGTTGTGTTATTATGACTGAACGTTGTTTTTTCTTATTTCAGGATTTAATGTGGAAACTGTAGAGTACAAGAATATTTGTTTCACTGTGTGGGATGTTGGGGGTCAGGATAAAATCCGTCCATTGTGGAGACACTACTTCCAAAACACACAGGTAAATTGCCTCTGGTAATTTTTTTTTAATGTGTTATGCTCACAGATAGAAATGCATCAACGCTGCATCAATTATTTGTTCCTCCTGCAGGTCAAGTGAATACATGAATGAACAGGATGTTAATGAATGCTGGTTACTATTTGATGCTCTTTGGTATATGCAATATAGTAATGCGAGAAGTGGAACTGAGGCTGATATAAAAACAAGTGTAGGTTATCAGAATCAATCTGTTCCATAATGATTGGTTTGACTTTGAAGTTGGCATTTACCCACGTTCTATCCACAAGAATCAGTCTTGCGTGGTCCATTATTGCCTCAAAATAATCAGAACCATTGGTGCCATCGAGCAACACACCTATTCAATTGAAAGCTACTCACTAATGCTGAGTTGGGTTCTGCCAGAAAGCTCATACGTTCCTCTAAACCTCATTCTCCTGCCTTCTCCCCATAACCCCTGATACCCAAACTAATCAAGAATCTGTTGATCTCCATCTTAAAAATATCCATTGACTCAGCCTCCACAGCCATCTGTGGCAATGAATTCCACAGATTCACCACCCTCAAGAAATTCCTCCTCATCTCCTTTCTAAAGGTATGCCCCATTATTCTGCGGCTATGGCCTCTGGTCCTAGATTCTCCCACTATTGGAAGCATTCACTCTATCCAGGCCTTTCGCTACTCGGTAAGTTTTAATAAGGTTCCCCCTCATCCTTCTCAACTCCAGCGAGTACAGGCCCAGTGCTGTAAAACTCATCATATGTTAACCCAATCACTCCTGGGATCATTCTTGCAAACCTCCTCTGGACCCTCTCCAACGCCAGCACACCCTTCCTCAGATATGGGGCCCAAAACTGCTTGCAATACTCCAAATGCGTTCTGACCAATGCCTTATAAAGCCTCAGCATTACATCCCTGTTTTTAACTTCTAGTCCTCTTAAAATAAATGCTAGCTTTGCATTGCTCCAGAGCTCCTCATGTCATTGACCCAGGGATAGCACAGAATCTTGTGAATCATTTCCATTGCTTCATTGATAACCCCGCTCCCCAAGTCTTCGGTGGCACATTAACGATTTAGATCACTGACTAGCCTCCGGCTCAGTTAAGCCCCATAAAATCAAGGAGCCTGGACGGGGTGAAACTTTTCCTTTAGTTGAGGGATTGTAATTAGGGGATAAATATTACGTTAATTGTAGAAGAATCCTAGGGGAGGTGAAAATTATTGTCAGAGTTGAAGGGTGACTGGAAATAATGGACTGGGTGAATGGTGGAGAAAAAAACAGAATGAGCAGTTGATAAGAGAGCTACAGGGCAACAGGTAGAAAATGGAACTCAAAGTACTTGGCTCCAGTGTAGAAAATTCCAGAGATTCACTGCTCTGTAAGAACTTTTTACATTCCTTGGTTCCAAATGCCAAGCTCCTTATCTTGAAACTGTTCTCTCCTGTGTGAAACTTCTTCTAGTGGAAATATCTTGACATGCTCCTGAAAAAGACCCCTTAGGACCTTACAGTGTCTTCCATAATGTTTGGGACAAAGACCCGTCATTTATTTATTTGTCTCTGTACTCCACAATTTGAGATTTGTAATAGAAAAAAATCACATGTGGTTAAAGTGCACATTGTCAGATTTTAATAAAGGCCATTTTTATACATTTTGGTTTCACCATGTAGAAATTACAGCAGTGTTTATACATCAGCAAGTTGAGCTTTCATCCTCTGAGTAACTGGAGAGTGGATCTTGCATGAAAATGGAAGAAATATTCTTTAAATATTTAAATTGTTATTGAAGGATATGTAAACATAAAATTTTAGTGAATAGGAAGATCTTGGAATGATGTCATTTTTTTTCAGTAACTTGGTTTGCATCAATTTTAAATTATATTTTGGAAGTTTGGAATAAAGCACATTAAAAAAAAAAAAATTTATGATTGCAAAATAGTGTGGTTATGATATGGCCAACAATGTCTCTATATACCTTTGGGTTTTCTCCGACATGCACCCTGGTAATTATTTGTGAGGTATATTAAATTGCAAGAGTTGTGTGAAAACTTAGAACTTGTGTATCCTGGAATAGGTCTGATGCATTTCTCGGTACTTATACTCAGTGACGTGCGGTGAGGTCAATGGCTGGGGAGGCACTGGCTAGTATCAGTGGCCCGGCCCTCCCTGTATTGATCACCGCGTCTCCCCGAGGAGAGAGAGGGGTGGAGCTGTGGCTGGGATGGGAGGGATAGAGAAGAGAAGAGAAGAGGGAGATGGGGAGAGAGGAGAGAGAGAAAATGAGAGAGAAAGAGAATGGGGGAGAGAGATAGAAGGGAGAGAGAGAATGGGGAGAGAGAGAAGGGAGAGGAACGATGGCACGTTATAACCCGCAGCCGTCCCATTCTCACCACCGCCGAACCTCCCCACCATTGCACCCTTCTTCACGGCGGCCCAGTGATGTCTCGGCTCTGACAATTCGAGGGATCTAACCGGTAACAACACTAAGAGCAGCCCCGGGCCGCCGCGTTCCCCGATTCGAATCTGTGCTTGAAAAATCAGGTGGTGGGCCTGATGTGTCCCGCGGGCCATATTTTGGAGACTCGTGCCTTACATGAACAAAACAAAAATGTACAGAAGTACAAAAATGGATGACTTTATTATTGTGATAAGTATAGATCTATTTTTTTTAAATCTAATAACTTTCGAATGTACCGACAAAGTCTACCTTCCCAAGTGGTGTATCTTGTTCTGCTCCATGATCTTTGGTCTGCGCCGCCGCTGCTGAAGCTAGCTAATGTGGAGGTAGCGTCAATTATGTGGGCCCTATTAAGGACCCCTATCACCCATCACACAACATCTTCTCCATTCTGCCATCTGGGAAGAGGTACAGGAGCATCAGCTGCAGAACCAGCAGGATGCTACACAGCTTCTTCCCACAGGCAATAAGACTGGTGAACGGACTGTGTCCCCTCCCTATACATCATACACCAACACATCTAACCTCGCCCATACTTTGACAGCTAGGCACCTGTCAAAGCAAGCCACTGTTCGGTCTGAATGTCTGTTTTTAGTTCAAATTTTAGGCCTATTCTTTTTAAGATGTGTTCATTTTAATTTTAAAGTTGTATGCATTTATTCTGTTTTTATTAACTGCACTGATGGGAACTGATTGAGAAACAATTTTTCGTTTCTTCTGTGTATGTAAGTACTCAGTTAAAAATGACATTAAAGCAAATACTGAATACTGAATTGACGCTCGCTCTTCCTCCACTGGGCTCAAGACACGCCCCCTTGTGAGGCAGATGTGATCGCTGCCTCCCTGGAGCTTTTTCAATGCAGTTTTATGTGAGACCAGCGAGCACAAATTTAATATCTTTATATGTGAAATACGTCACCTGGACTATGGAACGTAAGGACATGTAATGAAGGGGTTTACACACATTACTTTGGTGACATATAGTGATGGTAACAGGCACACGCTTATTGCCCGCGCTCCATGCAGTTTCTGAGGGGTTGCGCAATCAGAGGGGAGGCTCAGCTCGTCGCTGCCTCACCTCTCATCTCTCCCTGTATTTGCAGATACAGGGAGAGATGAGGACTTTGCGATTTTTACTATAAAAAATGATTCGATTCATATAGAAATGACATTTATAACAGATCAGTGGAAAAATATTTATATTTATTTTATTTTATTATTTTTTTCTTTATTTTTCTTAACAGCTATTTTCATTGGGAGTATGACAGGTGAGGCTCTGCCTCCCCTGACTGCACGTCCCTGTTATACTCTCGATTTGATCTTGATTCACAGTTTCTTATGTGATAGTTATTCTTCATGGAATGTGCAGTTGGAGTACATGGTATTTCATTGCTCAATGATTAAATTGCTAAAACAATTTTGGTTGCTTATTGTTTTAGGGTCTAATCTTTGTCGTGGACAGCAATGACCGAGAAAGAGTGCAGGAGTCGTTAGATGAACTACAGAAAATGGTAAGAGTTGACAATGGAATGGGAATAGCTGAGTGGAATCACAAGTTTCTGAGAATTTTCCTGTGGAGCTGGATGGGGCTTCTCCATGCTTCAGGTCTTTGCCAAGTCAAGTGAATTGTATTTAAATTGGATTCCTTCTCCTTGAACTATCCATCAAGTTAACTCCAACTAAATGAATTACACACATACTATTGGGCGACCTAATCTGCGAGTTTAGAAGAGTTTGCCCTGGACTCAAACTCGCAGCACGGTCGACACGAGGTCCTATGAGGTCGCTGGAACTCTCCTACATGCGCGAGGGAAGTTCCTGCCTACTCGTGCCCTCAGCTAGGTCACAGAATTTTTTTTAGGATATTGAAAAATTTTCCGCGAGTAAAAATTGGTCGGCATGCGTCTTTTGCACTCGTAGTGGAGTGGGGTCGCTATTTACTTACGGGCACTCGAGAGCAGCCGTAGGCAATCTCCTTCGCTGACCGGGCATTTTGATTGGCTCATTGGAATTTCAGGGCCTAGGAAGACCTACCGGTAGGTAAAATGCCCGCTAAATTTTATTAAACTTCTTAAAAGTGTCTCCACTCCTTCTCTTCTCCCCCCCTCCTTCTTTCTCCCCCCTCCTTCTTTCTCCCCCCCTCCATCTCCCCCCCCCTCCTTCTCCCCCCCCCTCCTTCTCCCCCCCTCCTTCTTCCCGCCCCTCTCCACCCCTTCTCTCCTACTTCCCACTCTCCCCGCGCTCTCTAAAGGACTTACCATACTCCGTGGCATTTACCTTCCTCTTCATCGCGCAGACAGCGCTCCTCCGCTTTCCCTTGCCTCCACCTTCGCGATGTGTGTGTCTGTGCGGTCGATCGATGCAGCTCGCGGTTTCAACGCGGACAGTCGATCCATCTCGAGGCTTTTCCAGGAGAGTGCCCTCGAGCTTGAAAGTCGAAGGCACTCTTCTGGACTCACGGATTAGGTCGCCCAAGTGGGACAAGCCCTTTACAACTCCACCAATGTTTGTGTCGTCAATGAATTAGCTGCATAATCTTCTGGACACAGCTCACAAATTCTGCCCGCTCTGTGACTTTCAGGGTAAGGCAATCTGGTTAACATTTGGGAAATTGAAATCCCCTAGTACTGTAACTCTATTTTTATTGCTCATCTCTGCTATTTCTCTTCCTAAATGTTCCTCTATATCCTGTTGTTTGTTAGGAGGTCTATAATATGCCCCCAGCAAAGTGAAAGCACCTTATTTTTGTTCCTAATCTCTTCCCATACACCCTCTCTTGAATAGCCTTCTACCATATCTTCCCTCAACACTTAAGTACTACAGTCCTTGCATAAGATTGCAATGCCACTCTCATCCCCTCCCTTACCTTGGGATATTGAATTTCAATCTTGCACATCTTAGAATTTGTCTACTTTACCTGTTAAACTCCTTGCATTAAAATACACAATTTAGCTGTATTCTCCTTGTGCATTTATTTGCCTGCTTTGTCTACTGGGCTTACTGTTTTTTTGTGTGCCTGTAAGCCCCATCTGAATATCTACTCTGTGCCCTATTCCCCTGCCAAATTAGTGGAAACATTCCATACAGTGCCAGCAAACATCCCCACAAAATCTTGCTCCCATAATGGTTTTAATGGTCCCCATTACTTTTTCCTATTTGTATAGGTGGACCAACCATGTCCTGCTTTCTAAGGAGGTACCTAATTTCAAAAAATTTCCATTGCAAGACCTCTTTTCTACTACCGACTTTGTTGGTACCAACATCGCTGCACAACCTCCCCCTTTTGTAATGTCCTTGACCCTAGCACGAGGGAAACAACAAACTATACTGGAGCTTCGTTGGCAGCCAGAGTAATGCCCACCTCCCCGACAATAAAATCCCCTAACATTATCCCTTCCACTCTTATTCCTCCCCTTTTTTCAACAAAGCTCTGTGGTGTCATGATAACAAATGGGACATTTATTGGTCAGATTTAAATGCCATTTTAGACTTTTTTCTTCAAAGGTTGTTTCGTTTCAGCCTATTTGTTTTCAATCTGTTTGTTAAATTTGATTTAAAATTACTGAGCTCATTCTGCTTATTCTTAACCTTTTGTTCCCAGCTGCAAGAGGATGAGCTAAGGGATGCAGTATTGCTGATATTTGCGAACAAGCAGGATTTGCCAAATGCTCTGGGCGTTACAGAGCTTTCCGAGAAACTGGGATTACAACGTATGAGCGGCAGAACTGTAAGACTTTATATTTACAATTATTTACATAACTGGTACCTGTCTTTCCCTAAGAAATCAATTTATTAACTTCATAAAAGTATTCACAGTAAGAAGGTGATGGATGGGCTTTAATCACAATGCTCAAATTAGCCTGGGCAGTCGTAGCAAGGACTGCCACAAACTGTAGCTAATGCTCCTTGATGGTTCGAAACAGCTATTGTTCAATAATAGCAGTTTTACGCTGAGGAATGTTTTTGGATCAGGTCCCAATCCTAGCAAGTAGATAATTCATTCCAAAACAGTATTGATAGACTATAGTATTATTGTGGGGTAGGAAGTGCAACTCAGAAGTGGACCACCTGGAATTCACAAATAGGGGCCAGCCTTACTGATTTTATTGTTTGTTTCTTAGTACCCAATAATATTTGTATTCCTATCAATTTTCTGATGTCAATGTCAATGGATGATTTCAATTATTTATGACATTTAATGTATTAATGCACAAGACTAATTCTAAATTGGGAGGCATAAAAACAATAAATGTTCTTGTAGACACCATGCTGAAGTAACTCAGTGGGACAGGCAGCATCTCTGGAGATGCGTGACGTTTTGGGTCGAGACCCTTCTCCTCTTTAGTACTTTGTTTAGTGGCAGTTATACCTATTTTTCAGTCCTTTTTAATGGATGACTGCATATTTAAGTTAATGCACTGATGTCCGTCTGTCCTTGCATTAAAGATTCAGCCTCAAGCAGAATTTCCTGTAAAATATGAAAATCAGGGCCATTTAAAAAAATTACAAATATCCCTGTAAGTTTGTTAAATCATTATTGATTCCCTTCATTGAATTTCTGGTGTCTGTTTTGCTCTACATTAGAACAGAAGGTCATCTTGCATGATGTGTATGTGTTGAGATATCTCTCTTTGGACTGTTGTAATCTGATTTAATTTTTCTCCTTTTCTTTACAGTGGCACATTCAGGCAACATGTGCTACCCAAGGTAGTGGTCTATTTGAGGGACTGGATTGGTTGTCTGGCGAGCTGCACAAACAGTAGAAGAATGACATGTATGATCTCGCCTGCATTGGTGTGACAACTGCGAGGATGTGAATTCAAAGACTTTTAACACCATTTTTTTCTCCTTTTCATTCTATACTGTTATTTTGCATTTCATCATCTTTTATTTGTCAGCTCTTTATGATGCATGTTTTAAAAAAAAAAAGATTAATGGTTTGAGGATTATCCATTCATTCAACAATGCATGGATGTTCCGTGCAGGACCATTTTGAGGAGTAACAGCACAAGTTGCCTCTTAGTAGAAAGTTGGGACTTGTGTTTGTGACGAAGAGAATTCTGTAACCAGCTTCCAACTACAATAGATTCCCATTTGCAATTCTAAGTACATATGTACCCAAATAACTGGATGAATCGCTTCAACAGTATCCCACAGAGCTTGTTTAATCTTCTGATTTTGGACCATAGAGTATTTTAAATGATTGCTTGTTGCACAATGATGCCCCCTCCCCTCTTCAGAGTTCCACAACTATCAATCTTTTTACTGTGTGTGGATTCCAGAAAAATTGGTTTTGCAGATGTTTGCTTTTTTGGCTGCAGGTGCCGTCGTGAGCATGGCTGCATTGTTTCAGATTTAGAAAATGTCTGGACACGTGAAGCCTCGTTCAGTCGCCAGCTAACCTGTAACTTGTAGAATGAGTTTTTAAATCTTTAATTGTGAGGAGTACCAGTTATAAGATGAACAGATACATGAGCAATCGTAGCTTAACTGCAGCAATCAGGTGTTGATTGGATAAACTAACTTTCTTTTCATTAACTTTACCCTGCGTTAAAGAGCTTTTAATCTTCAAGGTGTCAAGTTGCCCTATTTTGATGGTTAGGTCATGTCTCCCCTGCCCAGTATATTCCCCCATTACAGGATAACAGTGCTGGCATTTTCTCCTCAGTGGAACATGGGGCCACTGCTGTGAGTTGTGGGTCAATATCACTGTTAAGTTAGTGCAGATCTTGGTAGGAAATGCTTTTTGAATGGAGGTAACTCTCTTAAAATTACAAGAATTTATATACTTGATGGCTGTGCATTTATTTTTCTCTACAATTTAGGAATAAACCATGAGGTTACAAAGGGCATTGGTTTGCTGTTTTAATGGCTTGTGAGTAAATCATATTTTCCACAGTAGTATAGGGAAAACTTGATTAATAATTGTGCCTCTTTGAAACATATGTGTGTGTGTATATATATTATATATATATATATATATGTGTGTGTATATATATATATATATATATATATATATTTTATACATATATATATATAGTTTAAAAATACAGCCAAATCTTAAATTGTATGCATGGAGCATTTACCTCATTCTGCCATGGTATGTATTTGTGCTTGTGTAAAAATTATGGGAAGCCCTTCTGAAATTCCCCTTGTGTTAATGTAATGTTCTTTTGGTTATGTAAACACTTTGAGCATTAGCTGCTGTAAACACATCTGCGAAGGTATTGCGTTCCCTGTGGAAACTGTGATCCTGATAACTGGCATTAATCTAAACAATAAATCAGTGAGCTGAGACAAACCATACTGAAATTGCTGAGGCATAGCACCTTTCCTGAAACTGATTTAATCTTAATAAAGGCCTTTTCAGAAACATTCCCTAACATTTTGCGCATGAATTGTGCTTTCACACACTTTTTAAAAAATAACCAGTTAAGCCTATTGTGAGTTTCTGACATGATGGGCAACGTGGTTGTTGATGGTCTGGGAAATAGCTTTCACAATGTTTGTGAGGGGGAAACCATTAGCTTTGGGCAATGAGGGGCCTGTAATTGGGGCAGAGTTACAATCTAGGTGCATGATCTAGTAGGTGCTTTTTTTTAGTGGAGGTGGTGGAGTGGTAGTGAGAAAGGACTTTGCTGTTCTGGAACTTAAATATTTGGCCTAGAGAATACAAACCTTATTGCTCAATTCATTTTTTCTCTCCTCTAAGGAGTAGGGTTGAGGACCCTGGTTAGGTGAAAGATCAGGAGCCAGCAAGAACCAACTGTAGTGTTCGATGATAATGACTCTATGTCCTCTAATGTGCTCAGTAGAAGTTTCAGATTTAAATGGAACTGCCAACAGTTGCCACATGCAGAAGTGATCCAAATTCGGATGAAAGATTGTAAATCTGAAAGATTTTCAATTACCCTTTTCACAGATGCTGACTATTTCTAGTGTTTTGTATATTTTAGACTTTCAGCAGGTGCAGATATTTTGCATTTCAATCACCCATAGAAGACCTGGCTTTAATTTTTAGTGTATGATCCTCCGTCCTAGAGCAATGGAAACATGTATTTACCGTCAATCCTCTTAAACATCAAATTATCACAATTGTATCAATTCCAATTATTACGATCATGGTTTGTACAATTACAATCTCTCCCTGTAATTCAACACTTACAAGAAGGATACCTGGATGCCTGTGTTTTAAAATACAAGCTGTCCAAAGTTGCTCCTTGCATTCCCATTATGGTCAACCCAAATCTTTGTGTTCATATTCTGTAATATTCTCATTTTGCAGTCCTCTAGAAATGAAAGTCAACATTTCATTCGTTTTTATTTTTTGTACATTTTAATGTGTATGATCTATAAATCTCTTTAGACCTCCAACGTGACTTTCATGATTTAACAAATACCCTGTTCTACTTTTAAATCTAAACTGGATTAATTCCCATTTGTCTCCATTGAAAGGCATTTTCTAGTTTGCCTGTTTAATCAATATTTGTATTTAACACTACCATTTACAATACCATCTATCTTTGTCAACAGCACATTTGGATGTGTACCTTTATTTGAAGTATAGATCATTGTGAGACACGAGTCACCCTGCCCCCCTATTCAAATTATTGATTTGATTATTCAAATAGATTGCTTTCATTGCAATGAAAACAAACATTTTCTTGGGATTTTAATTATTTAGTGGAATTCCCTGAGTACCTTGGACAAAATCTTGTGCAGCTTGAAGAGAAATGCAAACCAATATCAGTCAATGTTTAGAGAAATGATAGATTTAATGAATTGGATCCAGATTAATTTGAAATTTAGGTGGTAGTAGTAGACTAGTAGCAAGGGAATGGGAACGGCACAGTGGTGCAGCGGTAGAGATAGTGCTATCTGTATGGAGTTTGTACGTTCTCCCTGTGGCCATGTGGGTTTTCTCAGGTACTCTGATTTCCTCACACCTTCCAAAGATGTGCAGGTTTGTAGGTTAATTGGCTTTGGCAAATTGACCCCAGTATGTAGTGTACAGATAATCATAGGTCAGTGTGGACTCAGTAGGCTTGTTTCCATGTTGTATCTCTATGAACTAAATAGTGGCTGTAAGTGCCACTGGAGTAGAGAAGCAAACTATTGGGTAAACTAGAATGTTTAAATTCAGGTTACAGGAATATGGGGATACAAAATAACCCTGAGAGCCATTGTGAACTGATACAAGGTAACTTTATATTAATGTATTGAAAAAATGCTTCATTGGATGTTTGACAAGATGTATAATATGGAAGGAATTGCAATATCTTTATTATTAAGATGGTGTCAAATTTCCAACACTGGTGGATGAGAATTTGATCATTACAATTGTAGAGGTTAAAGCAACAACTAAAAATAAATTCCTCATAAGGTTAAACGTCAGGAAGTGTTCTGAGTGGCCGGGTGGGGTTCCACTATGTAAGGTGACTGCAGAACATGTAGATAAAAGACAGTGAGATAAGTAGAGGATACATTAATTGTGAAGCCAGAGAAAGGCTTATAGGTTGAAGAGGCCAAATGAGTGTGTATCCAGGTAGGGAGCAGGGAAGAGTGGTGAAAGGAGGGGGTTGGGTTTGTATTTAATTCCCACTCTCCTTTGTAGTTTGTAGGACCGTGGGAATTAAATACATAATATTTTCTATTTAGGCAGGAATGTTACCAACTGAGGCACAACTGACTCCCATGTATGCACACTCACTCATTTAGATTTAAAGAACGATGCAAACCTAATACTTTAATATATATTTTATTAAACTTCAGTTTTTCTCTTTCTCTAAGCACAATACAGGACTCAGTTTGGAGACAACAGTACAGAGTCTAATAGAAATCCCAAACTCTACATGGTTAATGTATTTTACAATATGGACTCGCCCATCTTTATACAGGAAATGTAAATTGAGAATATGTACAAATTTATCATTTCAAATAAAAGTATTTTCAAAGTTAAAAGTTTAGGGCAAGAATAAAATGATTTTAAATGTGGGGATAGAAAACATCGCTTAAACTAAACAGCCTGAACAGAGGATTTTAAAAATCCCAAAATTAATGGCTCAATATGCCAAAATGTTCTCATGAAGTGCCAAATAAGCTGTTACTTCATCTACCGTGATTTCCTACTGTCAGCTCCCCCAATCACACAGCACACAATAACTAACACCAGTCTGGTAAACAGACACCAAATAGACAATTTTGCACGTTTCTGCAAATAATTAGTTGCTGCCATTGTCTGCATTTCTTATGATTGTTCTACAAAACACAGACTGCAGAATCAGATAGTTCACATGAAGTGAAGCTACAAAGAAGAGTCTCTCTGGATCACACTAATCTCCCTGTGAAGTAGTGAACTTTCTAATATGGGAGAGCTGATGCCCCTTTGGAGAGTTGAAGTAGGTGGTGTTCTTTTCCATCCCTTGAGGTTTTGCAAGCCTCGTAACCAACTTTGATGAGGTGCTGTAGAATGTAGCAGCCAGTTATGGAAACTAGAGAGTGCACTTCTCACTGGTACCTAGTTCTCAATCTTGCTCATTCTCATGCACAGGATTAAACAAAATGGGGTTTTCACACCCCATATAATAGGCACAGCAAAATAAATCATCCCTGATGACCAAGAATATTCCAATCAGCTGACACATGGAAAAGGAATGTCAGAAGGTGGATGGAAAAGTAATCTAAAAGGTTATGCACATTATTGTAAAAATGTGGTAAAACCTTTTTACCTGGGCCCACCTGTATTTTATAGCATGGTGAAAGTTTCCCATCCATGCCGCATCGGCCTTGGATAGTTTAATAAATGGAAAAGGAGCTTTATTACATCTATCAATACTGTTTCTAGTTTGCAGTGTTTGATGGGGACAGTAGAAAGTGGGCTGTATTCTGGACTTAACCTGAACTGCAAACTGTTAAATTTAATCTGAGAAAATTGAAGCAAGCATTATTCTGCACCTGACATTTGTTCTGGTTGATTTGGAACACACTGCATGGGGTATGAATATGCTCTCCCACATGAACAAATGAGAACACAATATACACTATTAAAAAAATTTGTTGGGGCATACAAGCAACCACAGACAGGAATTTGTACTGTCTTGCGTCTATGTTGGTAATAATCCATAGCCCATATCTGTAAGCAATACTGGAAGCTCACTGATCTTACTCAGTTTCCATAATTTGCATTGAGGACACGGTATTAATTCTAGTGCATTTCCAAGAAATGAAAATAAATTGAAATACACTAGTTCTAAAATTGCTTTAAAAAAATGCACGTTTCATGTACCATTCATTGGATAGACTGGTGGGCATTTCCAACACATTCTGTTTTTATTCCAGCACTGTACAAAGAACAACCAGCGTAGTATTGCAGTAAGATAAAACCTCAGTGAGGTAGTCTTGTGAGCAGGATGACAATGAGGCACATTAACTGGGAATGAAAGGCCATTTCCACTCATTCCAACACCTTGCTCCAACTTGAAATATTAATGAAACGCCCTTTCATTTGGATGGTTATGTTAAGGTTAATACTGGAAAAGTTATTTCAGGCTTTAGAATTATATTTCAATGCTTTGTGATATTGGGAGATCAAGTGCTTGTTAAACTTGTCAGAAATATAAGTTTCCATGCCAAACCTGCACAAATGGTTGAAATAAATCAACTGTTTTAAGGGCAGTGTTTTTCTTCTACAAACACAATGTGCACCTCCCAGGCTCTCAGTGTGGCCAGCAATAATCCTCAGGTCTCTTATTGTGAAACAGTAAAACTTTAACAATGTTAGATGTTAACTGGAATCAAGTTTGTATAATATAATCTGATCAAAGATCTGACAGCATAAACAACATTACAGAAGTTAAGACACTGTGGAATAGCACAGTGAGATCACATAAGCACAAGCTGTAAACTGTGAGAAAGAATGAGTTGAGAGATAGAATCAGTATTCCTAACTTGGCAATCACAATACACTGAACAACAAGATAAGTTGTACCTGGAAACTGTATACTGAAACAGCCTAATTATATTTGAACACAAATTACGAGAGGTTGGGACTGCAAGTCACAGGGGACCATCAGTTTCACTCAACTCCCCTCAACACATGGATTTTTCTACTTTTAGACAGATTTGTCAAGAGCTACCAATTGGATGTGTCAAATCTGCTGTGGTCTAGAATGGTGAAAATCAGTGGTGAGATACTGCACTGTGAACTCAAACTAATCGTGTTATTGATGCCTGATGTTTGAGAAGAGCAGATATGCTTATGAAATCTCTATTGTAGTGGGTTGGCAGGATACACAATATTGAGCCATCGATCAGCGTACTGCTGGTTCAGTGACTTTGCTTTCTTCAAAGAAACACTGGAAATGATGCAAATATATGTGGACACATAAACTAAATATCATTCAACCTGTACATCGATAATTAGGAAGCTGTTGCATAAATAGAACATGGATTAAACTATGTACAGCTGTACATCACTAACAACAGAATTAACGCTACAACACTGCTAGAATATTCTCACAGCTGTGATGTTTCTGTGCAGCCACCCAGAGGCATTAGCAGCTCCCTTATTCTCCCACTCCCAGGTACCCTTACCCATCCCATCTGCCTTTTGAAATTCAACAGAATCAATATGTGCCATTATGACTCAATGGAAGGGAAGACAAAGCCAGTTGGGAGGAAGAGGGATAGTGGCAGCCTGGACGAAAGAGTTGGTCAATCCATCTTCACCGCACACCCCCTTTCACAGCTGTATCTGTAAACATTGAGTATATACCACCGTCAAGTCCTAACCCCTTTGCATAAGGTAATGTAGACCAATCACACAAACGTCCCTCGTTGTCCTATTGCTGTATGCAGTCTGAAGAAATCAAATCATTTTAAAGGAACATTGACACTCCCTCAACACACACTATCTGTACTCATTCCTGTCCCACTGGCTGCAAACAGCCATAGTTATCCTCTTGGCAAAGCTGTTTGCAGATTTCTGCAGCATTCCTCAGCTGGGTTGGACTGGGATTTCACTCAGGGCACCAATCTATCAAAAATCAGCAAGATTTATTCCCAAATCTATTTGTGAGCAGCAGACTGAGATCTTTTATTAAAGCCCATCTTTTTATTACAGAATTCACTTGAAGGTGAGAGACTTTAGAAACATTCCCCTCATTTGGAATTAACTTGTTTTTGATGCAAGAACTGCATCCTCCAACAGTTCAGGTCTCCTGCTTGCCTCACGGGCTTACAGATTCACACAAAGGGAATAAGCATGTTGCAAACACTAATTACAAATATATCACAAGGTCAATAATAGAAACAGCTGAAAGGATCATCAATCCACATCCTCTCTGAAAACACAATTTATCCACAAAAATGCCCTGGAACCTCTGAATTAAATTGGTGTGAGAGATTTTTAACCTTTGATATTTAAGTTATGCAATGGTGACCTAAAATGTCAACCCTAACACAACCAGCAGAGGAAATCTTTCTGCACCAAATTTCTGAGGAAGAAAGGATTAAAGGGTTTTGTGTTGGCTTTATTCTCAATCTAATCTGCACCATCTTTAGTGGTTAAAAATGTACAACTCTTGACTTTCTCTGAACAGCTCCTGACTCTCAAACAGACTTCCGGCAACAAATACACAAGTGCGTCAATGCTTGATGTGGGTAGCAAAACGTCCAATCAATGTCACCCAATTCTTACGAACTGTGATTGAGTGGCTGAGAGTTACTGATTCCCGCTATGCTCTGGGTCAGTACAGCAGCGGTTGTCCATTGGTGAGAGATCCCGATGATACAAGCTCTCTACCCAGCCATACATGGGCATTGTCCGCAGTGCTCACGCATCTGACAAGCAGCTCTGAATTTTATCAATCCACTGCTGGGCACTCTGGCAGTCCTGGGCACAGAAGTTGTAAACTCTTTTTGTCGTCTTCAACTAAAAAGTAACATAAAGGTTTTAGTTGGTACATAATCTATCACTGGCATGTAAAAAAATCTGCAGTATTACTGATAGAGACTCACATCGAAGAAGGCTTTTTCCTCAATATTTTTTGGAGCTCCCATTGCCACAGTTCCCAAAGTAACAGATTCCACCTCTGCAAGATCCACAATTCCTTTCACATCGATGTCTGATTTACTGTCATAATATCGCAGCTGCAAAAGATCACACAAGAGTTCTGGTATGATCCCAGGCAATCAGCATAGTAATACATCCTACTCTTGGTATGTATAAACTTATGCTTAAAGAAAATGTGTTGCAACAGGTCCTGTTAGCTTCACCCGATCCCCAGATTACTATTGCTTGGCTTAAACACTAAATAAAGAAATATCGTTTCCAAGTTTGGTTTGGTTTGATGATCCATGCATGCTTTACCTGCCAGAATTTGGCAATCAGGCCAATCAGCTATAGTGTCAGTCCTTTGGTCAAACATACACCCATACCATATTCTCTTTTCTCTCCTAACATCACAAAGGAGGTACAGGAACCTGAAAAACGTGACCATCAGCTTCAAGAATAACTTTCCCATCAGGCTCTTGAACATTATACAAAACTAACCTCAGCAACTGTGAACTTCCATGGACTGTGTCTTTGGTTGCACTGGCTTAGTTTTTTTTGCACTAGTATTACCGTTATTTGTTGATTTTATTTTAAATTTAAGTGTGCATTGCGTTTACAGGGTTGTTAAGTTGTTCCAAGTATGGATTTCACTGTTCTTTTGTCAGTACACACAATTAAACACTCTTAATTCTTGACCAATCATGACAATACTTCAGGTCCACCTTTGATAGCTGTATTGTATTATGATTACGCGCACTCCAGATGCTAACTTTAAAATGAACAACCTGTTAGCTTCAAAGATTTGAGTGGATTCATCCCCAGGCCACTTGCTTGGACTCATGACCCCATCATCATTTAGATTAAATTGTTTCATCCCAAAGTGTATCACTAATCTACATAAACTGCACCTCCATTATATGCCATGTCAATGACCAATGTCATCGAAAATAGATACAATCCAGATCAGAAATGACATTACCAAGTGTTGTACTGTCTTTGTTTTACTTTCCGCCAGGGTTGTGTTTCAGCCCAAGATAGACACAAAATGCTGGAGTAACTCAGCGGGACAGTCAGCATCTCTGGAGAGAAGGATTGGGTGATGTTTCGGGTCAAGACCCTTCTTCAGACCGCTGCCTGGGGTACTACAGGCCCCACTGTGAAACAAGATAGAAGACTAGACAGGTGCAGGGTTACCTGATGTTTGGTTTTGTCAAGTACGAACCAGCGCGATTTCCAAGCTTTCAGTAAAGCACCCCTCTTGTACAGTATTCCCTCGTATGACCTAGAATCACAGAAATGGTGGCAACTCACAGCACAATAGATGGCTATTCAACCTGTCCTGTCTGCTCTTTTAAAGACGGCTCCATAATTTCTCTTGCAGGATTCAAGACAATTGTAGGAAAGTTTTGTACGAATTTAGATCTCTGATTAAAAAATTATTTCCTCTGCCTAGTGACTCAATGATAAATATCTTCTAGAAGGCCATCTTATCAGTGTCTTGTATAAGGATAGCAGCCCTTAACTTTAACAACCTCTAACTGTTGAAGTCCCTCAACTCCATAACATTTCGACATGTTGACTGGTATTACAGTGGAAGAGCATTTTGGGGAAGGCTGAACCTTGCAGGGAAGTATTAAATTGGAGTAAGGCAAATACAACATTATTAGGCAGGAGCTCGGAAAGGTACAGTCGTTATTAGCTTATAAGGTGAGGTTGGGCAAACTTGCATTGTTTTCTCTGGAATGCTGGAGGTTGTGGGAAGATTTTATACAAGTATACAAAACTATGAGATGCATAGATCAGGTAGACATTCAGAACCTTTTTCTCAGGATGGCACATTCAAATATTAGAGGGCATAACTTTAAGGTGAGAGGGGCAAAGCTTAAAGGAGGTGTGCAGGGCAAGATTTTTACACAGAGGATGGTGAGAGCCTGGAACGCACTGCCAGAGGTGGCGGTTGAGGCAGATACAATAGCGGCATTTAAGAGACTTTTGGATAGGCATATGGATGGATATACAGGGAATGGAGGGATATAGATTATAAGCAGGGCAGATAAGAGTTGGTCTTGTCATCATGTTCAGGCATAGACATTGTTGGCTGACGGGCCTGTTCATGTACTCTACTGTTATATGTTCCCTGAAAGGGACTTGCAAACACATAAGACTACTTTTTGAACCTTGGACTTGAAACCTGATGAAGCTAAAATGGCCATGTAAAATGTGCTCTATCAAAAATCAGGTCAAAGGTGCTATGACGATTCTTGGCTTCAGCCAGCAATTGATATATTCATCCCTACTTCATCACAATGGTATGAGATACAGAAAGTATCCTTTTTTATTGGACATGGATAAATGATTTACTGCACAAAACACATAATGCTGGAGGAACTCAACGGGTCAGGCAGCATCTGTGGAGGGAATGGACAGACGACATTTCCGGTTGGTACTCTTTTTCGGTGCTGTGTAGGTAATAAACTACATTTCATAACCACTGCATGAATTTTTAAATCATGGAGGGAGGGAAGCAATCCATTTACATAGTTAATAACATCTTTGTTGGCCATCAAACCTCAACATACAACCTTAAGTAACTTGCATCTTTTTGTTGTTGTCTTCTTTGCTTTATTATAAAAGAATGATTTTGCGATGGTCTGCATTTTGCGAAAGTAGGCCAGTTGATTGTTGTGCACCTGATCAGATTAATCTTATGTTTAAAACTTAACCCTTCAAAACCGCAATTCATCTACTGGAGGATACATGGGTTTCCCATTGTACCTGGCACATCAGAGGCAAAATAGCACGTCAGCAAATCATGTGTAAGCAGTGTCATGGGCTCCGAGTTGCCAAAGGAACAGGTGGTTAATACAGCATGATAAACAGACCCACACCTGCCCAGGTGAAGAGTTCCCGTCTTCCCACTTGCCCCGGGGGGAGTTTTGCCCTACCTGTGTTCACTCTCTGATGTCTGGAACTGGCTGTACAAGGTGCTTGTGCTCTTGCGGCCCATGATACCACTGGAGGGGGTGGATGTTGTGCTGCTGTCCGTGTCCAGACTTAGATTCAAAGTGGAACCAACAGCTGCCTCATGCAAATAAACACACTGCGATCGCCGATGGTGTGACAGACTTGATGATATCAACAGGGAACTTGAAGACAAGTGCTGTAAAAAGAAGGGATTCAGCAAAGAACAGCCGCCAAATTATATTCCTTATCCACAACCTGGTAACTCCCGTTACAGGGCACCACCCCTGCCACTTCCACCCAGCCACTCCTTCCTGCACAACTACTGTGGGGGGATGTTCGTGTTGAATCTCTTATAGTGTGTTGTGTCATTTTTTTTCTACCTCTTTTTATTATTTATATGGATAATTTTCTCTGTAAAGCACTTTGGCTTCTTTGATTGAAATTGATTGAAAAGTGCTATATAAATAAATTTACTTTACTTTAAGTATAATACACGCTTAGCACTCACCACATTTCTAACCAACGGACTCCTATTATGAGACTAGGACCTGTTTGGGATATCAGATATCAACCACTCAGCATCCACCACCCCAAGTTTTGTAAATACATTTAAAACTGCAATAAGACTCTCCATTTTTCCAAATTTCAGAAGACATAGTGCTCATAATTCAAGGTCAGGAATTGATTTAGTTGAATTTCACTACAGTGAGCATAAGTTGCATTTCTACTTCCCTATATTTCCTTTAGTTTGTCCAAGACAGAGGGTCACAGCTACATGGAAAACAATGAGTAGGAACAAGGAACAGCAGATGCTGGTTTATAAAAAAAGATAAAGTGCTGGAATAACTCAGAGGTTCAGATAGCATCTCTGGAGAACATGGATAGGTGACGTTTCGGGTCAGGACTCCTGTGAATACATTAGTGCTCGAGTGCTGACCTACCTTACCCTCCTGCATGCCCTCCGTCCGCTGGGTTGTTTTGATCTTGTCCCAAGTCTCTTTCCATTTACCTGGCACTTGACCCAGCTCCCACTCCAACATCTGCATCTCCTGTTGGATACAAAGGTGTTCATTCTTAAATTCACAACCTTACTGTTCAATATTAGCGCAGGTGATGAGATTAATTGCTCCATGTCCTCCCAATGGTCTGTTTAAACAAAAGTTCACGTAACCAGATTCACATACCTCACACTGTCAAACACAAGGAGAGAGTACATTCATTCATTCATTCGTTCATTTCTACACCTACATTGTTGGAATTCCAAGGACAAATAATCACTAATTACTAACCGACAAAAGGCCAGCTGATCAGTTTCAATGATGCATCCCTCCCCTACATTTCCTTTGCACAACAATTTCCATCTGCAGAGCACCATTAACATACCAAAAACATTGCAAGTTCCTTCACTGAAATTTATCAAACAATAAAATTACAAGCTCCATCAAGAGTAAAGATATAAAAGCTTGCCAAAAAGGTGCGTTTTCAAAAGTGTCTTAAAAGAAGAAAGTAAAGAGGTGGGGAGAATTAGTGAGGGTATTCAAGAGCTTTATTGACAGATCTTGAAGTTACAACCGAACCAATTCATGGATACTCAAGAGCCATATTGAGAGCACAGATTGCCCAGATATTAGGGCTGCAGGAGATTATAGACAATGGATATGCAAAACCTCAGATGAACTTCAAAGTAAATACATTGTTAGTCTTCTTCAGCAGATTGAGGAAATTCAGCATGTCTCTTACAAACTTCTACAGATGCACCATAGAAAATATACTGTTGGGTTGCATCACAGCTTGAATTTTGGAACAGCTCTGCCCAAGACCATAACAAATTGCAGAGAGTTATAGATGTAGCCCAGTCCATCTCACAGACCATTCTCTCCACCATTGACTCAATCTACACTTCATGCTGCCTCGGAAAAGCAGTCAACATAATCAAAGACGTGTCATTTCATTTCCCTGCTCCTGTCCGGCAACAGGTACAGATTTTGAAAGTGCACACCACCAGACTCTAGAATAGTTTCTTCCCATCTGTTATGCTTCTGAATGGACCTTCCATAAACTGGGGTACTCTCCGATTCACCTCTACCCCATTGAACTTTGTCTATGGAACTGTTGTGCTGAAATGCTGAGAATACTAGTCTGCACACTGTCTTCTCCACCCCTTTCTGCTTTCCGCAGAGACCGTTGCCTCCGCAACTCCCTGATCAACGTCCCTTCCCACCCAAACCACCCCCTCCCCAGGTACTTCCCCCTGCAACTGCAGGAGATGCAACACCTGTCCCTTTACCACCCCCCCCCCCCCACCCCCGACTCCGTCCAAGGACCCCAACAGGCTTTTCAGATGAGGCAGAGGTTCACTTGCACCTCCTCCAACCTCATCTACTGTATCCGCTGTTCCAGGTGTCAACTCCTGTATATCGGCGAGACCAAGCGCAGGCTCGGCGATCGTTTCGCTGAACATCTCCGCTCAGTCTGCCTAAACCTACCCGATCTCCCGGTTGCTCAGCACTTTAACTCCCCCTCCCATTCCCAATCTGACCTTTCTGTCCTGGGCCACCTCCATTGTCAGAGTGATGCCTAACGCAAATTGGAAAAAAAGCACATAATATTTCGCTTGGGTAGCTCACACCACAGCGGTAAGAACATTGACTTCTCTAACTTCAAGTAGCCCTAGCTTTCCCTCTCTCTCCATCCTCTCCCCATTCCCAGTTCGCCCACCAATCTTACTGTCTCAGACTACATTTTATCTCTGTACCGCCCACTCCCGACATCAGTCTGAAGAAGGGTCTCGACCCGAAACGTCACCCATTCCTTTTCTCTAGAGATGCTGCCTGTCCCACTGAGTTACTCCAGCATTTTGTGTCTACCACTGTCTTCTCCCCTTTGCTCTACCTATTGTAGTTGAGTTTGAATTGATTGTATTTATGATCAATATTATCAGATCTGATTGGATAGCATGCAAAACAAAACATTTCACTGTATCTCAGTACATGTGACAATAATAAACCTAAACCTAAAGAAAATAAATTGAAAGCTGAAGTATAGGACAGAAAGGAGAGAGTGTTGATATGATTAAGCATATGAAAGAGAAGGGTTGAATGACTTCACGTTCAGAGAGATCATACTAATGCTGATTGACCAGCTGTGCTTTGGAATAGTTGAGACAAGAGGTAACAAAGAACATGTATGCAGATTTCAACACAACATGACCGGAGAAAGAGAGGGACTTGGTCGGGATTAATGAATTGATAATAGGTGGTATTAATGAACCAAGGAATGAGAAGCCTGTATTAAACCCAGACTAAAATATTTCAGTTAAGCGTTGCTCCCAGGGAGAGGCTGCAATGAGTGTTTACATGTTGGAGTTTACAAAAAGAACTAAGGATGACAGCGTTGGTGACAGCAGGGTTTTACTGGATGAAATAGCTGCCCATCCAGTTTTACATGTTGGATGAGCAGCCTGATTAGAGATACTACAAGGCCAAGGGAGGCAGTAGTGAGGTAAAGCTAAATGTCAGTTTATCTGATTATGCTCCCTCACACAGTAGACAGCAGAACACATTCATGAATTCTACACCCACATTTTTGCACAGATTAACAATTGAATAAATCCATGTAATCCCATCCTGCCAAACGGGAGGAAAAAAAAAATCATATTCCCAATCATATTCCAGTATCACTCCAGCCATAGTCAAACATGCTTAAAATTTGAATGTGACACAAACATCACACAAGCTCTTATTATGGATTGTTTGTATTTTCTCGAGGGAAAGTTTGTACACTCAAGCCAGAGGAGACTGGCTGCTTACCTACTTACATATGAAACCACAAACACCGCACAATCTGGAGGTAAGCCACAAACCGAGTTTAGAGTTGCTCGTCAGATAATGCCCCCACACACACACTAACTCCCAGTATAAACTTTACCTCCAACAGTTTACTGATAGCATCAGGTTCTGCCTTATTCTGGTTGTCATAACAGGGCCAGACAATCTTGCGATGAGTCTGTGGTGCCATGGTATCCATTCTTTCCCCGTCATCCACTTGTTCTCGTCGACCATACACCAGCTCCCAATCATATGGTGGCCCTTCAGAAAGTGTCTCGTGTGTGTAATAATCCCAAACCTTCAGATTCGAAATGTTTCCATATGGTCTCAAAACCTGCAGGTTAACAAGAGTCTGGAATAAGTGGGATTTATAACCTGTCTTCAATTGGACCAACATTCTGTGGATTATCGGAAGTCACCACTGTTAGATCAATAGTAGTCATAGTAGTAATAAAATGCATAAACTACTAAATACTATTCTTTTGAAAAAAGTTCACTTTCACAACAAACAAGAAATCTCACCTCTCCATCTTCGGGTGCATACAGATAATTGAAGAAGATTGGCGTTTTCTTACTCAGTCTGTCAATGTAGTCCCACACAGATTTGTATATGTGTTGGCTCTTTTTCTCACCTTTCTCTTCGTACATTAGTCCTGTGGGATGCAGTCAGAAAAAAGTAACCCATAAAAACTACATCAAGGTTATTACATAATACAATACTATGGACTTTTGTCTACAAGGCGGAATAGGATGAGCAAGGGCCAATAACGAGATTAGTGCCATCTTGGGAAGAAATGTCATCCCATTACAGTTTAAAAAAATCTTACTGGAGACTAGAACTCCTTGAGCTTATCAGCCTACACGAGTTCCAGAGACAAATAAAATCAAAAACTTCAGAGCAGCATAATTAACAAGCTATAATGAAGATATAAAGGGCTGATGTAATGCAGCGGGTCAGGCAGCATGTCTGGATCGGCAATGTTTTAGGTTAGAATCCTTCTTCACACTCAAGGGTCTGAAGAAAGATCCAGCCTGAAATGTCACGTATTAACGCCAGAGATGCTGCCTGACCTCCTGAATTACTCCAGCACATTGTGCCTTTTTTTTTCTGTAAACCAACATCTGCAGTTCTTTGTGTCTAAGCTATAACGTTGGGCTAGTTATAAACTGAAAATAGACAAATGCATATACATTTTCCTCATTTGCACATTTAAACAAAAAAAAAAATCTACATTTGTGGCATTTTCTTCTGCAATCCATGACAATCTGGTGTCTAGGATATTATCTTTTATCACAAAACAGATTTGAGAGCAAGGCACAAAATGGTGCACTTTAGGAGGAAAATTCTGGCCATTAACATCCTAGTCAGAGTAGCCTTTAGCTCATCAGTCTGCAATGAGTTTTTAGAGTGCAACTTGAAATCTAAAACCTCAGAGCAAACAGCAATCAGATCTCTACATCAGTCTGCATAAATCTTTATTCCAAGAAGCAGGCTGAAATTGTTGCCAGTACTTCTGGATGCCCTAATGAACTACGGGAGCTTGCCAACCCATCCTACAACCCCATGTTAACCCACAGAGACATCTTCCTCTAACACACTATCGGTTCCCCCCACTCTTATAAAGACAACTAGAAGAAGCTGGTTGCAATTTTACCAAGTTCAATCCTTTCATGATCAGAATCCAGCAAGAAAGTTCGGAAGCGGTTGGATACGTAATGATATGCCAGAAATTTTAGGTAATATTGACTGAACTCAAACTCCATCGGAAATTGCAAATGAATCTGAAAATAGAAAGGAAATAATTAGGAGAACTGCCTGCAGGCACTCAGCAAAGATCCACTGTCTGGTGCGAATGATGAGTTGCTACAGGAACCCGGACTCCATTAATCACCGATTGTTAGTGTGGCCACTGCACAGGGAAAGTGCAGATGGGGTGGGCTAGCTGGAAAAACACAGTATGCAGTTGGAGATAGGTGGACGTAAGTGGGTTTGGATGGATAAAATCACATTGGCTATAAAATATGAGGGCATGTAAGATTTAGTACAAAGCACTCAGTCTGAAGAAGGGTCACCACTTCCTTCTCTCCAGAGATGCTGCCAGTCCCACTGTTACTCCAAATTTTTGTGTCTATCTTCAGTTTAAACTAGCATCTGTAGTTTCTTCTTAATAAATTGATTTGCTGATGCTAATAGTGATTACACAGGGAGTCGAACAGTAACTTAACCGTATCAATTTACATAAATCCTAGGAAGATTCAATTAGTTAGTTATCTGAATTATCTAGATACAGCTGAGTTAAAAAAATAACCATTAGTCTTTTGGTCATTTAATCTCTTTAGTATATAGTATTATTTCTAAGATAATCTACAGTTGTGTGATTTCGTTCACGATTTTATAAAAAGGAAAATAACGGCATTTCCCCAATAGCTCTTGTGACCATTAGGTTGTCCCAAAGCATTTTACAACCATGACGTCTGGTCAATATGTATGGAACAAGCTCCCCCAAGTGCAATAATGCAGATTAACCGCAGATCAAATAATCTTGACTGTGTTAAAGGGATAATGGACAGGACAGAAGGAAAAGTTTCCATGATCTTTCTGAAATAACAACATCGGTGATTTAATGTTCAACAGAAGATTAAACCTCAAAACAAAGTTAATTAATTCACTCAACACTGGTGATAACTGGTGATTGATCATCAAAATGAAAACACTATTTGCATAAAATCAATGCTGCCAACAGAGCACATCACCAAGGTGTTTATTGGGTATACTACACCATAATTTCATCAGGATACCAACACTAATTTCCCCACACATTGAACTCTACTCATTGATAGAACTGCTGATACAGAGATAGATGGAATAGAGAATGACACTTATGTGAATGTTTTTTGAGCCTTTAACTACATGAAGCAGAAATCGACACACCATCCTAACTTCCACTGTGCTCTCAAATTCATTTGGGCTTTCTGACTCTCTCTCCCCTTTCCTGATCTTTCTATCTTCATCACAGCGAACAGACTATGGACGGACGTCTACTACAAACCCACCAACTCCCAGTTACCTGGGCAATACCTCCTCGTATAGGACATCATCCGCTACTCTCAATTTTTCTGCCTCTGATACATTTGCTCCCAAGGTGAGGCTCTCCATTCTAGGACATCCAAGATGTCTTCTTCCTTCAGTAAACGTGGTTTCCCCCGATGACATTGATGAATTCTTCATTCCACATCTCCTTTGTGTTTAGTAGTTCAGCTCTTGCTCCCCCTCCCGTCAGACTGAACAAAGACAGAGTTCCCCTGGTCCTTATCTTTCACCCCCCCCCCATCAAGCCTCCGCATCCATGACATAATTCTGTGATATTTCCGTCACCTTCAACGTGATGCCACCACCAGTCACATCTTCCCATCCCCACCCCTTTCCATGGTAGGCAGAAACCCCTCCCTCTATAACTCCTTAGTTCATTTATCCCTTCTCACCCAAACCACCCCCTCACCAGAAATTTTCCCTGCAGGAAATTTAACACCTGTTCCTACACCTCCTCAATTATATCCATCCAGGGACCCCAGTTCTTCCAGGTGAAACAGATGTTCACGTGCACCTCCTCTAACCTCATATACTGCATTTGGTGTTTCCCACATGGTCTCCTTTACACCAGCTAGACCAAGTGTAGACTAGGCGACTGTTTCACGGAATACGTGCTCGGTCCGCCAGGGTCTGTAGGATCTCCTGGTTGCTAGCCATTTTAACTCTTCTCATTCTCATTCTAACCTTTCTGTCCTGGGCCTCCTCCATTGCTAGAATGGGGCCACATGCAAACTGGAGGAACCGCATCTCAATTCTATTTGGCTAGCTTACAACCTAAGGTTATGAACATTGAAATTTCCAATTTTAAGTAACTAACTCCCTTTTCCCTTCACCCTGTCCCCGTTGTCCAACCATCTGGGATTTAAAAAAAACACCTATCTCTTGCCAGACTTTGTCCTCGGGTCCCCACTTCTCTTTCAGCTCACCCCCCACAATCAGTCTGAAGGGTCCCGAACCAAAACGTTGCCTATCCATGTCCTCCAGAGATGCTGCCTCACCTACTGGAGCACTTTGAGTCTGTTTTTGTAACCAGCATCTGCAGTTTCCATGTGTTTCCAATCTACATACCTCGATGGAAAATCATAGGATAACTGCATATTTCTCACAGTGAGAAACGCCAAAAAGTGCCAGAAGTCACTTTATAAAGCACCTACCTGATGTACACAGTCAAGAAATTGTAGGAAGACTGGTGTGAAGCCACTGCTCTGACTGGCCATTGTCTGAGCACCACGATGACTGAAACGGTGCCCAAATGACAGCCATTCCTTCTCAACCAGAAGACGGAAGCCCTCCAATGTTCTGTAATGTTGGTCAGACAACAACTGCACTAAGGACACTACCTGAAAGCAATTCAAGAACAAGTCAGAATAACCAATTCATTGTACTCGCTAGAATTTAGAAGATTGAGGGGGGATCTTATAGAAACTTACAAAATTCTTAAGGGGTTGGACAGGCTGGATGCAGGAAGATTGTTCCCGATGTTGGGGAAGTCCAGAACAAGGGGTCACAGTTTAAGGATAAGGGGGAAGTCTTTTACCCCCCCCCATCAAGCCTCTGGAATTCTCTGGAATTCTCTGCCACAGAAGGTAGTTGAGGCCAGTTCATTGGCTATATTTAAGAGGGAGTTAGATGTGGCCCTTGTGGCTAAAGGGATCAGGGGGTATGGAGAGAAGGCAGGTACAGGATACCGAGTTGGATGATCAGCCATGATCATATTGAATGGCGGTGCAGGCTCGAAGGGCCGAATGGCCTACTCCTGCACTTATTTTCTATGTTTCTATTCTACTGAGAAAAGATGTCAGGAAAAGGCTAATTGAAAGTTGTGATGGAAAGCTTTTTCATCTCATAGCCTCTATGACGCTATTAGTATCTCCCCTCAATCTTTTTCATTTTACTTCAATATAATTTACTATCTGTACTTTGTGCTCATCTAGATTCTTCTCAAGTTCGGCTACACTTCCCACTACAATTAAATTCATGGTAGCGAGTTCCAGATTAAAATCACACCAAAGGTACCTTAAAAAGCATCTTGTCTCAGCGTTGGGACTCCTTCATAGACAGAAACATCTCCACAAATTTAATTACCGTCGAAGACCTATACCTGGTCACATCCGAGCCTTTGTTTACAAGTTAAAGAGCTTAGTCCTGTGCAATCTTTCCAGGTAAGTGTTTCAGTTTAGACAGAATCCTTGTATGTCTTTTTTTGCATCTTCAGCATCTCCACATTGGTACTATATTATGGGGATCATAACTCCTTGTGAGTTTTGCCATGGCTCTAAATGAGAATAATGTAGCTTCTCTGCTTTCAAATTCTGTTCTTTTAGAAATAAATTATAGGATTTTTGATTTCTTGCGCTTTATTGATGATAAATAAATGCACTATAAATAATCTCCAATTTAATATTGAAAATCTTACTGCCTCCAAGAGTTATGGGCCTGTCCCACTTAGGCGACTCTTTAGGCGACAGCCAGGGACTAATTTTAATGGAATTCACCTACGACACCTGGCGACAACCTAAGACAGCACCTTCGACAACACATATGTCAACCTGCGACAGCAAATATTGTTGCCACTGTTGCCAAAACTTTTGCGGCAGTCACCTGTAGTCGCCCAAAAAATCGCGTAAGTGGAACAGGCCCATTACAACTGAAGTTTTTTTTGAAGTGCAGTCACTGCACAATGAGAAATGAAACCAATTGATGCACAACAAATTATTACAAACTGCAAATTAATAATCAGTTCTTGCCTTTCAAGTTAGTTGAGAGATAACTATTGGCCAGACAACAGGGCTAATTCCCCTGCTCTTTTGAGAACCCCATAAGAGAATGCCCTAATCTGGGAATGTTCAGCCCGATACACAAAATGCCTTATATTTATTACCAGTGGGCACATACTGATCACAGTAACTGCAGAAGTAGCCTTTGCAGTGTCCACCCTTGCAGTGCTCGTGGAGATGGACCCCTCCATCATAACCTAGCTCTCAAAAACACTTTCCTCGTCTTGAACAATCTGCTCCATTAACAAGTCTGCTGTGGTTTAATTAAGGGTGGATCTTTATAAACATATACCCATGCAGAGTCTAAAAAGAGGTTGCTGCACCAGGCCTGGCCAAGCTAAATGGAACCCGAGAACAGATCTTGGGCCATTCTCAAACCAAACATTGCCCCTTGGTTACAGTTTTTTTGTGTAATATTTTTCTTGGGAAAGCTCTAAGGAGCCAATGGGTAAATATGCTTCCCACTGCAGTGTTAGGTCAGATGGGCGAATAATGCTTTGATCAGATAGGGACACAAGTTATCTTTGACTCTGCTGGAGTCAAGTGAATTATCAAACAAGATGCTGACTCCCAATCACTTTCTGTTGACTCCTGCTAGAAAGTATGCGCAGTCCTAAATGGAGGGAAGCATGGATGTACTTGGAAGATGTATGTAGCGATTGGTATGTCTATGAATAGGGACAGATGTGATTTTTTAAAAATCATTAAGATATATTCTTTTCTCTTACAAATATGGAAGGAAAAAAAAACGATAAGTAAATGCAGATACCTGAGTGGTTACATCCCAGCCATCCTCCAGACTGATGAGCACTGAGGATCCATTGTCCAACAACTCAACAACCAGCACTGAGACCTGGAGCAACTTGTGCAACTAGTAAAAGAAAACAAAAAGGGGTCAGCGCAAGAAGTGGAATGGTCAGAGCGGATGCAAAAATAATGAATCAGAGCTGAAAAAAAGGAGAAAGTGATCAGGGAAAATGGGAGTGGGTGTTACAGATGGATAGGGCAGAAGTGTTAGATTTGGATGAGAAATAAATAAGTTGAAATACCTGTGAGAGCCAGTCTGATTCCTCCAGTGAATGGTAGTAGGATGTGTTAGATTCGGTGCACGCTGAACTTGGCACACATGCTTTCATCAGCTTCTTAAAGCTGTTCTTCACCTGTCGTACATCAAATATCTCAATAGGGACAACCTCCCACTGCTGCAGCGGGTCCTGTTTTGCCCCCTGGACAAATAATGAAAAGTTTGAGTTTCTGGTCTACTACAAATTCATCATATAATTACTTACATTTCGAAAGATGCCCAGTTATCAAGCAACACAAATATCTCACTTCACAGCACCACAAACTGACATCTCTCAAACTGGTTTCATCTTTTACTTGACAGAATTTCTCCAGAATGGTTTATCAACCAATAGATTCCAATAATCCAGGGCTCTTCTTTGAATGCAAATATTTATGGCAATTGCTGCCATGGGTACTCCAATGGGAGAGATACATCAATCAGATTCCTTTTTGAGTCCTCAATTCAATAGATATTGGGCTATTGCATCATAAGCTACAACAAATACCCAATATCAAGTCAGCAGCAATTAGTGAGAGGATAACACTTTGAGACAGTGGCAGAAACTTAGAGATGTTCTACAGTACTTGTATCTATCTTTATTTATATATATAATGCTGTAACACTATATTCTGCATAGTCATACAGCATGAAAACAGGCCCTTTGGCCAAACTTGCCCACACCGACTAACATGTCCCATCTACACTAGTCCCACATGCCTGCATTCGGCCCATATTCCTCTAAACCTGTTCATTCCATGTACCTGTCTAAATGTTTCTTAAACATTGCGATGGTACCTGCCTCAACTACTTCTTCAGGCAGCATTCCATACACTCACCACACCTTTGTGTGTAAAAGTTACTCCTCGGGTTTCAATTAAATCTCCCTCCTCACCTTAAACCTATGTCCTCTGGTTCTTGATTCCCCTACTCTGGGTAAGACACTCAGTGCATCTACCCGATCTATTGCTCTCATGATTTTGTACACCTCTAAGATCACCCCTCAAGCTCCTGCGCTCCAAGGAATGGAGTTCTAGCCTGCTCAACCTCTCCCTATAGCTCAGGCCCTGGAGCCCTGGCAACATCCTCATAAATCTTCTCTGCACCCTTTCCAGCATAACATATTTCCTATAACATGACGCCCTGAACTGAACACAATACTATAAATACATCCTCACCAACGTCTTATATAAATGCAACATGACCATCCAACTTCTATACTCAATACTCTTACTGATGAAGGTCAAGGTGCCAAAAGCCTTTTTGACCACCCTATCTGCCTGTGATGCCACTTTCAACAAACTATGTACCTGCACTCCTCGACCCCTCTGCTCTGCACCACACCCCACCACCCTACCATTCACGGTGTAGGTCCAGCCCATGTTAGTCTTCCCAAAATTCAGCACCTCACATTTCTCTGTATTAAATTCCATCAACCATTCCTCAGCCCACCTGCCCAACCGATCAAGATCCTGCTGCAATTTTTGACAACCATCTTTATTATCTACAATACCACCCACTATTGGTTCATCTGTAAACTTGCTAATCATACCATGTATGTTCTCTAGTATTTTTCTCTGTACTACCTATTGCACTTGTGTGTGACCTGATTGTACTCATGCATGGTATGATTTGACTGGATAGCATGCAAACTGTTTTTTCCACTGTATCTTGGTACATGTCACAATAATAAATCAATACCAATCCTATTATTTTTTTCCTTCTTATTGATTATTCTGGATGAACTTGTACTGCAAGGTCCATCTCAAGCATTTCAAGATGGTGTTCTCACTTTTAGCTGAGACTTGTCCCCGATGATGTATAGGCCGACTCGCTGCTGCCTGAAATAGTGCGAGTCTGACGGACCTCCATTTGCCTGCAGCGACAATGTTTCTTTTCCTGCTAATCGGATCCCCACATCTGAATTCAAGGAATAAGCACTCAATCGTCCACTACCCCGGATACTGCCCCATTTCCCTGGAGAAGAAAGGTAAAGTTAATGTTAAATTGTCATCTCATCTTCAGATTCAACCTCAGCTCTAAACTTAATCTCTGTTGGGGCAATACTACCAGCACCAATCACCAATTCCCTGTTGTCACCTCAATTTAATGAATCTAGGATGTGACATGAGAAGGAATGAGTTATAGAAGGAAGATGGGGACCCGTCAGCAGAGTTGTGGAATGAGATGGAGGGGGGGGGGGGGGTTGGAAGCAATATGAAAGTGGAGAGGGCATGACACACATCAGGAAAGGGTGGGAGAAAGAAAGGGTTGCAGACCCAAAAACTTTAACTGGTTCATCTTTCTACAGATGCTGCTTTACTGGCTGAGTTCTTCCTGCACTTGTTTTTATTTTAGATTCTAGTAATTGCAGTTTTGTTTACCAAAGGAATATGGTTAGTGGATTGAAAATGTGCACCACATTTTAGATGCTAACACGGCGGTGAAATGAACAATTGTGGACTTACAAATTGAAAACCAACAAATGAACGTGAAAAACTCAGGAAGTGACAGCAAATTGGCAACAATGCTACCGTATTTATCAGGATGACAATTACATCTTTCAAGAGAGAGCTAGATAGGGCTCTTAAAAATAGCGGAGTCAGGGGATATGGGGAGAAGGCAGAATTGGGGATGATCAGCCATGATCACATTGAATGGCGGTGATGGCTCGAAGGGCCAAATGGCCTGCTCCTGCACCTATTGTCTATTGTCTACATGGACATGGCATTCAAAATAATTCAGTGCTAAAGATATGTTGGAAAAGGAAAAGATAATGAATAAACTTTTCAACATGAGGAGGATGAAATCACTGGGTGGTTGCATCTAAGCAAATTTTTAAAAAAAAATTAAGAAAAAATGTTCACACAAGTAAAAAAGAAAACCAGACAAAAGGAACAGTGTCAAATCTAGTTTATGTTCTTACCTCCCTATACAAAGACTGGAATAACCTGTTCAGTAAACTCTAGAGCAGTCAATCTAATGTCAGTGATAATGGAATTGTTAATTTTTCCTCCCCAGTAAACATCCAGAGACATAGTGCAAGAACAGTCAGGATATAATCTAAAATCATGGGTAGGTAATGGTTAGGCAATCAAATTACAGTAGGACTTTAGTAAACTTGCAAAATGGGCACATTATTGGCAATTAAATTTGAATTTATGATGGAGAAATAATAGACTGCAGATGATGGAATCTGAGCAAAAGACAGAGATTCTCAGCAGGTCAGGCAGTATCTGTGGAGGGAAATGATCAAATGATCTTTTGGGTTGGGACTCTTCTTCTGGTTGATGTAGTGGGGAAGGGGGGGGAAGGAAGAAGCTGGAAAAGAGAGATGGGGTAAGACACGTGGCACGTGATAAGTGGATACCGGTGAAAGGATGCGATTGGCAGATGTGTGGAGATAGTGATAAAGCCTAGAGGTGAAATGGAGACAAGAAAGTGTCAGACAGGAAGGAAGAGGAGGAGTGACATGTAAAGCCAGAGGGGAGGATATAGGTCGAGGATTACGGGAAAAAGGGGAGGGGAAAAGGGGTGATAAAAGGAAAATGGGCCTCTAAAGTAGGGAGGGTGGGAGATGAGCAGGAGGAGAGGAAAGAGTGGCAGAGATGGTGAGAAATACATGCGTACATTGGGGAAATTGTGCGCGTGATAGAAGGGAATGTAAAGGGTGGAGCAGGGATTTAGTTGAAATTGGAGAATTCAATGTTCATGCCTTTGGGTTGTAGGTTACCAAGCAAAATATGAGGTGGTGTTCTTGTAGAATACTATGATAATGGATAAAGAGATCTTAGACATCTTGGGGGGAAAAAAGTCTAAATGGGTTCAAGAGGACAACAGACATGCAATTTTTTAAAAAGCAGCAATGCAAATTAATCAGGTCATTAAATTTCAAAGCAACATGGAGGGATCACAGCAAGAGGCATGTTATACATGCATTGAGCCTAGCCTAAATCACGTTGATGTGAACAGCTCTGGTGTCCGTATTATTTATTAAAAAGCACTGGAGAGCATATAGGGAAGACTTACCAAACCTTTTATTAATCATTTATGAACAAAAGTAGTCACTGGCATGTCTAACATTTATGTCTGTCCATATTTTGCTTTGAGAAGGCATTGGTGAGCCATTTATTGAATCACTGTAGTCTTTTGGGTGAAAACATTTCAGTGATTTTGGGTGGAGGATTCTAAAGTTCAGACTCAATTAAATTAAAGGAATTACTGAATTATATATTTCCAAGTCAGGATGGTGGAGTACAAACACAAGCCCGCTGGCTCGAAAATAAGCACAATGCTTCCCACTGCAGACTGGTAGTGTTTCCATGAATCTGATGCTCTTGTCTTTTTGGTGGTAGAGGGTTGTACTTTATAAATACAGTGAACTTGTAAAGTAACTACAATACACAATGTAAATGTTACACGTGCAAATGCAGCTGCAGAGCTATGGTAGCAGAGGGGATGACAAGCATCCTCTGGCTTGTCCTGGATTGTGTTGATCTTCTTGGATGTTGGAGCTACCCACATACAGGCAGGTGGAGAGTATTCTATTCTCCCGATTTGTGCCTTGTAGAAGACAGGTGTTGGAAAGAGACTGGAGGGTCAAGAAGAGTTACCAAAAATATCCAACCAATATTCCGTTCCCGTGGCCACAGTATTTGTGGCTGATGAATTAAAATTTCTGATTAATGGTGACCCCACTTCAAAAACCTGGAATATTGATGGTGATGCACCAGACAAAATGTGATTTGAGAGGTCATGCTTATCCAGAAAACATTATAATGGGAAAGGTCAACACTGCAAGGTGCAGGCTGCATGCAGATGCAAGATTTATAAAATATATTATGGATTATATCATACCTGAAATATAGTTATGGGATAATTATTGTACACAGATATGGTGAATTTCAGGATATTCATCTCTTGCAGCTTTATCTGCTGCTGAGCAAAGGCCATAGCTAATTTAGTCAAGAGAGTGCAACAGGCTGTTAAAGGTGTTAGAACAGGCAATATCAGTTTCTACATTCCGAAGCAGATCATTTCTTGCCTTGGCTTATTCTTGTTAGCCCTTTCAAACACAAGGGTAATATGGGTTCTTGTCCTTGTGCTCAATACTATACCTTGAGGGCTTTCTCTCCCCTTCACTGTGGCCCTTGGATTTGCCAGAGTGATGACTCTGGCTCTGTTTCCTAATACTGAGAAGGCACAGCACAAAATTAAGTTGGTGAACTTTCTCCAGGAATTAGACATGTCACATAATAGTTAAAACCAGTGACACACTCAGAATTAATTAACTGCACAGGTCAGACATACCAGTCTCAATTAACATAACACACAATGGTTTGCATTGCACTGACACTGCTAGCAGCACATTGTTATTCATTATAGTCTGATACAAGACATTGCAAAACCTATTTCAGTCTAGAACAGGCAGACACAAAATGCTGGAGTAACTCAGCGGGACAGGCAGCATCTCTGGAGAGAAGGAATGGGCAATGTTTCGGGTTGAGACCCTTCTCTAACAGAGCGCACTAGTCCCTTACAGGGAAATTATACTCACTTCTATCCAGGATGGAGCAGTTATATCCATTTAGTCTTTACAGCACTAAAGGGTCTGTCCCAATAGCATGCGACTGCATGCGGCGAGCACGACCTAACGTGGTAGCTTGAGCCGTACGGCCTCGCGGGGCTGGTCCCACTTTGATTGCCGGAGCCGTATGGAGTTGTGCGGGGCTGGTCCCGACATCGCACGGGGCTCCGAAAAACTGACACTGTCCAAAAATCCCGCGCAACAACGGCCTGTCGGCCCACAGTCGCATTGAGGCCGTACGCACCGCCTCGACGGGCGTACGCAGTGTCTCGACGTCGTACGCAGCGTCTCGACGTCGTACGCAGCGTCTTGACGCCGTATGCAGCGTCTGGACGCCGTACGCCTAGCGCGTGGCGTTGCGCGATGAAGTCGCCGCCCGGCGTGCCGTTGCGTGATGACGTAACCGCCCGACGCCGTGCGACGTCCAAATTCAGTCGGCCCGCCTCCTGCCCAGCTGATTGGTGAGTATGATGTCGGGACCAGCCCCGCACAACTCCAGACGGCTCCGTGATTGGAAGTGGGACCAGCCCCGCGAGGCCGTACGCCTCAAGCCACCACGTTTGGTCGCACTAGACGCATGCAATCGCATGCTGGTGGGACAGGCTCTTAATACCCATTATTGTAGAGGACACTCTCAGCAATTTGAGTGGACCTAGGAACTTTCCATGAAGGGCCACGGTGGGAGATTAAAATGCATTTCCCAGTACTATTTTTGTTTGGCATCACTTAGGTGCAGCGTTAATGAGCTCAGAGTTCTTCCTTTATATTATAAATTTCAATGTGAGCCATTGCTTCCTAGTTCAAAACTCCCAAACGTGCCCGTTTCCCCACCTCTATTTACTCTCAAAGATTTTGTAGGTCTGCTGTAACCCAGTACTTTTGTCGAGTTGGTTTAGTCTGTTAGAAGCAGATTTAGGGCCCCTGCTGACTAAAGCATCAATGCCAACAGCTGCACCTCTCTCCCATTGATCCTGCTGTAAGAAAGTTTCAGTTCAGAAGGCAGATTTGAAGAATAGGATTCTTAAGGATAAATCACCAATTATGTGCATGCTTCAGGGATTCAGCGATTCTCACCTCCGCGACTGAAAGTACTCGGCACATCTTCCTTTCCACCCATCACCTGTTTTATCAGTACACCAATCTTTGGCTGCCTCTGTTTATCAGATGAGTCTACAGAACATTACAAGAGATAGGTCAAGAACAGATTCCCCAGAATAGAAAAGGATAGAAATCCAACGAAGGAACCAAAAACAAAACCACGAAACAGGTCATAAGTTCATAAGTGATAGAATTAGGCCATTCAGCCCATTGTCCACTCCGCCAGTTCGTTGATTTCCCCTATAATTTAGCAGGCCACGTCAAAGAAAGGTTGAAACCAGCAGGGAAACAGAAGGATAATTTACAAGTGTTGAGTGTGAGCCAGTGGCCAGAAAAGCTCAATCTCCCTTTATACGTGTCATTCATGTCAATCAGCATTGAGAGAATCCACATGCAGCATATCCAAATACTCCAACTGTTACGTAAGTGAAGGGCTTCATTCAACTTCAATAACACAGCCTTACTTTTGCATTTTACATAAACATGGCATTTTAAATAGCGAGGAGGCCAATTTTGGAGTATGTAAAATTAAAAGTACAGGATCAGGAAATTCTTGGCCTTGGACACAGCTGGATGGTTGGGAGGCAGAAGTACATCAACACAACCTTGAGTAATATTAGAGATTATGAAGATTGACCAGAATCAAAGGCATCCCGAGACTAGCCATACAGTAATGCAAAATGTCACCCACCCATTTCCCTCCACAGATGCTGCCTGACTCACTGGAGTTCCTTCAGCAGTTTGTCTATTGCTTAGCAATTAGCATGTTTTGGCATAACTTGCAGTTATATCATAAGATAACATGGCTCAACGACTACCGACCGGTGCACTAATGTCCGTGGTAATGAAGTACTTGAGATTGATTATGGCGCATATCAACTCCTACCTTAGCAAGAACCTGGCCCCACTACAATTTGTCGACCACCACAATAGATCAATGGGAGATGCCATATCTCTGGCTCTCCACTCTGCACTGGATCACTTGGACAATAAAAACACATACACCAGGCTGTTGTTCATCGACTACAGCTCAGAGTTCAACACCATCATCCCCTCCAAACTTGTTACCAATGTCGGGAAACTGGGTCTCTGTGCATCCCTTTGCAACTGGATTCTCGACGTCCTCGACAACAGAACACAATCGGTATGAATTATCAACAACACTTCCTCCTCCATAACCATCAGCATAGAGGCACCCAAGGCTCTGTGCTCAGTACCTTGTTCTACTCACTGTATATCCATGACTGTGTAGCCAGATATAGTTTCAACGCCATCTTTAAAGGAGCAGATGACACCATCATTATTGGATGAATTCCAGGTAATGAAGAGTCAGAGTATTGGAGGGAGATCAATCGTCGGAATGAATGGTGCCAGACCAATAATCTTGCTCTCAACATCAGTAAAGCCAAGGAGTAGATTGTTGACTTTAGTAGAGGCAGACCAAGGATCCACAAACCTGTCTTGGGCGGTTCCTGGGCGAACATATCTCTGAAGATCAGTTTGGGCTCAGCACTTTGATGCAATCATAAAGCAAGCTTTTCTACACTTCTACTTCCTTCGAAGATTGTGGAGATTTGATATGTCGACAAATACTCTCTTGAACTTCAACAGGTGTACGGTAGAGAGCATTGTGACTAGTTGCATCACGGTCTGGTTCAGTAACTCAAATGCCCATGAATGAAGATTATAAAAGTGGTGAACACTGTCTCACAGGTACTGACCACCCCACTAAAGAAAGGATCTATGGGAGATGTTGCCTCAAAAACATAGCCAGCATCATTAAGGACTCAAACCACCGAGGCTATGCTCTCATTTCACTCCTGCCACCTGGAAGAAGATATAGGAGTCTGAAAACTGTGACCTTCAGGGTTAAGGAACAGCTTCTTCCCAACATCCATCAGGCTACTGAAAACTACAAACACCAACTAAACTTTGAACTACCTTGGTTGCACTAGGGATTTCAGGCTTTGTTTTAATTTGCACTATATTGGTGTTTTTTTATTTGTTTAACTTTTTTTTTAAAGTTATCTATTGTGTACTGTGTTTACAAACCTATTGTGCTGCTGCAAGTAGGAATTGAATTATTCCGTTTCAGTACAAATGACAATGAAGCACTCTTGACTCTTCACTCTCTTCCAGATGCAACCAATCCACATCTTACTCCACTGATAATTTCTTAACAAAAAGGAAGATCTCACAAACCTGAGCTGTGCATGTGAGCAGAAGTGAAGCCACTGAGAGTGTTGCGCCCACCCGTGTCTGCATAGTGTGGCATGGAATTGATCACTGCCTGGAGATACTTCTCTTGCTCTAAACTGGTGGAGTCTGTCTGCGAAGGTCCTGAAATAGAAATTTTTTTCTTAAAAGCACCTTCAAGAAATTTGAACAGCTATAGTTACCTAGACTGAAATTAGGGTGAGAACAGATAACATAATCTGATAAAAAAAATTGCAAATAAAACCTGGTCAATAAAAAAACACCTCAATGAATGGGGAAACACCTGCACAAAAGAACAAACTTACTTTTGGAACATCAGTATTGTTGGCTATTATTGTCAATTCCTAATAGCCCTAAGAGTCGGTGGTGATGAGTCATCCTCGTGAACCGCTGCAGTGTTTCTGGTGAAGGCATTATGACAGCTCTGTGACAATAACAGTGCAGTTCCTCATCCCGGTCCCATGAGATTGCTAAAGAGTGCCGCAGCCTACAACCAACCACCTGCAGCTAATTCATGCTCCTTAAGATTGAATCAAAATGACTTAATCTAGATTTATCAGAGTGATGTCTCGACTCCAAGGATTAAATTACAGGTTGTTGCTACACAAATATTTCTCCAGAATTCAGTTGATTGAGGGGTGACTTGGTTAGTTTTCAAATATTAAGGAAAACTGACAACATGGTATGCTTGGTGATGAGGCAAAAGATAGTGGTGAAAGGATGTTTTTTTCACATTGGAAG
This sequence comes from Malacoraja senta, assembly GCA_038087875.1. Classification (NCBI taxonomy): domain Eukaryota; kingdom Metazoa; phylum Chordata; class Chondrichthyes; order Rajiformes; family Rajidae; genus Malacoraja; species Malacoraja senta. The sequence goes on along the minus strand of CM075985.1, from coordinate 12,713,291 downwards.
CAAGTAACCAGTGGCCAACAACAAGGATTGGTGCCGGGATCTTTGCTGATTGTGATATATCTCTTAACAACTTGGATGTGAACATAAGAGGTAACATAAGTTTGCAGATCACATGGAAATCAGTAACGTTGTGAATAGTGAGGAAGGTTGTCCAAGACAGCAGGATATGGAGCAGATGTATATTTGGATAGAGGATTGGCAAATGTAAATTAAACCCTACAAATGCGAGATGATGCATTTTGGGAAGTCAAGCAGACATCTGCCAAAGCTATCAAAGGACCCAAATGTCTCTGAGTATCCTACTTTTAACTTAACCTAAAAGATGTAAATTATCTGAAACTCGCCCTTGCCTCAGAGCTATTTCTTTCTGTTCAAATGAACACTGAACAACAGATTTCTGCGGTAGATTTCTGAGTAATTGCTTGCCTGCGACAGAAATTTTCCACTCTTGTGCTGGATTCCATAAAGAATCCAATGTTGTAACAGAGATAGAATAACTACAGTGAGGATGTTACAAAAATTCAGGGCTTGAGTAATTGCATGAGCAAACTTCAGAAATGATTTGGATTGCTAATTTAAACCTACCCACATAAAAATTAAGCATCACTGATGCAAAACAGCAGAGCGTATCCTCTATGGTCAAAAGGTCCATTGCATTCACTTCCTCGAAATCTGGTCTGAACTGCCCACACTCACATCAATAATCCATTCCATTGTCTAAACATTTAACACTCACTGCCTGTAGGCTGTTACATGCGTGTTCTCGACATTGGAATACCTGTTCCTTTAACTGTCACTGATTACAATCTATAATAGTCTCAAACCACTTCCTCAATAGTTTAGTGCAGCCACACCCATAATTTCAATAAGCGAGTCGTTATTGTGCATGCCCGGGTCATAGGTCACTCGCTATAAACATTCTCGGCAGCTGTGGTACTGCATTGGGTGCAGGCCTGCTTTTCGTCCGTGGTCGGGCCTGGGTCTCTGGCGCTGCGGGCGCTGTTGAGTTGCTGCTGGGCCGTCCCCGTCCCCTCCCGGGTGTCCCGTCCCTGTCCAGGGGTGTCCGAGGTGGCCCTGGGCTGGCGGGGCAGTGGCGGCCCCGGACTTGCAGCCGGCGAGAGGGGGAGGCGCTGGCTCCAGCTCAGCTCTGCCTGTCCAGCTAGGTTGGCCGGTATCGATGGACTGGCGGGGCGCCGGCCTGGAGTGGCGGCGGCCACGGACTTGCAGCCGGTGAGGAGGGGGTTATGGCTCGGCTCTGGCTCCCGGGAGCCCGTTCCCTAACGGGCCGGGGGCCGTCGGCTGCGCCTCTCGCCTTGTCCAGTGGCTGTCGGTTAGCCCCCTCGGTGCCGGTGGGAGTCGAGCGCCGATCATCGGCAGGGATGTAAACGGGGTGCTGCGGTGGCTCGGCGGGTCAGGCAACATCTCTGGAGAAGGGTTTCCACCTGAAACGTCACCCATTCCTTTTCTACGGGCATGCTGCCTGTCCCGCTGAGTTCCTGCAGCGCTTTGTGTGTATCTCCATTGATGGCTGGTGCTCGGCTTTCGCCGGTGCCGGCGGGGTTGGCCAGCGGCCACTGGGTGGGGTGGGGTGTGGCTGTCGGTCCCCGGCCCGTCGGGGAGCGGGTTTCTCGGGCATTGGAGTGGGGTTGGGCTGGAGTTGGCGCTTCTTCTCCAGGCTGCTGTCCCATTGGTCCAGGGCTGTCGGTTGGCCCGGCGGAGTTGAGCTGGGGTTGGCGCTTCTTCTCCGCGCTGGCTGTGGGCCTGGGGGCCGCTGCTCCAGGCCGGTGTCTCCGGCCGCCCCTCGGGCGGGGATGGAACACATCCGGGGGGAGGGGTGAGATGGGGGCGGAAGGGGACGGTCCAGTGGCGGTTCGGCAGCACTTGTGGCGCCGGGTTTGATCCTGGCTGCTGATGAGGCGCGGTCTGTGTGCGTGCAGCTGCCCAGAATGTATCTCCACCAGTCCAGTCTGCCCCCCCCCCCTCCCCCTCACTCACATCTGCACCCTCTATCTCGCTGTTACACCCTGCTCTCCCGCTACCTGACACCCACTTTCCTCATTTTTACACATAAATCATGAAAAAATATAAGAATCTATACAGGTTATACAGTCAGCACTTTGTTCGCTTTTTCTTTATAGTGAGTGACCTTTGACAAATCCCATGATTCCTTGCGTTTTTCGGAATACCGAACTCGCTTATACCTCTTATGGTTAAGTTCCTATGGCACACACAGTCCCAACTGTAGCAATTGCATAATGCTTGCAACACTCCAGGTTCCACTAACTGTAATATAGTTCTGAGCCAGTATCCCACATGGAGTAGCGGTACAGCCCTCCCTCAGTATAACACTGAGGTTAGTACCTGCAGTTGGTGCATTCTGAGATTTGAAGAAGCCAACAACACTCTTTCCATGCAGTCCAGCTGATCGCAGAAGCACTGATTTAGTGCGTGAATTCTTCCAACACACAACGGGGAAGCGGTTCTGTCTATAACACCGTGAAATGCGTTGCATCGTGCTATCTTGTATCGTCTGTGGGATAATCAGGAGGCTGGGATAACTGAAAAGGGAAAATAGTGGGTTAACCAAATTTCATGCTGTCAAGTTCTCAGTACAGTTAAGCTTTTAGACAAAGCAATATAATTAATGATACAGTACCCTCCATAATGTTTGGGACAAAGACCCATCACTTATTTATTTGCTTCTGCACTCCACAATTTGAGATTTGTAATAGAAAAAAATCACATGTGGTTAAAGTGCACATTGTCAGAATTTAATAAAGGCCATTTTTATACATTTTGGTTTCACCATGTAGAAATGACAGCAGTGTTTATACATAGTCCCCCCATTTCAGGACACCATAATGTTTGGGACACAGCAATGTCATGTAAATGAAAGTAGTCATGTTTTGTATTTTGTTGCATATCCTTTGCATCCAAGGACTGCTTGAAGTCTGCGATTCATGGACATCACCAGTTGCTGGGTGTCTTCTTAGGTGATGCTCTGCCAGGAATGTATTGCAGCCATCTTTAGCTTATGCTTGTTTTGGGGGCTAGGCCCCTTCAGTTTTCTCTTCAGCATATAAAAGGCATGCTCAATTGGGTTCAGATCGGGTGATTGACTTGGCCACTCAAGAATTGACCATTTTTTAGCTTTGAAAAACTCCTTTATTGCTTTAGCAGTATGTTTGAGATCATTGTCTTGCTGTAGAATGAACCGCCGGCCAATGAGTTTTGAGGTATTTGTTTGAACTTGAGCAGATAGGATGTGTCTATACACTTCAGAATTCATTATGCTACTACCATCAGCAGTTGTATCATCAATGAAGATAAGTGTGCCAGTATCTTCAGCAGCCATACATGCCCACCACCGTGTTTCACAGATGAGGTGGTATGCTTTGGATCTAGGCAGTTCCTTCTCTCCTCCATACGTTGCTCTTGCCATCACTCTGATAGGTTAATCTTTGTCTCATCTGTCCACAAGACCTTTTTCCAGAACTGTGGTTGCTCTTTTAGGTACTTCTTGGCAAACTGTAACCCTGCCATCCTATTTTTGCGGCTAACCAGTGGTTTGCATCTTGCAATGTAGCCTCTGCATTTCTGTTCATGAAGTCTTCTGTGGACAGTGTTCTGACTCCTGAAGAGTGTTCCTGATCTGTCAGACAGGTGTTTGGGGATTTTGCTTTATTATAGAGAGAATTCTTTTGTCATCAGCTGTGGAGGTCTTCCTTGGCGCACCGGTCGCTTTGCGAATAGGAAGCTGAACAGTGCTCTCTTTCTTCTTAATGATGTTCTAAACTTGATTTTGGTAAGCCTAAGGTTTGGCTGATGTCTCTAAAAGTTTTATTCTTGTTTCTCCGTCTCATAATGGCTTCTTTGACTTTCATTGGCACAACTTTGGTCCTCATGTTGATAAACAGAAATATAAGTTTCCAAAGGTGATGGAAAGACTGGAGGAAAGACTCGGTGCTGAGAGCTCTCTTATACCTACATTAAGGAGGCAATTAAACACACTGAGAAATTACAAACGCCTGTGAAGCCATGTGTCCCAAACATTATGGTGCATTGAAATGGGGGACTATGTATAAACACAGCTGTAATTTTTACGTGGTGGAACCAAAATGTATGAAAATGGCTTTTAATAAAATCTGACAATGTGCACTTTAACCATATGTGATTTTTTCTATTACAAATCTCAAATTGTGGAGTACAGAGGCAAATAAATAAATGATGGGTCTTTGCCCCAAACATTATGGGGGGCACTGTACATCGGATCTCTCTATGCGACAGGAGTCACGGTTGCACTTTATCATTCGCCATATTTGGTGCTGGAACAAATTATGCTTTCCCTTCCTTTCAGACATCAAGTAAAATTCAGCAGGTCTTGAATTTTAATATCCTTCTAAATTATTACATCCAGCAGGTTATTTCCTTCATAGTTTATCACCACAGCAACCTTGATCTCATCCCATCGGAGAAATACCGTTTGGTCAACTTCTGAATTTGTTTAATAAAATAACATGACTTGAGTGTTTCTGTACCTAATTGGGATGATACGCAAACTCACCTCCTGCAGACACCATACATGCGATTTACTGTTGTTATACGGAATGGTTCATTCTTTGACCGCGTCAAACTATTACTGAGCGTACCCAAGCCGAGGCGCTGATAGTCACGGCAACAAGCTCGCTCTATCATGTGACTCATGGTTGACTTATCTGATGATCTAATTGTGCTGGAAAGCGTCAATGCACTTTGCTCCATCTCCTCTGAAACTACAAAAAACAAACTGTCATATATTGGTGAGAATGGTAGCTGCATACAGATATATATCAAGAGTGCTCCTTAAACAGCATGACACTTTCTGGGTACTTGAAAAGAGAGGCACTGAGTCAATATTACACTGCATTTCACCTGCCACTGTGCAGAACTATTGCTCCTCTGACAATGCAATGCCACTACAGAATGAGACATCTGAATTTGCAGTACTCCAATAATATGATGTCCCTTCAGTAACATGCACCTCTTCCTGCAGCTCCTTCAGCAAAATACAAAAGTCGGAGCACATCCTACAATGTCAAGACGCTGTTCTTCCACTTTAAATCGTGAGCAAGACTCTACATCCATCCACTTTTCTCACTCATTTCGCTAAACCTCAAAAACGTTGTTTGATATTAGCCAATTCTGAAGCTTCTTCTTATCTGTCTTAAAAGGCTAACCCCTTCTCCCGTTCCAGATACTTCTGCCAAAACAAAGTGCCTATGTTGTTTTTCTAAGCTCTAGAACAATTCTACTGGATCTGTCCTCATATTTCTGGCATGATGAGGGTATTCGTCTAGAAAATTTACACCTCAATTTATACCTCATAGGTATATCCTCCTTTAGATGTGAAGACAAAAACTGCACAAGACACTTGAGACAGTCACACTAAAGCTCTGTAAAATTGTAAGAAGACTTCCTCACTCCAAACCACGAGCAGCAATTATTATAACAATTATTTGCTTTCCCCAGGTCCATCCTCTCACCAACTGTTTGCATTACCCCTATGTTGATTTTCTGTTTCATGAACAAGGTCCAACAAATGCCATTTCTCACATTTATCAAGTTAAAATCTTCAATTTATATCCTCTGTTCTCTTTTTTTCATTTACTTAACACATTTCTAATGCTTTATGCACATTCAAATGACCCCTGATAAATCACTTTTCGACCCAGCTCTAAATTGGTGACAAACTATAGAGCTCTCCCTTCTTTTGCCCAAGTGATTATTACAGATCAGAAATAGCTGCAATTAGAAATTGCAACCCCAAGTGCTAGCCTACCAACCTAAAAATATCCTTTTATTTCTACCAGTCCAACATAAGGTACAACTCCAATCCTGTGATACATACGTACTAACATTTTGAGTGGAGCTTTACTGTGTGCCATTTAACATTCCAGTCTCATCTTCCCTTCTTGTTACTTCCTCAAAAGCTCTCATATTTGTCAAACATAACCCACTTCCATAAAACCATGTTGTAACTAAGTGCCCTGATACTAGAACCTGAGTAATATATTTTCATTAATGAAGATCAGTTTCCTGGGTTTTGCAAACATAACTGACTTCCAAGGACCTCTGCTGTCCATTCAGACTTGCTGGTGCTGCTCCCTCATATAATGGGGATTGACCACCAGACCTGCATCATCCCTCACAGTGGGCAAGGATTGGCCACATAACACATACCATTCAGATTCCCAGAGAGACAAATCACTATCCATTCGGGCAAATAAAGCACGTACCAGAAATTTGGTCTAAATTGTCACCATGTGCAGGAATGCCCCGTTGGTCCAGTGTTGGAGGTGTGAACTTTTTCCTGGTGACATACTGCCTCCCAATTGTTTTCTTTGCATTCTTCATGATATTCTTGGACATGGTTCTGTACAGATTGAATCACAACTCATTTTAATTTCAAAGGAAATAATTTCTGTCATCTATTTACTATGAAATCATCAGTGTACAAAACAGCCAGTGTTGATCTTGCAGATGTATTACACTGAACCATAGGGGTCAAGGCTTTAACCTAACCTGGCTTATCTTTATGCAGCCTTATGGGGGGAAAGAAATCAGATTCATCAACAAACCGAGGAGTACAAGAGCCAGAGAGCTATACAGCATGGAAACAGACCCTTCAGCCCACCTTGTCCATGCCAACCATGTTGGCACTCTGGGATAGTCTGCATTTGGCCCATATCCCCTAAACCCTTCCCATCCATTTTTCTGTCCAAATTTATAGAGTGATGTATAGTTAGGAGGGATATGGACCAAGTTGGCCAGTGTGGGCAAGTTGGGCTGAAGGGCCCGTTTCCATACTATCACTCTATGACTATGATTAAGGATTATGGACAATATGGATTGAGGTCAAAATGGAATCATAAGCTGATGCTTTTCTCTGGGTCAGAGTTGTAATAAAGTATAACTGAACTAAGACCCCGTAGCACAACACAAGTGCATGCTTTCCCACACACCTCTCCAACTCACCTCAGTGATGGATTCTTCTCCTTCTGCTTTGGTTCCATTACCTGCTTAACCGACTGACCAACAGTGAAGGCAAAGCTGCTGTGCACATACTGCGGATATCTCAGTTTGTGGATGTGTTTCCGAAATAGTTCCACCATCTCAGATCCCACCTCTTCATCAAAAGCAATTTTCATCAACTGTTGGAAATGATAAATAACTGCATTATGTTATTTTTTCTAGCATGGGGCACTCTCTGCGAAAGTTCTTACATTCAAAATCCATAATCCAGTTTGATTTCTAGTAATGGGAAGGAGACAGCTGAATTACTCCCCGTCTAAATACAAAATATCTTCCTTGTATTTTTTTAAATTCCAATTGCACCTCACTGTAGCATGTAGGGACAAATCACCAGGCAATTTGCTCACTCAGCCCGACCAACCCTCCCCAAAATTCTATTGATGCTATTGACACAAGCAAATCCTGATTTTTTTAAAATTATATATTTGCAGGGGTACATTAAAATATAAAAATTCAACATAGCAGCAGATAGACAAAATTGTATTAAAAGGAACTCATTGGCAAAAGAGAGAATATATTGGTAGATGATGGTAGATTATTTGAACTATACAGTGCAGAAAAAGGATAAAGTCATTAAATCAGTAAAAGACAAATAAAGGATTTATCCACAGTTACAAATGGATCAAAGGGATCCACCCAACCACGAGGGGCAAAAATGCATTAATATCTAATTAACCAATACAACTGTGGGTTCAGTAATATCATTTCTAATGGTCCAATGACATTCCTTGTCTACACAAGCTTGTGATGCTAACTGCCCATGTTAAACTCCAGATGGTCCAATTCATGATGAATAAAAACATTTCTACTCATGCACCCCTCTCAGGCTATCCAGGAGTTTGTACAAAATTAAGTAATCTAGAAGTATAATCACTGTTGTAATATACATCATAACACAATCAATGTACACACACCTTTGCAGCAAGAAGCAAGTCATTTGTTAGTCTTTTTGATCAAAGTATTCAATAAAATTGGAAAAATAATAAATAATGAACCATCTTCCTCAAAAATATTCCCATGGGATATTTCACCGTCACGAGAAAGCAGTCATAGGTGAACATTTTCTCTGAACTGCCTGCATCTCCAACAATCTGGCATTCCATAAACACTGCACTGGAGCATCAACTTAAGAGTTTTCATTCAAGACCTCAGAGAGCATGCAAGAGGTGAATATGCTAACAACTGAGCCACAAAGACCAGTTCTGTAAGGATGTTTAAGAACTGCAGATGCTGGAAAAATCGAAGGTAGACAAAAATGCTGGAGAAACTCAGCGGGTGAGGCAGCATCTATGGAGCGAAAGAATAGGCAACGTTTCGGGTCGAGACCCTTCTTCAGACTGATGTGGGGGGGGGGGGGTGTGAGGAAAAAGAAAGGAAGGCGAAGACAGTAGGTTGTGGGAGAGCTGGGAAGGGGAGGGGAAGGAGGGAGAAACCAAGGACTACCTGAAATTGGAGAAGTCAATGTTTCAATGTTCATACCGCTGGGGTGTAAACTACCCAAACGAAATATGAGGTGTTGCTCCACCAATTTGCAGTGGGGCTCACTCTGGCCATGGAGGAGGCCCAGGACAGAAAAGTCGGATTCAGAATGGGAGGGGGGGTTGAAGTGCTGAGCCACCGGGAGATCAGGTTGGTTAATGCGAGCTGAGCGGAGGTGTTGGGCAAAGCGATCGCCAAGCCTGCACTTGGTCTCACCGATGCAGAGCAGTTGACACCTGGAACAGCGGATGCAATAGATGAGGTTGGAGGAGATGCAGGTGAACCTCTGCCTCACCTGGAAAGACTGCTTGGATCCTTGGATGGAGTCGAGGGGGGAGGTAAAGCGACAAGTGTAGCATTTCCTGCGGTTGCCAGGGGAAGGATTGTTTGGGTGGGAAGGGGCATATTGACCAGGGAGTTACGGAGGGAGCGGTCTCTGCGGAAAGCGGAGATAGGAAGATGTGGCCAGTGGTGGGAGGTGGTGAAAATGTCGGAGGATTATCTGTTGTATGTGACGGCTGGTAGGGTGGAAGGTGAGGACAAGGGGGACTGTCCTTGTTACGAGTGAGGGGATGGGGAGTGAGAGCGGAGCCACGGGATGTAGAAGAGACCTTGGTGAGAGCCTCATTTATAGTCGAAGAGGGGAACCCCCGTTCCCTAAAGAATGGGGACATCTCCGATGCCCTGGTTTGGAACACCTCATCCTGGGTGCAGATGCGGCATAGACGGAGGAATTGGGAATAGGGGATAGAGTCCTTACAGGAAGCAGGGTGGGAAGAAGTGTAGTCCAGATAGCCATGGAAGTCAGTGGGTTTGTAGTAGATGTCGGTCAGTAGTTTGTTACCTGCGATGGAGATGGTGAGGTGTAGAAATGGTAGGGAGATGTCGGAAATGGTCCAGGTGACTTTGAGTGCCGGATGGAAGGTAGTGGTGAAATGGATGAAGTCAGTGAATTCTGCATGGGTGCAGGAGTTAGCACCAATGCAGTCGTCAATGTAGCGGAGGTAGAGTTCAGGGATAGGGCCACGGTACGCCTCGAACAAGGATTGTTCGACGTACTCTACAAAGAGGCAGGCATAGCTGGGGCCCATGCGTGTGCCCATTGTTCTGTAAGGATGACTCTTTAGGAAATGAGAGATCAATGCATGTTGCCCAATGCTCTCTGTAAATCATACCTGAAAAGTGGAGGAACGCAATTGGAGCCTATCCTGAGGTTCTTGCTCTGCACGTAAATGCGGACTAATCTTCTTGTCTTTCGTGAACGAGGCAACAGGGAACGAGCGAATCACAGTCTGCTCCCCCGCTAAAAATACCAGAAAAAACAATTATCAAAAATGGATGCATTTCCAACTATTGATAAATATAGAAGTTCCAGGAATTAACCCAGGGGAAACGCGATCGATCCCCTTATGTTCTGAATTTCATCAATTGAATTGTAACGCAAAATATTTGAAATCCATTACTTCATATGTAAAGTGACATAATTAATTTCCTGATTAGTTCCTACTCTGCAACATTCACACTGATCGTGAGTGTCGGTTGTGTCTCTAACGTTAGTCTTACCCAGGGTTTCTGTGGGAACCCCTTTGAAGATGATGCGGTAGGTGGTAAGGAAAATGGCACCCTCTGCTGGAAGGATGCTTGGACCTCCCACAGAACCTCCCATTGATTCTTCCCGTCCATCAGGATCCAACAATACTCGCAGTCCTTCCATTACCAGGTCCTCACCAATTAGTAGACTGGGGCGCAGAAGTTTAGGCTAAAAACAAACCAGAGGGAGGGAGACAAAAGGAATCATTAATGAAAAAAAATCAATTTCAATCTCCATTCTACATTATCATTTCCACCCTGTTAATCAACTCGAATAATTCAAGCGTTAATTTTTTCAGGGATTTAACTGCAATTCCTACAAGTTGATTTTGACTTTAACCTTACTGACTGAAAATTACGCAAGCAGAAACAAAATTTGTAATAGGCAACATTAATGAGTCAGACATAATTGTTGACATGCATTATTTTCCCCATGTTAATTGGAGGATGCAGGTTTGATCACTAGTTCAGCATGGGGGCTCTCAGAAAGGGTTGCTTCACAGTAGAAGTCTTTGGCTCTAAATCTCAAACATCTCAAACAGATCTTTGTCTGTTTCTTACATTGCTGTGTTCCTGTACTGTGCAGAGTACTAACTTTGCCGTGGTTTTTGAAACTCAAGCCTCACTGAGCAGCAGACTGTTACTGGTCCTTTCTCATTCCAAGAATGCTATAAAACAAGTTGTTATCAACATTTGCCCCAGCTAATGAAAATAGACCATTTATAGCCCTAATTTTCAAACCAACATACATACTATTATAAAATCATAATTGTAATTTATTGGCCAAGTATGTTTGATTTGCCATACCGTCATACCAAAAAAAGCAACAAGACACACAACTACATAAATATTTAACATAAACATCCACCACAGTGGCTGCTCCACATTCCCCACTGTGATGGAAGGCAATAAAGTCTTATCTTCTTTCCTCCTTTTCACCCGCGGTTGGCGATCGAAGCTCCCGGGTCGGGGCGATCGAAGCTCCCGTGATCGGGGCGGTTGAAGCTCCTGCGGCTAGGTGCTCCCGAAGCCGGTCGCTAACAAGGGACAGCGAGCTCCACGATGTTAAAGTCCGCAGGCTCCTGCGTTCGGTTGGAGCTCCCGAGGTCGATCCCTGACATGGACCGCCAGCTCCATGAAGTTAAGTCTGTAGGCTCCTGCGGTTGGAACTCCCAAGGTCGACCCCAGCAAGAGGCCGCCAGCTCCACGATGTTAGGCCGCAGTGCGGACAGAGATACGACACGGAAATAGTCGGATCTCTGTCGAGGAAAGAGATTTTAAAAGTTTCCCCCACCCCACCACCACTTCCCACATAATACAAAATTAAAGATAAACTAAAACATACATTTTACAACAAAGAAGGAAAAAGACAAGACAGACCGTTGGAGAGGCAGCCATCGTCCGGCGCCACCTCAAAGAGATTGTTCTCAATTCCTTTTCGGATTAGTATTGAAACTATAGCTAAACAATTCACAAATTCTTTATTTTATTGTGGCAGGAGCACAAGACCCAGCTCAGCATAGATTAGTGATTTTAAACCCCTCACAATACATTGGTTTATGCAAGTTTCAGATTATTGTTTTAATTTTACTCAACCTAGCTTCCAGCAAAAGGAGTCATTTGTAGAAATTTAATCAATTTCTACTTAATTCTGCTCTACATGACACAACTGAAATCCCCGGTTCCAAATTGTGCGAGAAAATAGAACTGGAAATGGCTGGTAGAGCCGAGTGGAGACCAGGCAGCTTACCATAAACTTACAAAATACTCACCTTCTGAATGGGAGGCAGGCGCTTGCTTTCTCGATGAACAGCATCCAATGTTTCAATATGCATCTGTACAATGTCTGCAGAATGAAAAACATTAATTGGAACATAAAATCAAAAATAAAGACCAATTACCTAGTATGTCAGATGAAGGAATGAGATGGGCAGAGAATATAATTTCATGAGTTGAATGCGTCTGGGAGGGGACATGGATACCCAACTAGAACAGTCAGAATAAAAATAATTGTATGTAAGGATAAGACTGAAATATATGTCTAGTATTTGCGACAAAACCATAGCCTATGGTAATATTTAAGAATTGGCTACAGCGGTGGAGTTGGTGCCTTACAGCACCAGAGACCCTGGTTCGATCCTGACCATGGGTGTTGTCTGTACAGAGTCTGTACGTTCTCCCTGTGACCGTGTGGGTTTCCCCGGGTGCTCCGGTTCCCTCCCACGCTCCAAAGATGTACAGGTTTGTAGGTTAATTGGCTTCGGTAAAGATTGTAAATTGTAAATTGCCCCTAGTGTGTAGGATAATTCTAGTGTGTGGCAGTCGCTGGTCGGGGTGGATTTGGTAGGTCGAAGGGCAGGTTTCCGTGTTGTATCTCTAAACTAAACTAAATAGCCTGCACTGATTTCATCCATGAATACCCCTTTACTCTGAGCCACCAATCTCAACCATTGGTACAGGTTAGATACAGAGTTAAGTCCGCTCTACACGGTGGCTTCCGGACAAACATAGTATGGTTTTATTCGGACTAAAATCCTCTTATCTTCCATTGGTTAGCTCTGAACAAGGACAGTCTGATTGCTAAAGAGAGACACAATGCATCTCTGGAGAAAAAGGATGGGTGACATTTCCAATTACTGGACAGGACAACTTATTTTTAGGCTACGTGCAAGTTTTCAGTATATGTTATCTGAACACTACTCACAGGGTTCACTACATACAGGGAACCACAGCTTACCTGGTAAATTGGCATGAAGTGCTTTCAGATGGTCACTACTGACACCGCTCTCCGTGCACACTTTATCCACAAATCTGTTGATGAATCGAACTACTGAATTTGCCACATCAGAAGTCTCCGCGTCCTCAAATCCACTTTCAGTATCATAACTCTCAGCTACACTGCCGGCAATACTGTAGATCAAGAAATAATCAGTACAGAACAACAAATGTCACTGCACGAATACAATCCAAAATTACAGAGAAAAAACAGGATTGTCTGACAGAGTACTACTTAAATTTGAAGCAGTGCCCTTTATGGAGTTTTGTATCTTTCAATTCTCCCAATACAACAAAATAATTCACTGTCTGAATTCGCTACTTACTCAAACAGGGGTTCACTGTGTCAGTCTGACTACTAGCACAGGTTGCTGTTTCACAATCAACGGGTTCCCATTTGAATAACAACCGAGCAATAATAAAAAGTGAGGTAGTCCTGACCTGTTCGTTACAAAACTGTTGCTGACACTCTCCATGTCTCCAATGGCTGTGGAACGAAGAAGGCGATTCTTGCTGGTGTCAAGTGGCAGGAGCAGGTAGGTGAGGCGATTACCATAGTGAATGGCCTGACTATATACTGTGCTCTCCTCTTTATCAATCAGTTCTTGTTGCTTCTCTTTGCTGTAGGTTGGCCACAGACGCAATTGCTCTGCTGCCACCCCAAGTGCTGATTTCTGCTCCCGCTCACCATTGACAGAACCCTTCAAAACAACAAAATAGCAGAATGTTCACAGCAGCCATCTGAGCAACTTTCATCACGAGTACCTCACAGTTATAACAGATTTTCTTTTTGTGTTTATATCATTCTTCTTGTGCAAGGGGTTTCAATGTCTTTGAGTGATTACTAGCATAGAGTGGGTTTCACTGTCTATAATTAAATGTTTTCACAAATTAGGGTTGCATGACATCCCTGTATATATCAGCTCAGACTGGTGTTTCACCATCATGCAATCCGGGGTTTCACTGTCAGTTGCTTAACAATACAATAGCGTGGGGTTTCATTGTCACTTGTGAGTGACTTCTCTCCATCAGATTGCTGAACTTGAATAATGTGAACAATATTTGGCTACGAACCATTCAAGCTGAAATTTTACGAAAATGGTCAGGGCACAGAATCAAGGACATAACATCAAGTCTGCCAAAATCTCAGTTACAATGCTTTTAGAATGTAACACAGTCACAGTAAAAACTAAATAAGGAACCAGGGACTAATGTGCTGTGCCCAATGTGATCCCATCACTGATCAGGTCGTTACTTACTGTTTCTGTGAGATGATCACATTCCATTTCCAGATACAATGCTCGGATGTGGTTCTGTACATCATTGTAAAACATGGCTTCCCAGAACTGAAGGTTAGTCCATACCAAATGTTCCTGCACACAGCTGTAGGCAAACTGTGTGACGCCAGAACCCAGTTTCTGCAATCATTGAAGTATGTGATTAAAACACTGTGCAATTAGAGAGCTAGTGTTTAGATCTATGGAAATATTTTCAACACCACCGATCAACGCCACATCTTGTGTTTAAAGATTGCTTTTTTTGTGTACAGAAATTGCCTTTATTGTAGCAAAATGCATACCGATTATATACATACATTGACATTGGTGGTCAGAACACAATAACTTCAAATTATTATGGTCAGATCAGAGTTGGTGCCCCCCACCCCAAGATCTGATTTCAGCTAATACAGTTCTTCTCTTCCTTCAAATCTGCACACAGCACATTTCAATCCTGCCCTGCAGAACCTTCATGCTCTCACTCCTCCCCTCAGCTAGTATTTGTCTTTAACTGTCTTCCTCCCCATGCATATTTCTCTCTTTGCCACTCTTTGTATGATGCTCATGTATGCATTTGCACTCTTGCCATGGCTTGTTCTACTGCCCTCTGGACATACATCACCCGCTCAGTTTCTCCAGCATTTTTTGTCTACCTTCGGTTTTTCCAGCATCTGCAGTTCTTTCTTAAACATTTCATTCACTATGCAGTGACTGGATATGCGAGCAGGTTTTTTTGCACTTTCCCAGATTGTTTTCTGGTCACGACAATGTTGCAAACGTTTCAGGTAAACTTACTCTGCAGAAAGCTGTAACCAATGGGAGGAGAGTAGCTGCAACTAGATGTTCATCCAATGGTGTGCAATCCTGAAAGAATTAAAAAAAAAACTTAATTTCATATCACTGTACCTTTGCAGCCCTAATTCTGTTGCAAATTCACCTGTGCGAACCCTACGACTTCAAGAAAGCTTTGCAGCTGAAAACAAACTGCCTGAAAGGGTGGTAGAAGTAGAAAATCAATGCTTTCATAGCAAAAAGGTTAATTAGCTACTTGAAAATGGAAAAACAGTTGTCGGTGTAAAACCTAAGAGTGGAACAAACTGGATAAATTTAATGATGATGATCGAGGATTACTCGGTTTTGCAAAACGTGGAAATTCAACTCTTGGGTGAGGCAATGTTGAACAGCACGTCCTTTATGGGCTCTTAAAGGGGCTGTCCCACTTGGACGACCTAATTGATGAGTTTAGAAGAGTTTTTAAAAAATGACATGTTGAAGACCTCCTTCAACTATGTTGAAGACTAGCTACGACTAGCTACAACTAACTTCGGGAAAATTGGACACCAAATAGTGGAGACTGAAGACGACCTCCTTCGATCTCCTTTCAACCTCCCTTTGACTATGATGAAGACTATCTACGACTACCTTCGACCACCCTTGATTACCTACGTCTAACATGCCGACCTACTACGACTAAACCTACGAGTAAAAAAATATCGATTTTTTTCCATGGCGACCTTTTTTTACTCGCGGGCATTTTTTAACATATTGAAAAAACCGCCGCGCCCTAGCTGAGGCCTCGAGTATGCGGTGACCACTCTCGAGCATGAAGGAGAGTTACGAAGACCTCCTACGAACTCGTGTCGACCATGGTGCGAGTATGAGTCGAGGGCAAACTCGCCAGAACTCGCAGATTAGGTCGCCCAAGTGGGACAGGCCCTTAAGAACGACGAGCAGCAATGGTATAGGCAAGTAGTAAGTCTTTCTAAAAAATCAATAATAACTGCATTTTAAACCGATGCATCTATAAGCTCAATGCTTTTTCAAGGTCTTACAGTATGATCTTGCCTCATTTACTAGGTATGTTACAAAACTTACCTTCAGTCGCGCTGTAATTCTGCCACTGGCCGTGTGCGCGATTTTGGCGCCTTTAAGGGGGGGCGGGGTTAAAACGCGGGTTTCTCCTCCCTTGTCCTCAATTATATTTCGTTGGAGTACAAGCGTTGGCTGAAAAATCGTTCCTAGTGGCGTTTTGTGAATTTGTTATTTTTATTAAATCGTCAATGTCAGCTCTGGAGTAATTTTAAAAGCAGCTCCTGAAGCGTCAACGCCGATAACGGGGACGGATTTCACACACGGGACAGGTAAACGAAAGTGGTTTCTTTAAATGTATAAAAGTGCTTCTTAAGAAGCCTTTAATTCACATTTTTTCATGCGAAACGGTGATTTTATTCCCCGAACTAACGGCAGTATTTTTCATGCCAATACGGGGTTAAATTCACCGCAAATGAACGTTCCAAAAGATCGCGTTCCAGAAATCCTCACTCACAAGATGATTTAAATGGCCATTAATTTACAGGTATTAAACATTCAATTCCTTCCATTTGGCCTGTAAATTCATGAAAATGAGATTTAAAAATTATGTTATATTGTGAATTATTGTGTGAATGTTATTTGGACACTTAGGCTATATAAAAATGTTAATCTATTCTTAAGAAATTGATAGATGTTTAGATCTAGTAATTGAATTTTGTAATTAGCTACAATTAGGTAACTAACTAATTATATGCTTTACTTTCATGTCTTCTAAGTAAGATTGTTTCATATTTGTTTCAGAATGCTTCAATCTATAATAACTGAACATTTCTTTCAGTTATCTAAATTTTTAAGAAAGTTATTGGCTTTTAACTGTCTTCGATCACAGCTTTTGTGTTAAGTCAATGGAAAAGCAATAGGGAACAAGATGCTAATTTCCGAGTATGAAAATGGCCATAACTTCTTTAATACTGAAGATATGAAAGTGAATTAGGTGTCAAATTAAACTTCTTTTTATGCTTTATCTGATGGGATAAATTGCAGACTTTATTTTTAAAATCTCAAAATTTTGTAACATTGCTACATTTACTACACAGAAGACGCGTTGAAGTCCTAGATGAGCGGTTCATATTGAATACAGGAGCAGACTTTGGGGACCTGGTGGCCTACTCTTGTTCTTATTTTCTTCTGGATATTTTTGCAGAGCTAGTTTCTGGAAAAGCACAAATGGAAATAAGAATGGGCTATTTAGAGCCTCATGTCTGATTTGCCATTTAGTTCGATCACAGCTGATTCTTTGACTCTGCCACTCTCCTGTCCCAACTCATATTAGCTCTGTTCACATTACAAATCATTTTTAAAATTAATTCAAGGACGTTGACTTTGCAGGTTGAGCGAGCATTTCATTTCCAATCCCTAGCTGCCCATAAGGTGATGGTGAGCTGCCTACTTAATCTACTGCTGTGCTTGAGGTAGACTGAGAATGCTGTTAGAGAGGGAATTCCAGGATTCTGAATATACACAGTGACCAAATATACTCAGTCTTGAATACACTCAATGGTGTACAGCTATCTTTTATACCGAATTCCAAAGATTCTCAATAATTTTTTTTTTCTCATCTCAGTCCTAAACAGCAGACTGTTTATTTTTGAGGCCATGCCTCCTGGGTCAACACACTCCAGCCAGAAGAAACATCGCTTCATTTATCTGTCAAGCCCCATGGGGCTCGAAATTTGTACGGTGGACTAAATTATCTCCTTTTGTACTGTACCAATCCATCCAAGGCAAAGGGTGAATCCTTTGTAGTGCTACTTTACTGAGAAAATAAAAAAATGAATGTACCAAATTCACCAGCAGTGGGAAGAGGCCTAGGGACACGAACTGAAAAAGTCAATCAATTGCATGCAGCTGTTCGAGAAGAAAACTGGTCAAAGTACCTGTAGTGCACAGTTCATCATCCGGACAACATAGTCAAACTGTTGATGATCGAGGACCGCTCGATTTTGCAGAACGTGTAAATTCAACTCTTGGGTGAGGCATTGTCGAGCAGCACGTCCCTTAAGGGCTCTCAACATGGCAGGCAGCAACTGTTCAGAGACAAGTAACAAGTCTTTGGATAAAATCAATAATAACTGCATTTTAAAACGACACCCCGATGTAGATAGGGTTCCATCTATGCATTAACCTCGCCTGGCACAAATCACCAGTTGCTCCACAGACTGTTTAAGTGAGATCACTATTTGGCAAAATGTGTTGGATACGGGTACCAAGTCCAGTAACAACTAAGAATCATTTGTTATCACATGACAATTAGTTATTCAACAAGGCAAGGTACAACTAGTTAACAGAAAATATCTCTACCTTTTTGGCTTCCAATAATTTATTTTCAAATATGTAGGTAATACAATTCCTGACAACCTCTAACCGTCGGGCACTGTTGGCGAGGACGATACCATTTCGATCAACAGCAGCTTTAAAAAAAAAGAGAAATTCTTCAACATGTTTTCTATGAAGTGAATGTTTACCAGCATTCTCTCCACCCTTCACTCGACCAGTCTCCACTTTCTTGGCTGCAGTAATGCATACCGATTATATATGTAAGTTGCATGGAATTAACAGACAACACGAATTTAAGGTGTTGGAAAAATAAACCAAAGAGGCAACTTTTTCCATGAAATGGCTGTGATCTTAAATTCAGTACTAAAAAGAACAGGCATAATCATGGCTTTCAAAAGCAAGAACCGAAAGGAAAATTGCAGGCTCCAGGTAAAGAAAAGAATTGGATAGCTCATACAAAAGTTAGTACCAGTTGGACGCGCCAGTACAAGTATCTATCATGCTATGAAGATTCTATGATTCTTAAAGTTCATATGTTCCTTTATACCCAAATAATCTATATACATGCAAACCCCAAACACCAGAACTGCAGAGAACTCACAATGGAGCCAAGCTCCCTGGCACACTCACCACTTGGAGGTCCCACGGGCACTATGCACTTCATCTCGACTTTAACTGCAGGCGGAACATTCTTTAGTTTGGCTGTGGCCTGGTCGATAATCCACTGCACCATGCCCTCGTCCAGTTGAGGGAAGGTGCTTCGTTGCAACCGCAAGTGGGATCCCTCAGTTGGTTTCTGTATTTTGTGCATTGCGACTGCTGGATAAGGGTTCTCCTGTTGGAAGGGCAGAGGTGAGATGATGAGCTAGAGCATTTCTGACAGTGCTCACACTTGTTACAGACTGCAATCCCTGCATTTTCTTAAAAGGCTCAAGCAATCTCAAATGAAAGACTGATAAAGAATCTGTGAAAGCTGCACATTCTGCAACTCCTTGTCCACTGAGGTTTCAGAGGATAAATATTCCAAAACTGAAATCCTAAATTAAGTTTTCTTTTCAACAACCCAATAAATACTGATATTAACCTCAATTTTAAACGTCGTCATCGAAGCTGTAATAAGATCACAACCTAATACAAACTTTCAATTCTTGTCAGATGTTATCTAAAGTGTCTCCTACGAGTAAAGTTATCACATTAAGTAGTAGCCGTTTTCCGACTGAAGACGTACATTCCGGTGAAGCTTTTCCGATATTTCCTTTATGTGTTTCAGAACCTTCTGTGGGTTTCCCTCTTCTGATCGAATTCTCTCTATGTCATTTGCTACCAACTGTAAACAAAATCATAGAAGCATGTCACTCCTTAAACTCAGAACCAAAATATCAAATGAAAGCACAGCATTGAGTTATGGAGTCTGCGATGGACCATGGGACATCTGCCAACATGAAGCAGCTGCCCTGCCCAGTGAACCTCTTGCACTCAGGTGGGTGGGGGTTAAGGCAGGATCACTTTTATAATCTAGTTGGGAATGGGTGTGAAAGTATTACGACAAACTGTTGTTTCTTACCACATTTTATAGCACTCAGTTAGAAGGTAGTGGAGGTTGAGACAAAGGTGTAGTTCATTCATCAATCTGTTCTTAATATGAGGTGATTATGATCAGAAAGTGAAACACTGATATCAGGGCTTCTGATAACCTGCTACACTACTGACAATTAATAATCCCAGAATCATGATCTTTAACTTAACCCCAGAATCATGATCTAAGCAGTTACTTTCCAAGTGCAAAAATTACAAACCCAGTATTACAGCCCATCATTCATAAATCACTCAAACTGATAAATTAATTGGCAATTACCTCATCAAACAAATCACATGCTCGATACGGGGAGCCTCTTTCTGATACAAATCCCGCAAAAGCCATTCCATCAAGGACTTTAATGAGAAAGTCATCATCCAGCAATATTCGTTGGGCCAAAAAAGCCACCTGTATCAGCACAGAACAACAGTCATAGTCTCATTCAATGTTCCAGATACATCTGTGACATCTTACTTTGAAGCGACTGTAATTGTTTTGCAATGAATTGCAAATCATCCAAAAATAATGATAAACTTACAAGTAATATCTCCAGCCTGCACAGGCATAACTGTGAAATAAACCTCACCAGTATAATTGCATGATTATTCCTAACCACATAGTCACAATTATGTGGGCTCACCGGCATCCCCCGGCTCCCAGCCCCAGCCCCAGGAACTTACTACTGAACCCTCAGCATCGGACACCAGGAAACATAGAAAATAACTGCAGGAGGAGGCCATTTGGTCCTTCATTGTGATCATGGCTGATCATTCCCATCTCACTTCCATCCCTCCAGCTCCCAGCCCCAGGAACTCACAACTGAACCTTTGGCTCCTGACACCAGGAACTCACCACTGAAAACTCTGCCCCGACACCAGGGACTCACCACTAAACCCTCTGTACCCGCTCCCCGGCTCTTGGCACCAGGGACTCAACTTCACCCCTAGCTCCCAGTACCAGGGGCTCACCACTGGCCCTAGCCTCCAGCACCAGGGGCTCACCACTGGCTCTAGCCCCCAGCACCAGGAGCTAAAAGGCTATCTGCACATCATGCACCATGTAATCATTACTTAATGCTCCTGCCAAGAACTGTAAAAAATGCAAGCTGTGCAATCCTTGTGCAACATATTAAATGTGATCACTGATGTTCATTCACATTTATGTGAAATGAATTCTGTAAACTTTCTGTATTGTCCGATCACTCTTTACTACATGCACCCTTGCATACCTTGTGAAAACGAATTACTGGCTCAGGATGAACACGAATGATTTGCAGACTCCAACGGTATCCTTGAAACAGTTGTGCAAACAAATGCAGGAAGACAGCTCGGATTTCTTTATCCTAACAGAGGATATAGAGCAAGTTAGGCGACATGAAACTAGCTTTAGGGAATGAATTACATGCACCCAGAGGAAACTAGCAGTCATGAAGAGAAGGTGCTAACTGTACAAAAAAAACACCGTAGGTCACGATCACTCGAGGTACAGTTGAGAGAGACCAGCATTATCTGTGCCGTCTTATCTCCCATACTATATTTCAAAATGTTACGTTCAATGTAATTAATATAGAGTATTTTATAAAAAGAATCTGCAGATGCCACATTGAAAGAAAAGCTAACTTGGCCCTACTGTTTTACAAACTAGAAAAGAACCTTGCAAACTCTATTTTTGTCTTTTTGCACTACATGACACTTAATTTTCCTTCCAAAAAAAAATTCACTTTTGATTTTTGTGTCTCCCTTCTTACCCTAATTATACAGCAGGAGATTGCAGGGGTTGCTGATTCACTTTAAATCAATCTGATAAATCAGTAAAATAGTAAGGAGAACAAGTTTTTAAATGTAAAATTAAGGAACCAAGTGTCATGATAAGGTTTCAAATAGGGAGACCTAAATAGCGAAATCTGCAGAATTCAGAAGGCTGTTGATGGTTGTGAACAGAGTATATTTAGAGAAGGGGTCAAGCAGTGTGTAACCATAGAGATTGACTATTTATTCATGTTAAGGTTT
Organism: Malacoraja senta; assembly: GCA_038087875.1. NCBI lineage: Eukaryota > Metazoa > Chordata > Chondrichthyes > Rajiformes > Rajidae > Malacoraja > Malacoraja senta. The sequence goes on along the minus strand of CM075985.1, from coordinate 12,691,365 downwards.
AATCCCTACATGTAGAATCAGGGTGAGAGGCAATTCCCAAATATAGAGAAGCAATGATTTGATTCACAATCACACACAATCACAATAATACTTTATTAGCCAAGTATGTTTTGCAACATACAAGGAATTTCATTTGCCAAGTCAGTCATACAAATAAAAAGCAACGGAACACACAAAATACATTCTAACATAAACATCCACCACAGTGACTCCTCCACATTCCTCACTGTGATGGAAGGCGAAAAAAATTCAAATCTCTTCCCTTCTTTGCTTCTTAGAAGGGAAAGGATACTCAATGGATAACTTAATAATCACTTTGTCTGTAAACTTGTAAATTAAGGAAATGAAAAGAGTACAGGAATTAGTCAGAAAAGTGGATCAAAAAGAGGTTGAAAGGCAGAGCACTTCAGGACCATATACTGTAGATTATGTCTGTTTCTATCTCTCAAGCTTGGTTCTATAAAATGTAGAAAGAGAGGGAGGTACATAACACTTAAATTACATGTGATGAACTGTTTAAAACAATGTTATTTGGAATTTTATGTACAAAGGAAGAATAATATTAAAATTTTACTTCGGAGTCACGTGAGTGACTACGTGAAGAACCCCGCCAGTGCGCCTGCGCGTCATTACGTCAGACGCCTTGTCGCAAACGGACGTGAGGAGCAGAGCTCCTCCAGTGGTTTGTAGTTTTTCAACTACAAGGTAAGTAGAAACTTTTTTCATGTTTTCCAGGTCCGTTTACTGTGGGTCTATGGGGATTTTTTCCACAGACGCCATGGGAAAAAACGGACAGGGGGAAGAGGCGAGCGACACAGCCGACAGAAAGTCGGGAAAGTCGGGAGTCCGCTGTTAGAGACCAACTGCCTCTAAACCCTGGTACAGTCGCCAGCGGTGAGCATAGCGACTGTGGACCTGGGGCTGGTGAAAACACAGTCAGCGCCTGTCGGGCAAAAGACGAAGTTTAAATCCCAACGACCCACGGAGGGAGTCCCAGGCAATGGAAGTAGCTCCAGGGCTAGATACTGCTTTCGAGCGTATTGCCCAAATAGAAAGCCTTTTACATAGGCTGTTGGAGCAAAGTTCACTCAGGGAGGAGTGTACTGAAATCCAAATTGCTGGAAGCAGCTCAACAGCGCCTGGTACAGGGCTAGATACTGCTTTCGAGCGTATTGCCCAAATAGAAAGCCTTTTACATAGGCTCTTGGAGCAAAGTTCACTCAGGAAGGAGTGTACTGAAATCCAAGCTGCTGGAAGCAGCTCAACAGCACCTGGCACAGGGCTGATGGAATGCACCCTCAGGGATGAGGAGCGTGCTACGGGTCATGAGATTTCAGACCCCGACTCTGATGGTGAGGCTGTACAAGGCGATGAACGGCAGCTGCCAGATGTTCCACCCCTGGCAGTAGGATTCGCTGCCCCGTCAGGGTCAGGAGAGCCATTAGGAGAAGAACTGGCCTCCTTAATAAATTACTTGGTTTACCATCAGCTGGAACAGCAGGAGATGGATGAGACTGCAAGAAAGCAGGAGACCCCAAGTAACTGTGGGTTGCTGAAAGCAGCAGCAGTGAACCAAATTATCTGGAATCAGTTGCAGAGAATATTAAAGCTGCTGGGTTCTGGAATAACTGCTTTTACCACAATAGCAGATAACAGCCAAGAGATGACGAAGTTGCATCAGGAAGCACTGGGGTTGCTATGCAGCACCCCCTTCGAGATCAATTATCTGAGGAAGGTGCTATATGGCCTACTATGAATCCGAAATTCGCAGCACTCTGCAAACCAAGTAATATACAATTACCCAACTTACTCTTTGGAGAGGATCTCGGGAGACGTATTAAAGAGTTGGAAGATGAAGCGAAAACAGGATTGATAAAAACATCAATGGTTGCAAAGTCTGTAAAGAGGGAGTATCCTTTCAGACGTCATACGGATCCTAGACCAGGACCAAGTCGCTCATCAACGCAGGGACGTAGCTGGCGGCCTGCAGCGGGAGTAAGAACCAGTGGTGGTGCTACCGCGAGAATCCAGGGATCTCAGAATACTCAAATGACTCAAGAGGTAGGTGGACCTGGTTCTCATGGGAACATACTAACTGGATTAAGTCCAAAAGTTGGAGGCAGATTACGTCTCTTCTATAAACATTGGAAGAACATTACTTCAGATGTGGTAATTCTGAATAATATACAAGGATTTCGAATTGAATTCAATCCAAATTATAATTTGCCTGTCCAGCATGTTCCTAGCAGAACTCTCCACTTTGCGAAGTAATGGAGGTTCAAGCTGTGCTTCAAAACCCTATATATAAAAGGTGTTATTGAAGAATCAGTCTACCAAATTCACCAATTTGGGTCCAATATATTCCCTCGATCAAAAAAGGATGGAGGATGTAGGATTATTATAGACTTGACAAGTCTGAATCCTTTTGTTCAGTGTCTGTTCACTTGCAAGATATGAAGTATCTTAAATTTACATGGATGAACCAATTAGGGCAGTTCAAAGCTCTGCCTAATGGGTTAACGTTCGCTCCCAGAATATTCATAAAATTGTTTAAATCAATTCTGGGGTTGCTGAGAGCCAGGGGCATGTACTAATGGCATACCTGGATGATGTCCTGATTATAGGAAGGACAAAACAGTCAACAGAAGCATCGGTTGCAGTTATGAAATCAAACTTTTGAAAGTTTGGGGGTTTCTAAATTCATCAAAAGAAATCAAGGTTAAAAACATGTACCTCGATTGATTATTTGGGGTTCACAATTGATTCAGCCCAAATGCAAATTACTTTGCCCAGTGAAAAAAGTGTGGAGTTGATTAAAGATTGCAGTAATCTGTTAAACGAGCAAAAACCTCTAATCAGACAGGTGGCTCGAGTACTGGGAAAATTAGTAGATTCCCAGCAGTCCAGTATGGACCATTACATTATCAACAGCTGCAGAGAATCAAAGAACAGGCACTGAGAGTAAATGCTGGTCATTTTGATAGAACCATGCAAGTAACAACAAATGCTGTTTCTAATCTGCAGTGGTGGATTCTACATGTCTCAAGCAGTTCAGGCAAAGTGCTGATTGAACAACCTTCCATGATATTACAAACTGATGCCGGTGCACTAGGATGGGGTGCAACTGACTTAACATCTAGCTGTGGAGGCAGATGGAATCAGGAAGAGTTATTGTTACTGCAGACATGGGGAATTGCCTATTTGGAGCTTTTAGGAGGTTTCTATGGACTCCAAGCTTATGGTTCTAACACAACTAAAAGGAAGGTTCAAGTTCAAATTAATAAACACAACAGCAGTTGCCTATATTAATGATATGGGTGGAATTAAGTCGGTGTCATGTGACAAAATGGTTAAATCAGCTTTGGTCTTGGTGTATTGAAAAGAACATTTGGATTTCAGCTATCTATCTACCAGGTAGAATGAACACAATAGCAGACACCAGGTCACGAAAGTTCCATGATAATAAAGAATGGATGTTGAATCAAGAGGTATTCAATGATATAGTAATCAGATTTGGAATGCCCGACATCGACTTGAATCATCAGCTATCGAGATATGTCTCATGGAAACCAGATCCAGGAGCAGTGGCGATTGATGCTTTCTCGCTACATTGGGGTGGTATGTTTTCATATATATTTCCACCTTTCTTCCTCATAAGCCAATGTTTGCTTAAAATCAGGCAAGATGCTGCTTCAAGGGTATTGGTAATACCAGATTGGCCTACACAGCCATGGTATCCGTTGATATTAGAATTAACAACACAAATGTTGATGAAAGTCCCAAAAAGGAGTAATTTATTGCTGCACCCTGTAACAGGGTAACAACATCCATTATATGATCGTTTGGATTTGTTGATTTGCAGGTTTTAAGAATGCCGTTTCTGGGACGAGGACTGTCTGAGCGTACTGTGGACATGCTTACGGCAGCCTGGTGGAAGAGCACTCAAAAACAGTACCTGTTTTATATTAAGAAATGGGAAGAGTTCTGTGTACAAAAGAATGTGCAATAAAGTACTGCAGATATTTCAAATGTTTAGAATTTCTGTCAAAACTTTATTATGATGAAGGTCTGAGTTGTAGTGCAATGAATTCAGCCAGAAGTGCATTGTCCTCATATTTGGTTCTGGATTCAGAAAGAAACCCAATTGGGTCACACCCAATTGTTTCCAGACTAATGAAAGGAATCTTTAATTCCAAACCACCGAAACCTAGGTACATGACAATCTGGGATGTAAGTGTGGTACTGAAACTACTTCATGAATGGTCACCAAGTGTGTCTTTACCTTTGGCCAAGCTCAGTGTGAAAGTATTCATGCTTATGGCATGAGTGACAGCACAACGAGTGCAAACACTTGGAAAATTACAAATAGACAGTATGGAAGTAACTGAAGATAAGGTTACATTCTATATCTATGACCTACTAAAGCAAATTAGGCCAGGTGTGACAGGATTTAAAATTATACTAGCAGTATATCCAAATGATCCTTGTCTCTGTATTAAGACATATTTGTTACAATACATTGAGGTCACAAAGAATTTGAGAAATACGGAAACTGGGTTGTTGATCACACACAAGAAACCACACAAGAGAGTTTCAATACAGACTATTTCCAGATGGATAAAAGAAGTCTTAACAGCTGCTGGTATTAACACTTATGTTTTTACGTCTCACTCGACTAGGGCAGCAGAAACGTCGGCGGCCAGGGCAAAAGACGTCCCCATCGACCATATCCTCGCAGCCGCCGGGTGGTCCAATGAGTTGATGTTTCAACATTTTTACCATCGGCCTATTGTTAATGCGGGATTGTTTGCAGAAACTATTTTAAGTTCTGTGTAAATTCCTCTGGTTTAAAGGGGATCTGATTAATTTCATTATTGAAATGAATTACTGCATTTGTGGTACAAATATTATTATGAATGCATGATTGATTATTTCTCGTTCCGAGTCAATCAATGCAGTGAGAAGCCGGGATTGATCCACGGCATGAAATCACAAAGCTTTAAAATCTTCACGTAGTGACTCCGAAGTAAAATAGTAAGATTAAACGAGAACTTACCTAAGTTTGAAGTTTGATCTTTATTTTATGAGGAGTTACGTAGGTGATTACGTGCCCGCCACGACCCTACCCTCTATCATAAAGGTCAGATGGAAGTTCTTGTATTACTCGTTTTATTATGAGACTATATTACTTCGGTTGTTGTTTTTTGTGATTTCACACCGCTGCTTTGAAGATTGACGCGCAGGCGCACTGGCGGGGTTCTTCACGTAATCACCTACGTAACTCCTCATAAAATAAAGATCAAACTTCAAACTTAGGTAAGTTCTCATTTAATCTTACTATTATATTTTAACCTCCAGTTAGAATATTGTGTTCAGTTTGGTTACCACAGTTTAGAAAGTATACCTTGATCATGGAAAGAATAGGCATACTGAGATTAGGGATACCAGTTACGTGAGATTCTATTTACAGTGCCCTCCATAATGTTTGGTACAAAGACCAATCATTTATTTATTTGCCTCTGTACTCCACAATTTGAGATTTGTAATAGAAAAAAATCACATGTGGTTAACGTGCACATTGACAGAATTTAATAAAGGCCATTTTATACATTTTGGTTTCGCAATGTAGAAATTACAGCATAATACATAATCCCCCCATTTCAGGGCACCATAATATTTGGGACACAGCAATGTCATGTAAATTAAAGTAGTCAAGTTTAGTATTTTGTTGCATATCCTTTGCATGCAATGACTGCTTGAAGTCTGCTATTAATGGGCATCACCAGTTTCTGGGTGTCTTCTCTGGTGATGCTCTGCCAGGCCTGTATTGCAGCCATCTTTAGCTTATGCTTGTTTTGGGGGCTAGTCCCCTTCAGTTTGGCATATAAAAGGCATGCTCAATAGGGTTCAGATTGGGTGATTGACTTGGCCACTCAAGAATTGATCATTTTTTAGCTTTGAAAATCTCCTTTGTTGCTTTAGCAGTATGTTTAGGATCATTGTCTTGCTGTAGAATGATACGCCAGCCAATGAGTTTTGAGGCATTTGTTTGAACTTGAGCAGATAGGATGTTTCTATACACTTCAGAATTCATTATGCTACTACCATCAGCAGTTGTATCATCAATGAAGATAAGTGAGCCAGTACCTTCAGCAGCCATACATACTCAGGTCATAACACCCCCACCACAGTGTTTCACAAATGAGGTGGTATGCTTTGGATCTTGGGCAGTTCCTTCTCTCCTCCATATTTTGCTCTTGCCATCTCTGATATAAGTTAATCTTCATCTCATCTGTCCACAATACCTTTTTCCAGAACTGTGGTTGCTCTTTTAAATACTTCTTGGCAAACTGTAACCTGACCATCCTATTTTTGTGGCTAACCTGTAGTATGCATCTTGCAGTGTAGCCTTTGTATTTCTGTTCATGAAGTCTTCTGCGGACAGTGGTCATTGACAAATCCACACTCTTCAAGAGTGTTTCTGATCTGTCGGACAGGTGTTTGGGGATTTTGCTTTATTATAGAGAGAATTTTACTTCGGAGTCACGTGAGTGACTACGTGAAGAAGACCCCGTCCAGCCGCACACGCGTCATTATCGATCAGACGCATAGCGTTCATGACCGTGTGTGGAGGAGCAGGAGCTCCTCCAGCGGTGAGTAAAGCAAATTTAAAGTAAAAATCGGACAAGGTATGTGGTTTCGTTTTTACTTACAGGGCACTTTTCTTCCCGCTCAGACGTGTTGGCAGAGGTCCACACAAACTAAGAATGGAGAAAGAGCGTAGGGGAAGGAGAGGCCAGGGACGCACCGCAGGTAAAACCCCCGATGCTAAGGGTAGCGGGCGTCAGGAAGAGGAGGCAGTGGCATCGAAGCCATCAACTCCCGTTACGGTCGAATGTGCCGTTAAACTGCCGGTGGCGGGGCGCAAAGCTGGGCAAAAGTCGGCCCGACCTGTAGACTCGGAAGAGTCAGACCCGGAGGTATACCCTCCTGCAGCAGAAAACGTTATGGCTGCAAGGGTCGCCAGTTTAGAGCTCCTGATGGGGATTTACAAAGAACCCCCACAGGAGGAATCAGGTCGGTGTTGGCCAATGGAGGATACAGCACAGGGTGTGCCTTGGTTGGGACAGGCACAAGGGTGGCCTACAGGAGAGCCATCAGAAATGACTGTGCAAAGGTATTACAGTGGTTGGCCTACAGGAGAGCCAGTGCCAGAAATGCCTGAAAAAAGGCAGTATATGTGCTGGCCTACTGAAGAGCCAGTACCAGAAATGTCTCAAAAAAGACAGTACAAACGTACTTATGTGCCAGCACCGAAAGTTCCTAAAGGGAAAATTATGAAGCGTTGGCCTAGAGTTGAGCCAGCGCCAGCAGCACCTGAAACAGGGCTGCCTATCCGTGGGCCTATAAGAGAGCCCGCGCAGGGGGAATCTGGCATAGACTTACCTGAAACAGGGGAACCAGAATTTACCAAACCTGAATAGGAACATCTAGATTCAGAAGATGAATTCTATGAGGATGAGAGCCCATTATCAGAGCTGAAGGTTCCTGGACTAGCACAAAAGTTTGCTGTTCCTAGAATAAAGGGGGAAGCTTTGAGGGAGGAAATAGCAATGACTATAAACTATCTACTCTCCCATCAGCTCCAGGAAGTAACTATGGATGAGACTATGAAACAATACGAGGCCCCAGCAAATTGTGAATTGCTGACAGTTCCAGCAGTAAATAACTTGATTTGGGGTTATTTGAGCATTGGTTTACGCTCACAAGAATTGAAATTGCAACGTGTATTGAAATTGCTGGGGTCAGGCATCACGGTATGAGGTCAGGCATCATTTGCCAGAGGTTTGGATGATGATTATGTATCAGATTCACAACAAGATGCTCTAGCACTGATGTGTGGTGTACATTTTTGAAATAAATTATATTCGTAAAAATGCAATAAGACCAAATATTCATCCTAAGTATGCAGGGCTCTGCAAACCAACCAACATACAAATGCCTAAGCTGCTGTTTGGAGGAATAGATAGATACATAGAAAATAGGTGCAGGAGTAGGCCATTCGGCCCTTCGAGCCTGCACCGCCATTCAATATGATCATGGCTGATCATCCAACTCAGTATCCCGTACCTGCCTTCTCTCCATACCCCCTGATCCCCTTAGCCACAAGGGCCACATCTAACTCCCTCTTAAATATAGCCAATGAACTGGCCTCAACTACCCTCTGTGGCAGAGAGTTCCAGAGATTCACCACTCTCTGTGTGAAAAAGTTTTTCCTCATCTCGGTCTTAAAGGATTTCCCCCTTATCCTTAAGCTGTGACCCCTTGTCCTGGACTTCCCCCTTATCCTTAAGCTGTGACCCCTTGTCCTGGACTTCCCCAACATCGGGAACAATCTTCCTGCATCTAGCCTGTCCAACCCCATAAGAATTTTGTACGTTTCTATAAGATCCCCTCTCAATCTCCTAAATTCTAGCGAGTATAAGCCAAGTCTATCCAGTCTTTCTTCATATGAAAGTCCTGACATCCCAGGAATCAGTCTGGTGAACCTTCTCTGCACTCCCTCTATGGCTATAATGTCCTTCCTCAGATTTGGAGACCAAAACTGTACGCAATACTCCAAAGTAGTTATTCAATTGGTCCGTCATATCCTTGTTCCCCATGATCAATTCACCTGTTTCTGACTGCAAGGGACCTACATTTAATGGTGCTGGAGAAGGAACAAGCCGATCATTCTCGTATACACGTTGGCGTGCTGCACCGGGGATACGTGGAGGTTACAATGTGCCTACCAGAAGCGGACAATTGCCGGTGGCAAACCCCGAGGTAGGGGGTCCTGGTCTGGTAAGGAATACAATAAATGTTTCACATTCACAAGTAGGGGGAAGGTTACGATTCTTCCTAAAAGAAATGATTCATTTATTCTAAATAGCATTGTAGGATTCAAAATTGAGTTTCTATCCACATTTGGATCCTCCAAGGCAAGAAAATTCAAACTGGTCACGAATTTTCTCAAAAGAAGAGAATAAGTTGATCAAAGGAGAATTAGAAACTAACCAAAAAAGGGGGTAATAGAGAAGTCAGTAGAACAACACCATCAGTTTGTATCAAATATTTTTCCAAGAACAAAAAAGGATGGTGGATGTAGAATCATATTGGATCTGACAAATCTTAACCTTTATGTACAATACAAACATTTCAAAATGGAAACATTTACTAATGCAATTCAGCTAATCACAGAAAATTGCTACATGGCAAGCATAGATCTGCAAGATGCATATTATTCCGTGGCAATGCATGGTAATGATCAAAGATATTTGAAATTTAGATGGATGAGTCAGTTATGGCAATTTAAAGCATTGCCCAATGGTCTGACTTCAGCACCAAGATTATTCACTAAATTGCTCAAACCAATTTTAGCTCTGTTAAGAGCTGAGGGTCATGTATTAATGGCTTATTTAGAGGATATCCTCATTGTAGGGGACACTTTGGCTGCTGCAAAATTGTCAGTATCCAGAGTCAAATACATTTTTGAGAAATTAGGTTTCATTATTCACCTTCAAAAATCTAAATTGTTACCAAGCAAAAAGATTGATTACCTAGGGGTCACAATTAACTCCGAACACATGGTAATCACTTTGCCAAAAGATAAAAGCTGCAGTTAATTGAAGGTTGCATAAAACTCATTAACGAGGACACACCTTCAATTAGAGAAGTGGCAAGCTTGCTAGGCAAATTAATTGCAGGGTTTCCAGCGGTCACGTTTGGACCATTGCATTATCAATGTTTACAGAGAGCCAAGGTACAAGCGTTAAAAATGAATAGAGGGCATTTTGACAGGCCCATGAAATTAACAATTTAATCCATTACAGAAATAGAATGGTGGATTAACAATGTTTCTAATGCTTCCAGAAAAGTTCTGGTAGAAACACCTTCCGTCACTCTACAGACTGATGTAAGTGCGCTGGGTTGCGGCGCTACTAACATGATTTCCAGCTGTGGAGGTAGGTGGAATGTGAATGAAGTACCTTTGCTGGAAAATCTGGGAATCAATTACCTAGAGCTATTAGGCGCATTTTGTGGCCTTAGAGCTTATTGCACTGATATGGGAAATGTGAATGTTCAGGTACAGGTTGACAATACTACAGCTGTAGCATACATAAATCACATGGGTGGTATAAAATCAGAATCATGTGATAAATTAGCAAATGAAATTTGGACCTGGTGTATTGCCAGGAAAATTTGGCTGTCAGCAATATATTTACCAGGTAAATTTAATACAATTACAGACAAAAGATCACGTAAATTTAATGATAATACAGAATGGATGTTAAATCGGAAAATATTCACACAAATTATCACACAATTTGGAATGCCAGAAATTGATCTGTTTGCATCAAGATTGAACCACCAGTTTGCCTAAGTATGTGTCATGGGAACCTGATCCTGGAGCAGTAGTGGTGGATGCTTTCTCGCTACATTGGGGTGGTATGTTTCTGTATGCGTTTCTGCCATTTTGTTTAATCCACAGATGCATACAGAAAATTAAACAAGATTCAGCCTCAGGGATTTTGGTGGTACCAGATTGGCCTAAACAGCTATGGTACCCACTGGTGTTAAAAATAATCAAAAAAACCCTTATGGTTATTCCAAAGCAGATTAAACTGCTTGTACACCCTGTGACTGATGAACCACATCCTTTACATGATCATATTGGTTTGTTGATTTGCAGATTCTAAGAAGGCCATATATTGGAAAAGGATTATCAGACCGTACGGTGGATGTTATAACAACAGCCTGGAGGAATAGTACCCAGAAGCAGTATATCTCCTATATAAAGAAATGGGAGGAGTTTTGTTCAGGGAAACATATTGCATATAACCCAGCAGAAATTTCAGATGTAATAGAGTTCCTTTCTACTCTATACTATGAATTAAAATTAAATTATAGTGCAATTAATACTGCACGAAGTGCGCTCTCTGCATATTTAAGCAGTGAATCAGAACAAACTCCAATAGGAGCACATCCTTGGGTCTGTAGGTTTATGAAAGGAATTTTCAACTCTAATCCTCCCAGACCTAGGTATACAGAAATTTGGAATGTAAAAGATGTACTGATGTTGCTAAGGAATTGGAATCCAGTTGAAACTGTCATTATCCAAAATCACCATGAAATTGGTTATGCTCATGGCATTAGTTTCAGCTCAGAGAGTTCAAACATTACAGAAACTCAGAATTGATAGAATGAAAGTAGGGCCAAATGCCGTGACATTCTATGTCTATGATTTATTGAAGCAAAGTAGACCTAGGTTCACAGGATGCAAGTTGGAATTTTTATATCCTACAGATCCACGACTGTGTGTAGTAACATATGTGAAATGTTACATAGAAACAACAAAAGTTTTAAGAGGCACCGAATTGGCATTTGTTATTAGTCATAAAAAGCCTCATAAGAAAGTGTCAACACAAACAATTTCACGATGGTTGAAACAGGTGTTGAGATATTCAGGTATTGATACTGATAAATTTAAATCTCATTCCACCAAGGCGGCATCAACATTAGCGGCCAGGGATTCAGACAATAGACCTTATTCTCGCGGTCGCAGGATGGGCAAGTGAACAGATGTTTCACAAGTATTACCATAAGAAGATTAAAGATCTCAGAGGGTTTGGTGATGCCGTGCGGGATACAGTATTAAATCCCCCATTATAACAAATGGGTCTAATTTTGTTACTTTTATTAAAATAAATAAAACCATTAACTGATTACATTCAAATGTTGTGGTTATGCATTGTTGATTGTGCTTACTCAAATAGAGTCAATCGATGCAGTGAACACCTGGATTTGAATCCACGGTGTGAAATCACAGAGCTTTGAAATCTTCACGTAGTCACTCACGTGACTCCGAAGTAAAATAGTAAGATTAAACGAGAACTTACCAGTTTGAAGTTTGATCTTTATTTTATGAGGAGTAACGTTGAGGGATTACGTGCCCTCCGCTCCCACCCTCATAAAAGGATCAAGCTGGTAGTTCTAAGTCTTTATGCATCTTACTATCATACCTCAGTAATTATCGTCTGTGATTGTCACTCCGCTGCTTTGAAAGATTGACGCGTGTGCAGCTGGACGGGGTCTTCTTCACGTAATCCCTCAACGTTACTCCTCATAAAATAAAGATCAACCTTCAAACTGGTAAGTTCTCATTTAATCTTACTATTATTCTGTCATCAGCTGTGGAGGTCTTCCTTGACCTGCCAGTCCCTTTGCGATTAGTAAGCTCAACAGTGCTCTCTTTCTTTATAATGATGTTCCAAACAGTTGATTTTGGTAAGCCTAAGGTTTGGCTGATGTCTCCAACAGTTTTATTCTTGTTTCTCAGTCTCATAATGGCTTCTTTGACTTTCATTGGCACAACTTTGGTCCTCATGTTGATAAACAGCAATAAAAGTTTCCAAAGGTGATGGAAAGACTGGATGAAAGACTTGGTGCTGAGAGCTCTCTTATATCTACATTAAGGAGGCATTTAAACACACCTGAGCAATTACAAACAACTGTGAGGCCATGTGTCCCAAACATTGTGGTGCCCTGAAATGGGGGGCTGTAATTTCTACATGGTGAAACCAAAATGTATAAAAATACCCTTTAATAAAATCTGACAATGTGCACTTAAACCACATGTGATTTTTTTATATTACAAATCTCAAATTGTGGAGTACAGAGGTAAATAAATAAATGATGGGTCTTTGTCCCAAACATTATGGAGGGCACTGTAAATAAGTAGATTGAAATTACAGCTCTTCCATTATAGCAAGTAGAGTTATGATGTGACCCACTAAGTGCACATAATGGTCAAGGATTTTAATTGGAATAAATCAGGAATTCCCATTTCCACTGGCTGATGAGTAACCAGGAAGAATAAATTTAATGACCAAAAGCAAAAAGATTTGAGAGATACTAAAAGCTGAAGTTGCCAGTGTAGAGGGGAAACTGAAGTGCTTGCTGAAAATCTGAAACATAAATACTGCAGGAAATACTAAGATCAGGTGACATTTGCAGAGGACGATAGACCACCCGTCAGTCTTATGGAAAATGCTATAGGATCTATAATATGGGCTACTTGATCAGATGACCTATAGGCCATATCTTATCTAACAAAACAATTAGATTTTTGTTAATTCAGCAACATTAGGATGCCTCATTTTAGGTTTCCTGTTCGGTCAGCAGGGTAAGGATTAATCCTCAACTACGGAGTTAGTATTTTAATTACGGCAAGGGTCAATTAGTGCGTAACTATACAGAATTACTCGTTATTCAGGGCAAGGATTAAGCCCTAAATGTGGAAACACTATTTATTCAGTTCATTATCAAATGTACAGAAGCAATGTTTTTATTAATTGGGAAAGGTTGCACAATCTATAACTTGATAGTCATTTTTACTGAGGAAGAGTTAATCACCAACTGCTTATTCAGGGCAAGAATTACTCTGTGTAACTGTACCAATCACTTATTCAGATGAAGGGTACTCACTAAATTATACCAAATTGAATTGCCCATGCGTTACTGCATGCAGTTGCATAATAATGATTTTCCAGTAACCGGCTAACATAATCTTAAAAATATATATATTATTATTTATTCATTTTAAATTGTTATCCTCTTTTATTATCATACCTGGAATTTCATTGAAGACGCTGACATAGAGGAAGGTGGGAAGGCATAATCAGCATACTCTAACTCTGGGTCCAAAACCTACGAGAAAGCATGGAGAATACACATTTGAAACAACAGCTAAATGTAGAATCATTAAAAATCTGGCACTAAATTTTTGCCCAAGATTCCAGCATCTGCAATTTCTTATTAAAAATCCAATGCCCTTCCACTCAATTTCTTTATTATGCGAGTTGCTGCTGCAAAAGAACCATCGGGGCTCGAAATTAGCAGTTGCCCGGGTGCCAATGGTACAGTCCTGCCGAGCAACCTAAAAGCCATGCCATTTTGCCCGGCATGGCAAGTACCCGGGACACCTATCGTTTAATTCTGAGCGGGCCCCCTCTCTATCTCTCTCTCTCTCTCTGTCACTCTCCATCTCCGCCCGTTATCCGTATCCGTATCTCGGGTCTCCGCTCTCCACTCACTCCTCATCCGCCGGCACGGCAAGCCGCCTTATACATGCACACTGCCACGGCCTGCACATCCTTCTCCTGCACATGCGCACAACCACGGCCAGCACGTCATCGGCCGTGGTTGTGCGCATGTGCCTCCCTGCCACAACATCTGCACTTGCTGCCAATACCCTCTCCTCCCCCAACAAACACACCACACTTTAAGATCCATCGCCTTTATCATGTTTTCCAATTCGTGCCATAACTGCCTCATTTTTTCTTTGTCCATTATCAAATTCAGGAGCACAGGGCCAATGATTCTGATATTCTAATCACACACTTAAACCTTTTCCATTCTCTTCATAATAACAACTCTACCCTTCATACCATGTAAACCCTGGGGTAATACTTTGGGCACCCATTCTTATTTTGTCTGCTTTTGTTTGGAATATTAAATCTTACACCGTCAACAGTGCAAAAGATTGTTCGCTGAATTCTTACATTCTTAGTTCTATTAATATCATCTGACAGTACAAATTTCTTAGAGGTACAATCCTCAGAACTACTGAGGCATTTTGTTGCCAACTTCAAAGATAGAGTAAATTCTGATAAATCGTGATAACAAACAGATCACTACATCATCAAGGTAAAAATGATGAGCGAAAATATCACATAAAATGTATTATGAATGAAGAGAATTGCTGTATTTAATTACAGCTAGAAAGTTTTGTCAAAGAAACGAACCTTAGTCAATTTAAGTGATTTATATGTTTGTAAATTTATTAATATCTTTATGGGACAGTAGAACTCTGGAAGATAAGGCATTTATATCAATAGTCAAGACTGGTTAATAGAGATAATTATACACCTTAACCCAAAGGATTCTTGTGTGAATTGCACTGTGGAAAAGTAGATAAAGCAATGAATTATAATGAGGTCTTGGACTATACTCTCACAGCAATATACAATTATACTTTTCAATCACCAAGTGTGTGTGAGAGATTCCAAGTAATTCAACTACAGTTAGGTTCACTACAACGTGTTGTATCCACAGATAAACCATGCAACATCTGAATTACATGGAACATCACTTCTATTAGGATATGTGCCATAAAGATGTTTTTACTCCCCAACTGCATCCTTGTGACACATTACCCGGGTGATAAAAAAAGATAATTAATGGTAGCGGGAAGGAACTTACCATGCAAAGCGCAGTTTGCGTCTGGATCAGGTACGGCTCTGGCAGAACGGAGATGTGGATACACTCTGGGATTACAACTGTGCCACCGTCTAGATCAGCCACAATTACATCCAACTGGAGACAAAACAACAGTGAAAAGTGGCAACTTAACTCCAACAACTCAAACATATTTTATCATTTCATTCCTGCATCACTAGTCGCTCTTACATACTAACTCTGTCAACCAACGAAGCATATGCCCCTCTAGCATCACACATGCCACCATCACAGCACTAGGCAATATTACATTTCAGCTAAACCAAAAATCAAGTTCTTTATCTTCCACCCCACTGGCTTTCACATCCAGCTTGAATATATATTTTTTCAATTTCAGGTAACCCATACACGTGTTTCTTTCTCACTCCCACCATCCTCTCAGGTATCGCCTCCTTTGGTTAATCTTTTCCATTTATGCTTTAATTCCCCAGCTGGCTCTGTCTGCCCATCTGTACTACCCTTCCCCTGTATACTGACTATCTTTCTTATGCCTCCTCTCTGTGGCTCCCCCAAACCTCAGCCAGTCCTGATGCAAGGTCTGGACTGGAAACGTCCACATATCCTTTTTGCTTCCACAAATGCTGCTTGACCCACTGAATGATTTCAGTTGATTATTCTTTGTTCCAGATGCCAGATTGTAGTCTCTTATTTCTCAACATTAAATTTCACTTGAGTTATAGGTGATCATTAAAATCATAAGGCCCATATACATCTGTGAACTGTGGTATCAAAACATGATCACTGGGCTAAAGATTTGGAAAGTACTTCACTCACCAAGTCCTGCATATCTGCTCGGAAGGAAGAGTGAATTCCAATGATGAATGGGGTCGGGCTGCACAGCACTTCAATTAACTGTGCTGGTAAGATTGGAATATAGGTAAAACTGCAAAGAAAACAAGGTCCATTAGCAGTAATCCTAAGAAAAAGAGGTTCTCTGTCCAATTCACAAAGAAGCTGCTGCCTATCATCCGACAGCCATGTACAAGTCCAATTTGCCACAGACCATCCCTTGCACTCAGAGATTGATGGCCCGAGCTTCCCTACTCGTCCCCGCCACACCAACATGCATTCAAAATACATTTGCTGTAAACCAAGCATCCAAGTGCTTGCAAGTGCACATGAATGGTATAATAACCACACAATTGGAAATCTAATCCCACCATCTCACTAATATCACTTTAATACCCAAATTTCACACAATCCTGAAGTGTCTTTGCCATAAACACAACAGCATTCCAAGCTCCTAATTACCTGTATTTTAGAGGGAACATGAGGGCAAGAAGTGCTCGGCAGGCTTCTGTCAGCCTTTGGTAACTGGAGGACAGGAACAGAATCTTGTGTTCGGTTAGGGCAGCACAGAAAAGGTCCAATACATTGTTAATACCTTGGAAAAAAAATGGAAGGAATAAAAGATCAAATCTAAGGTTGGAAATGGTAAAAAAAATCTAGTCCCATATCGATTACGTTATGGAGTCTATGATAGTATCTGTTAGATACATCTTATCAAATGTTCTTTCTAATAAACTAGGTCACTATGCCTGGCTGGTAGCATTGTGAAAGTAACATGGACAAGATTGCTCTAACCAAATCGGGTTTTAAATGCTTTTATGGATGGTGAGGGCAACACTGGAATTTAGTAATCAATATTAATTGTTCTTGAGGTGATGGAGAATTGCCTTTTTGAACTGCTGCAACGTTATGAGGAAAGTAGTTCCAGGCTGTTGACCCAGCAACCATGTCAAGTATTTCCCAGGCAGGACTGTATGGGATTTGTATATGCATTTGAAGCTGTTATGAGAGAGATAGTCTTAGGTTTATGTAGTGCTCTTGAAGTCTTTGCAGTTACTGCGGTGCATCTTGTATATGCTACTCATTACATCCACATAGCGAATAGGTCATGGCAGAAAAGGAGAGTGGCGGATATTTTGTCCCAGAATATACTGGACTTGAGCATTAATGGAGCTACAGTCATTTACGCACATGGTCAGTATTCCACCACCATCCGAACTTATGCTTTATGTTTAAGGGAAGATGTCTAGAAATTCTGGAGGAATAGTCACTGCCTGAAGATTTTGTGGTGAATGTTATTTACTACTCAAATCTGGCTATAGCCCAAGTCCAGCTGTACAAACTGCATGCAGAAACAAATGCGTCATAATCTGAACCAGCTTTTGGGGAGGGAGGAGAGAGAGGGTGGGGCAGCAGAAAACAGCCAAGACATGTTAAAAGAATGGTGACAGCCCCAGTGGAATGAAAATGGTGGACAAATTACTAGCAAATACAGCAGACTTCTGACATTCAACATGAACATCTATTTTATTCCTTCCTTCACACTCACTTCAATCCTTTTTCACTCTCTTTGTGAAGATTTATACATTCTTGGTTGTTAACATCTTGGAGTTACAATTCTAGTTAATTGTATTTCTCCACCTGGTCTGTTGAATGCTTCTAGCAGTCTTTTTTAATTAAAAGATTATAGTTTCCAGCATTTTGCTTTTGTCTACAGAAGTAGTGAATGGTTCTTTCCAGTATCTTTTCCATGATGGAAAAAATTCAAAATTTGATATTAATAACAAAATCATGAAATGTAACAAGTAGCAAAGAATGAATGATGAAACTAGAAAAGTTGGGGTTGCCTTAAAATAGAGAACATTAAAAGACAATGCAGGTGTTCAAAATCATGAAGACAGTGAATAAGGACAAATTATTTCCAGTGACAGTATGCCCATTCATCAGATTTAAGGCAATAGGCAACCAAAGAGTTAACACAAAAAAAATTATAGCAATTTATAGACATCATCTGAAATAGTGGAGGAAGCAACAAACCTTTCAAAAAGTAATTGAATGCAAAAATCGGTAAAATTATGGGGACATACTGGTGATTAGGACAAATGTATTAAACCACGAATGGGGCAGAGAGAAACTGAGACAGGTGGTAGCAGTGTGATGGACAGCGATAATTAGCACCTCAAGGAAAATGGAAGGGACGAGTATGCATGCATGCAGGGAGTGGTAGAGTTGCCATGCACCTTCAGGGTGGGTGGGGTGTGAGGGGAAGGGGGGAGGCAAGCACGTCTTTGATGGGCGAGCACATGTTTTTGACAGGGCTATGCACATTCAGTCTGGATGAAAGGTGAGTGAACAGCATCATTGTGTGGGTGGAGGTACACCTTTATTGCTTGGGTGGGGTTTGGTGTGGGTGAAGTGAGCATATACTTTTAGAGTGAGTGAGTAGTGAGAATGCACCTTCAGGTTGGTTGTGTCTTCCTCTATTCATTCCTTGCAAATTTTGTTGAAAAAAAAGCATTATTTAAGGAGTATTTTTGAAGGATGATTGAGGCAACTGATTAGTACTGGTATCAGGGGTTATGGGGAGAAGGCAGGAGAACGGCGTTGAGAGGGAAAAACAGATCAGCTATGATTGAATGGCGGAATAGAATTGATGGCCCGATTACCCTAATTCTGTCCCTATAACTTCTGAACTTATTGATGAACTGGGGTCAATACAGTGCACTCGCACTATCAATGCACACACATAGTCCTGCTGTATTGACAGACGTAACATGTGGACCACAAATACATACCCAATTGTTTGAGGAATAGTGCAACACTGCAACCAGTGACTGGCAGTTCATCATTGATCGGGGTTTGTATCACTTGACGGTCTCCTGCTCCGAGTGAGATTGTTCTCTGTGGAGGATTCAATCAGAAGTTGCAAGAAACATTTTTTTTTACAAACAATCTGAGTGGCTTGATTAAGTAATTTTGCTAACAAACAAAACTTCCCTTTCCAAAAGAGCCGAAACATAAATGTTCAGAGACCAAGACAAAATATGAACTGAAGGAAGCAAAGCTACTTAATTTTTAGCCACAACCTGAATAGCATGTTTGTTTAAAATGATAGATATATGACATTAGCAGTGATACAGAATTATGTTACATTTACATGGGGAAATAAATCATCAGTTTGTTTTTTTAAACTTTGTTTTTTAACATCAACTGACATAACAGTGTCAATACCTTTACAAAATCCTGAACTGCTCATCTCATTTTACTAGTTCTTTGGCACAATATATGCACTGATGAAATTGTGATTTTTTAAAAAATGCAGTAACACAGTGGTTATCCATGAAAACAATATTTCATTAAGATGGTGCCGCAAGGAGAGATTCACGAAGACACAGAGAACCAGAAGACGCAGCTCCAGCACTCAACACCCCTCCAGCAACTCACAGGCCGGACCTAGACTCTGATGCCATTCCCAGCCCTCACAGCTTCATCAGCCATCCCCAGGATGGGACCAATTGCTTTGCAGGTCCTTACCTCCACCCAGGCTGTTGCCAGGCTAGGGATGTTGATTCAACCGAGTTTCAGGCAGGTGGCCTCCACAGCTAGCTCTAATTACTTCTTGACTGACTCTCCTGGGTCCAATAGCTTCCCCCTTTAACAGGGAGCCTCAATACCGACACCACTGGCTCCTGCTGCCCTTCTCCTTACGCCAACCATGCCACCTCTCCTATCCTCCACCTCTCACATCCCTGTCCCCTCTGAGCCTCCATCATCCCTCAACATATGTCCTTACCTCCCCTCCTGACTCTGTCCAAGGATCCCTTCAGTTTTTCAGGTGAGGCAGAGTTTCACTTGTACTTCCTCCAACCTCATCTACTGCATCCGCTGTTCCAGGTGTGGACGCCCATATCTAAACGAGACCAAGCGCAGGCTCGGCGATCGTTTCGCCAAACATCTCCGCTTAGTCAGCCTAAACCTACCTGATCTCCCGGTTGCTAAACACATCAACTCCCCCTCCCATTTCCACACTGACCTTTCTGGCCGAGGCCTCCTCCATTGTCAGAGTGAGGCCCAGTGCAAATTGGAGGAACAACACCTCATATTTTGCTTGGGCAGCTTACATCCCAGCGGTATGAATATTGACTTCTCTAACTTCAAGTAACCCTCGCCTTCCCTCTCTCTCCATCCCTTCCCCCTTCCCAGTTTTCCGACTAGTCTGACTGTCCTCGTTTACATTTCATCTGTTTGCTTTGTTGTTGCCTTCTCCTAGCTAACAATGATCTATTCTACATTTTCCTTGATCTCCATCCCCTTTCTCGCTTTCACACCTTACACTTCTTTATCTCTGTATCTCCCTGTCCCCTGACAGTCTGAAGAAGGGTCTCGACCCGAAACATCACCCATTCCTTCTATCCGGAGATGCTGCTGGGTTACTCCAGCATTTTGTGTCTGTCGCCAACAGTACCTCCTCCAAGCTTCCCCCCTCCCCTCTGCTCTCCTCAGAGCCTGGGTCTGACCCCAGCCCTTACCGGACTTTGCTGGCTTTACCTTGCATTAAATGTTATTCCCTTATCATGTATCTTTACACTGTAAATGGATCGATTGTAATCATGTATTGTCTTTTTGCTGAATGGTTAGCAGGCAACAAAAGCTTTTCACTGTACCTCGGTGCACGTGACAATAAACTAAACTGTTGGGTTTTCACCTGACCCACCCCCTCTTTCCAATGCAGAAAAGTCAGTCCTTCACGTACCTCTCCTCTAACCTCATCTACTGCATTCAGCGTTCCCGATGTGGCCACCTTTATATCAGCGAAACAAAGCAGAGACTAGGCTCACAGGTACATTGAATGCTTGCAGTCATTCTGCCAAGACCTGCCAGATCTCCCAGTTGCTAGCCATTTTAATATCCCATCCCATTCCCATAGTGGCATTTCTTTCCTGGGTCTCTTCCTTTGCCAGAGTGAAGCCACATGGAAATTGGAGGAACAGAACCTCATATTCCACTTGGGTAGCTTGCAACCCAATGGTATGAACATTCAATTCTCCAATTTTTGGTAACTAACCCTCTTTTCCCTTTCTCTTCCCTGTGCCCCATTTGGATTCACACCCATTTCTGCCCCCCCCCCCCCTGAATCAGCCTGAAGGATCACGACCCAAAACATCACCTATCCATGTTCTCCAGAGATTGAGTTACTCCAGCATTGTGTCTTTTTTAACATAAAGGTGACCACCAGGTGGAGCCAGCGGTTCACATTCTCATGCCACAACGGCCATCAGTCGGAACATGAGAAATGACTAAGGAACTCCAAAGCCTGTTCGTCTTCAATAAGATCAATGATAATCTTTTATATAACCCCATCTTTCAACCTTTAATCCTTATTCCTTAACATCCTCGACAGGTAAAAAAAATCATTCATTTAGATTTAAAATTATAAATTGAGATATCAACTACTATTTTCACTGAGTACATGGGGGATTGTGTTCAGTTTTGTTCACCCTGCTCAGTTGGAATGAGTGCAAAGAACATTTACAACGAAGTTGCCAGGAGTTGAGGGCCTGTGTTATAAGGTGAGGTTGGGCAGTATAGGACTTTATTCCTTGGAGTGCAGGATGCTGAATGGTGATCTTGTAGAGATGTATAAAGTCATGAGGGGAATAGATATGCAGACTGCACAGAATCTCTTTCCCAGTTAAAGGAATCAAGAACTAGAGGGCATAGATTTACGGTGAGAGGGGAAAGATTTAATAGGAACTCGAGGCAACTTTTTCACACAGGGAATGATGGGTGTATGGAACAAACTGCCAGAGGAGGTAGTTGAGACAGGTACTAAAACAATATATAAATTACATTTGGACAGGTACATGGATAGGAAAGGTTTAGAGGGATATGGGCCAAATGAAGGTAAATGGGACTAGTCTGGTAAACCTCCTCCATACCTTTTTCAAAGCCTCTGCATCCTTCCTGATTTGAGGCAACTAGAACTGCACACAATAATCCAATGCAGCCTAACCAAAGTCCTATAAAGTTGCATCATCACTTCCAGACTATACTCAATGCCACAACCAATGAAGGCAAGCATACTAAATCCCTTCTTTACCACTCTATCCACCTGTGTTGCCACTTTCAGGAAGTTATGGACTTTGGCCTCCAAGATCCTTCGGTACACTCGTGCTCCCTCATCTTATGTAGTTGCAGCCAAACACGAGTATATAGCTATCATGTGGAAGACTAACGGAGGCCTCAGCAAAGATCCATTTGGGACATCTCTAATTATTTCCTTCCACTCTGAATACAAATTTGGTACCTCTGTTGTCTTCTACCATATAACCCATCTAACCAGGTTACTAATTTGTCTAGAATTCCATGAAATTTCAAGTTACCAGCCTCTATGTAAAACCATTTAAGTCTGAAGAAGAGTCTCAACCCAAAACGTCACCCATTCCTTCTTTCCAGAGATGCTGCCTGTCCCGCTGAGTTACTCCAGCATTTTGTGTCTATCTTTGGTTTAAACCAGCATCTGCAGTTCCTTCCTAGACATTTCAAATACCTTCTGTAAATCTATGTAAACTAAATTTGATGTCCTACTTACTGTTTTAGCTGTTTTGAATTATAGAAACTTAAAATGTATAAGACCACTCTTAGATTGTTATGGAATTGGAGAGACCTCCATTTGGTCAATGCTGGCACCAAGTGGAGCAATCCTTTGGGGGAAAAGTGAGGCTGCAAACTTTGTAAGGGGTGGTGATTAGGTGCATAACTAACAGAGTGAAAATCACCCTCAGGAAGGGGAGGTGTATAGCAGTGTTTATACATAGTCACCCCATTTCAGGGCACCATAATGTTTGAGACACAGCAATGTCATGTAAATGAAAGTAGCCATGTTTAGTATTTTGTTGCATATCCTTTGCATGCAATGACTGCTTGAGGTCTGCGGTTCATGGACATCACCAGTTGCTGGGTGTCTTCTCTGGTGATGCTCTGCCAGGCATGTATTGCAGCCATCTTTAGCTTATGCTTGTTTTGGGGGCTAGTCCCCTTCAGTTATCTCTTTAGCATATAAAAGGCATGTTCAATTGGATTCAGATCGGGTGATTGACCACTCGAGAATTGACCATTTTTTAACTTTGAAAAACTCCTTGAAAAACTCCTTTGTTGCTTTAGCAGTATGTTTGGGATCATTGTCTTGCTGTAGAATGAACCGCCGGCCAATGAGTTTTGCCGCATTTGTTTGAACTTGAGGATGCATCGTTCCAATCACACCCCCACCACCGTGTTTCACAGATGAGGTGGTATGCTTTGGATCTTGGGCAGTTCCTTCTCTCCTCCATACTTTGCTCTTGCCATCACTCTGATATGTTAATCTTTGTCTCATCTGTCCACAAGACATTTTCCAGAACTGTGGTTGCCCTTTTAAGTACTTCTTGGCAAACTGTAACCTGGCCATCCTATTTTTGCGGCAAACCAGTGGTTTGCATCTTGCAGTGTAGCCTCTATATTTCTGTTAATGAAGTCTTCTGCAGACAGTTGTCATTGACAAATCCACACCTGACTCCTGAAGAGTATTTCTGATCTGTCGGACAGGTGTTTGGGGATTTTTCTTTATTATCGAGAGAAATCTTATGTCATCAGCTGTGGAGGTATTCCTTGGCCTGCCAGTCCCTTTGCGATTAGTAAGCTCACCAGTGCTCTCTTTCTTCTAAATGATGTTCCAAACAGTTGACTTTGGTAAGCCTAAGGTTTGGCTAATGTCTCTAACAGTTTTAATCTTGTTTCTCAGTCTCATAATTAGGCTGTGGGCCGAGGAGCTTTTTCGTTCCAGTTCGTGACCCAATTCACGGAACTACCTGAATTTTTAACATATTCTGTAAAAATATTATATAAATCATACCCGAAATTCATCAAGAACAAAACCTGCACATTTTTAATTAAATATGACAAAAACGTCCAATTTTCTTAGTAATTGTTCAATCAATGCATGTTTGACATTGAAGTCGGACGCAAATTGACCAATCCCGCACTTTGTTTTACGGTCGTTAGGCAGCGAGGACCCTGGGATCATGGCTGCCTCCTCATTACATCAAAACAATAGCAAGGTTTCCAAGGAATAAAGGTAATGCTAACCTTGTTGATAATTTTGTTTTTCAATTGATTATCTATATAAAGTTATGATGTGAACTGTTAAATAAAAATGATATATAACAAATGTAGAGCTTGGGTTAGGGTTAGGGTTAGCATTAGGGTTAGGGTCAGTCGGTCAGTCTGTCAGTCGGGCTGCCGGTAGGCCGGTGTTGCAGTGAGCGAGCGGGTGGTCTGACGGAGCCGGCGCCATGGTGGTGCTGAATGCAGCCCGGGCAGCATGCAGGGCAGTGCTGCTCCCCGCCATCATCACCACGATGATCGAGAAGGGCATGCTGGCCGAGGTGGACGCGCTGTGGGGCCACACGTACAGAGCCCGCAGCTGGTCCCAAAGCTGATCCAGCTCCAGCCGTGGGCAGCACTGGCCGGGGGGTGAGTTAGGGTTACGGTTAGGCATTTTCCTGTCAGTCGAAGATGCCTTAGGCTTCCCCCAGCCTGGCACTGCCCCAGTCCCACTATGGCAGTGACCCCCACTCTGCACACTGGCAGTCAGTGGGGTTCAGTAAACGGGGGAACCCAGAGAAACTGCCCTCACCCATTAATTAGGCTGGTTCAGGAGCAGGACCTCTGCGGCAGTCTGATTAAAAAAACACAATTATATTAATTATTATTTTTATATAATCCACCGGCGGCCCGGCCATCTTCCACTGACAGAAAAATGCCTAACCGTAACCCAAACCCTAACTCGCCTCCCGGCCAGAGCTGCCCACGGCTGGAGCTGGAGCCGCTTTGGGACCGGCTGCAGGCTCCGTACGTGTGATTACAGTCATATTCATTATATATAGATTGCAACACGGAAATAAGCTCCCCATGGTGTAATATGGGCATTGGACACGAGATGGCGCTTACTTTTTCGATCTCATTTTCTAATTAGTTTAATTAATTAATGTGCAACCTTTAGCAGTGACTAGTTATGACTTCATTCTCAATTATATTTTATCTAAATCTGTGCAAAATTTCATGTAGTTCCGAGACATGGGTCATGAAAGTTGATTTCTAGACACATTTTTGATGCTCGGCCCACAGCCTAAATGGCTTATTTGACTTTCATTGGCACAACTTTGGTCCTCATGTTGATAAACAGCAATAAAAGTTTCCAAAGGTGATGGAAAGACTGGAGGAAAGACGAGGTGCTGAGAGCTCTCTTATACCTGCATTGAGGAGGCAATTAAACACACCTGAGCAATTACAAACACCTGTGAAGCCATGTGTCCCAAACATTATGGTGCCCTGGAATGGGGGGGACTATGTATAAACACAGCTGTAATTTCCACATGGTGAAACCAAAATGTATAAAAATACCTTTAATAAAATCTGACAATGTGCACTTTAACCACATGTGATTATTTCTATTACAAATCTCAAATTGTGGAGTACAGAGGCAAATAAATAAATGATGGGTCTGTGTCCCAAACATTATGAAGGGCACTGTATCTGGCTAGAAGTTAATCTGCCATAGGGATACAACTGAGTGGAATATAATAAGATTTGATGGTTGGTGGAATGAGTGGATGATATGGGATGGGATATTGAAGAATTCAGGGAGTTTTGAGACAAAGTGATTACAAAAGAAGGAATATTAAAGATTATAAGAAGCTGTAAGAACAATGAGTGGGCCAGTTAAAGGAATGGAGTAAGATGGGGAGAGTGGGATTCAACTGAAGAGGAATACCAGCAGTTGGAGGGAGCAAAGGATGGGACTGGACAGGGCAAATTATTAAACAATGCAGGCAGCAATTGGAAGTGGAATTATTCTGAGCAGGATGTGGGCAAAAGCATTACTATTAATGAGATGCACCAAATGGCTTGGTATAATGGGGAGAGTGGGTACCCTAGTATTTCCTGATTTAATGATGATTTCAACTTCTGCAAGTCAAAACTTCAACTTCCAAAGGCCAAAATGTTTGAAAAAAAGAGGAAGTGGACAAATTCAGAGCAAATGCGCATAATGAATAACATTATGCTGTTCATTATGTAAAGCAGGTTGCTTGTTAATTTAAATTGTTCAATGAGGAAGCTCCCCAACCTGACTTTCAATAATCAAGAACATAAGAAACAGCCAGTAAATGTTTAAAATACTACTGCTGTTTCCCTCACAACTCAAAAGTTAGTTTAATATGCAGTTTATTAGCTGGAACATATAATGAGAGAGCATCTTGATGGCTTGTATCCTTCCTGATTGTCTGTTCTGGACAAACTGTGCTATATTCTGCATATGGCTTAGCCACTTGGCACCTCCACCTGGAATGAATGACTTAATTTTGAGGAGCCATTTATTGATCTCAAATAACACCTGAGAAAAGGTGATGCCAAGCCATATCTTTGAACCACAGTAGTGTGTCTGCTGAAGATACCCTCACAACATTATACAGGAAGATTTATATGCAGCATTGACCAAGGAATGGTGATATATTTTTAAGTCAGCATGATGTGCGATTTGCAGGGCAGTGATGTTTCATACATCTGAAACCATGATCTTCTTGATAGCAGAGACTGTGGGTTGGGAGGTACTGTCAGACAATCCTGGGTGAGTAACTGCAGTGCTCAGGTGGATGGGCAACCAATCATGAAGGCTGCTTTGTCCTGGAGGCGTTGTGGCTTTTCAATACTATTGAAGCTGCATTCTTACAAGTGGAAAGTATTTCATCACAATGCCCTTGTAGGTGGTGGAAAGACTGAAGTATCAGTATGTGATTCCCTCGCCACAGATTGCTCACCTCCTGACCTGTGCTAGCAGCTTATAGTATGTGTTTCTGATCAATGACAATTCCAAACCCATTGATAGTAGGGAAGGAGGTGTGTTTCCCAAGAGAACATTAAATCACCTAGAGCATTCTATCTCCTATTCCACTTCTGCAATAAGGTCTTAGAATAGCTTCCCAAAATACTAAGAGGCCTTGCACATTTGTGTTTTTCCAAACACTAATTGGAGTTCTCAGCAAAGGAGATCCTAATGGTATTTATCACTGCTCAGAATACTCTTAAAGCAAATTGAAGTCCTAGTCTGCTGTCAATACATTGTCTTTCTAATTTCACCAAAATAGCCAACACACTTTAGCAAAAAAAGTGCACAGAAGACAACATACTAAAGACGAGAGTAAGAAAAATCATTCTCAGACTGACCTGAGATCCTCCTGTGATGGGAACAATGCATGTTAGCAGGTTCCCAATGACCGTCTCCAATGGAAAATCCAGGCAGTCAATGTAAATGGTGTAGATCAGTCCGAGGCAATTCTGTTAGAGTGAGAGAGAGGAGGAGGAGCGGGGGGAAGGGGGGAGGGGGAGAGTGAGAGGGAGAGGGATGACAGGGATCAAATCATTTTCATACATGTAAAATATAAAAATGTTTGAAATACTGAAATCAGGCAGTGTCTGCAAAATTCAGAACATTTCATCAGAACTTACAAATAATAGTTCTAATTTTACTTTGTTCAGGATTAAACTCTGGGAGAGCGGATACTGCAACATACAGCCAACTGTTCTAAGGTTATAAGGTCATAAGTGATAGGAATAGAATTAGGCCATTCAGCCCATCAAGTCTACCCCATTCAATCATGGCGGATCTATCTCTCCCTCCTAACTCCATTGCCTGCCTTCTGCCCATAACCTCTGACACCTGTACTAATCAAGAATCCATCTATCTCTGCCTTAAAAATATCCACTGACTTGGCCTCCACAGCCTTCTGTGACAAAGAATTCCAAAGATTCACCACCCTCTGACTAAAGACATTTCTCCTCATCTTCCTAAAAGAACGTCCTTTAATTCTGAGGATATGACCTCGTCCTGGACTCTCCCACTAGTGGAAACCCTCCCCACATCCACTATCCAAGCCTTTCACTATTCTGTATGTTTCAATGAGGTCCTCCCTCATTCTTCTAAACTCCAGCGATTACAGGCCCAGCACCGACAAACGCTCATCGTAGGTTAACCGACTCATTCCTGGGATCATTCTTGCAAACCTCCTCTGGACCCTCTCCAGACTCAGTACATCCTTCCTCAGATATGGTGCCTAAAATTGCTCACAATATTCCGAATGCGGCCTTACCAGCACCTTATAGAACCTCAGCATTATATCCTTATTTTTGTATACAAGTCCTCGTGAAATAAATGCTCGCATTGAGTTTGCTTTCTTCACTACCGATTCGACTTGCAGGTTAACCTTTTGGAAATCCTGCACCAGCACTCCCAAACTACCAGAGATAAAACTATGCAGGGGCAAGGGGCCATCGTGAACTCAAGCATTGGCTCATTTTTTTCCCCTACATAATGATGTGAATCTGTAGTTTGCAGAATGGATCAATTTATTCCTAAAACTAATCCATGAGTCTGGACTCCAGTTGGCCTCTTGCTTTAAGTCAGTCATGTGTGCTCACGTATGCTGACTATGGTGAAAGAACCTGGCTTCTGTGGAATCTTAAACCTATTTTAGACATCTAATTGAATGCTACCGAAACCACTACATAATTTGAATATAGCAAACTTTTTTTTCTCCAGTCCTGATAGAGAGAAAATAGTTATCCCTTCACTTCTCCATAATCAACTCTCAAAATTGTTCTTCCCTCATAATCCAGCAGATTTTAGGCTTTTGCTCTACAACCTCTACGCTAATACTCAGCCGGTCAGCCAGTCTGGAAACTGTTAACATTTCAGGTCAATGACTTTTCATCGGAACTGATTAAAATTAGAAATTAAACATATTGTAAACATATTGTAAGTTGCACTGAAACAGCCAGGTGGAGAAATCAGTTGTCTGTGCTGGCTGGAGACCAAAAGGAACTGAATAACAGATGGTGATGGTGAGGCTGAAGACTGGTTCAACTACAGTTAATCTCTTCCGAGTGATATGGGAGTCGCATTTACTCAGAGGAGAGAAAAGAAAAACCACAACCAGAACCACAATATTTGTTTAGTTTAGAGATGCAGCGCGGAAACAGGCCCTTCAGCCCACCAAGTCTGTGCCGACCAGAGATCCCCACACACTAACACGATCCTACGCATATTAGGGACAATTTACAATTTTACCAAGCCAATTAACCTACAAACCTGAACGACTTTGTTGTGTGGGAGGAAACCAGGGATCCTGAAGAAAACCCACACAGGTCACGGGGAGAACATACAAAATCTGTACAGACAAACACCCGTAGTCAGGATCGAACCCAGGTCTCTGGCGCTGTGAGGCAGCAACTCTGCAGCTGCGCTACCATGCCGCCCCTATATTGTAGATAGAACATAGAATAGTACAGCACAGGAACAGGCCTTTCAGCCCACGATATCTGTGCCGACTATAATGCTAATAAATATGTTGAGACACTTTCTATTGTAGCCTTCAAGAAGATATTGGATAAATATATAATTGATAAATATATAATTGAGTCTGCACCAGAGATCTGGTGCAGACTCAATAAGTCAAATGGATGCCTCTTGTACTGTCACCATATATAATAATCTGCTACTACTCCCTCCATCTCACTACAACACACTCATCTCTTCCAGTGCCTCAACTGTCACACTGCTTATCTTATAATTGAGTTGAAATTATCTCCAATAAAGCTTGTGAGTTCTGCAGCCGATGCTTCTGGTCACCCCTGCAAACTCGTGTTACTATTTCAGAACTCCTTCCAAACAACTGTCTGAGATGGAACAGATTGTATGTATTCTCAGTGTTCTACTTGATCCCACACCGAGCTTCTGACTTGAAAACTCCTCCACCCCTATTGTCATTTCAGTTATATTGCAGTCTTTGGTCATGGTCAGTTCACCTATGGCTGTAACTCTTCTAATACCCCTAGATTGATCATTCAGGTTTTCACCTAATCAAAATTCTGCTGCTTGTACTCTGATATGTAACCTTCAACCAACCCATTTCAACCAACTGAAGTACATCAAGCAACTCTATAATTGTAAGATTGTCATTACATTTAAAATGTAGTTGGGGCTTCTTTCTCAGTTTCTCATCTTTTCTAGGATTCATCCATAAACTCAACATTCCTCAGATTTTAGGAATCTCATGGCCAATGTATTAGTTAACTGGAACCAAGCTTCGGAATTTTACCCCAACTCCCATCCAACTCTCTGCCTCTTTTAACACTATCCCCTGTGATGGTCATCTTTAAAACCAACCAGCAATTCAACATTAAAGGGCTGCTATGGTCATGTGTTAATTGTGAGAACTAGAAGAATAAAACACTTGCAGATGCTGGAAAATCGAAGGTAGACAAAAATGCTGGAGAAACTCAGCGGGTGAGGCAGCATCTATGGAGCGAAGGAAATAGGCAACGTTTCGGGCCGAAACCCTTCTTCAGACTGAAGAAGGGTTTCGGCCCAAAACGGTGCCTATTTCCTTCGCTCCATAGATGCTGCCTCACCCGCTGAGTTTCTCCAGCATTTTTGTCTGGAATAAAACACTTTGCCGTTTGTGAGACTTTGCATTGCTGAATAACCATTGCATTTACTACATATAAAAGATTTGTATTTGTATTACAAAACAATGCCATTTGAAATAAGTGAGATGCTTCAGTTTCCACAAAGTTCACCAAAAATGCACGGTTCCTTGTCATCCACGCAGCTTACCCTGAACACTTCAGTATGATCCAACTGTGAAACTAGAACCAGACTTTTCGGGGCAAATAGCTGTGGAGCCTGGATAAATTTTGAGTCTTCTTCTTCAGTGACATTTGCATGGTTCTGCTGGGGCTGCAGTGAAAAAACAAAACAATTATTAATATAAAGTACAGTGTAACACAACTCTAGCAAATCAAAGGGTCCAGTCGATATCTATGTAACAAATGCAGGTAAGGGGACAATACACAAAGAAGTACAGTTACCCAATTAAGGGGGATTAGCAGCTTCTTTGTGGTGGGAGATTGCAACCTTCACGTGGTCCACCCTGTTTTGACTAACGCAATCAACCCAACGTGCGCAAACAAAAGATCAAATAGAACAAGTTGACCTACAACTTTAGGCTGTGCACGCCATACACAAGAAAAAGAAGAAGCAGCTTCTTCACATGACTACATTTACCTAAGACTAAGTTACAAGCACATTGCACCATGGCTCAAACATCTA